>CM017903.1:2197612-2620442 GCA_008369825.1 Triplophysa tibetana
GGGTTCTTCTTAAAGGGGTCTTTCAACGGTGGTAATGATGACAGATTTTTTTTGTCAACTCTCCCTTTAAGAGTGTGGGGAGGCTTTTAGTCTGCTGAAACGCATAAAATGTGGTCACGTCCTTTTCAATCTTCTAATAAGGAACCAATGTAATTCCTAAGTTTTCAATCATTTTTATGAGTTCACTCCACCATGAAAACATATTGCAATGCAGTGTGTTCAGTAACACATAACATTTCCTAATAATACCAATAATACCAAACTGCAACATTTATATCTCATGCATTCTGACATTAGAAACCCACAACAACACATAAGTTTGGGTGTTCAGAAACCTGGCCAAAGATTTAAATGCTTTGCATGAATGAGCTGATTATAAACTGAGCACCAGACAGCAAACCTCAAAAGTCCTGCAAAGCATATAGAAGGCCTTCACATGATATTGGCAAAGATACACACACCTACAGCACTGAATGATATACTGTAGCACAGTGCCGACTCACCTGAAATACAGCATTGCTATTCTCCACACGTACACACACACACACACACACACACACACAAACACCTGCTCAGTTCAGTATTCTCCCTCGCACACAGACCCAGTGTATGTTAAGACTTTCTATTTACAAACAACGGATATTCTCATGGAGGCCGCAACTGAGTTGTATTATGCAAATTTAAATATTTAAAATACATTTAAATAGTATCTTCGCTAGCACCTTACAGGTAAAAAAATGACAGTCAGGAGGTAACCATCAACAAGAATAACTTCCAACAATAAACAGTGAAAATAAGAAACAAGAAAAGCTCCAGAGATTTGCGCAAAGAAACCAAGAGCTCACATTCTTCTGATAAGCAGGAAAAACAATCTTAAAAAGAATTTTTCACTCAAAAATTCATGACTTCTCCTTTCTGCTCCTCCAAACCCGGATGACTGCCTTTCTTTCATGAAACACAAATGGATAAAGTCTGAAAACTTTTCCTTGTTTGAAACTTGTTCACAGTGACCCTCTTGACATCATCATCGCTATGCATCATACAGCTCTGACTTCACTGATGACAAATAAACCAAATGGCAATTTAAATATGCATGATGAAATTGAAACGGGAAAGCTTAAGGAGGGGGAAATTTGTCCAAGTCACATGCACTATTGTTATGGAGTCTTTTTTCGTGACACCTGCGATCACACTGAATTGTGATTTTGTGAATATGCTGTAGAGCAGTGGTCACCAACCCTGCTCCTGGAGATCTACCTTCCTGCAGACTGTAGCTCCAACCCTGCTTCAGCACACCTGTCTCTAATTATTAAGCAAACCTGAACGCCTTGATTAGATAGTTCAGGTGTGTTTGATTGTGGTTAGAGCTAAAATCTTCCGGACGGTAGATCTCCAGGAGCAGGGTTGGTGACCACTGCTGTAGAGCTTTGTGAGGGTATATTCATTTCTGTTGCACAGGTTGGAAAAAGCTTGAGGATGCGTGAAAAAGAACAGATGAACTATATTTGGATGAGGTCAGAGATGTATGCAGCATACGCCAATGCTTTACGCAGACACCAAAGGTATAAAGTGTGCACTCACCCAGAAGAGCAGGTTGAAGAAAACCATCCCGTATCTCAGGGCCCTCACACAGCCCTCAGCCATCCTGCAGCGCCGCAGCTCTAGGAGGAAGATGAAGGACAGGTCCAGGTAAAACACCACATATTTTCTGCCCTGCGCTGTGGTGTAGCTGGCTTGAGCTTTTTTGGACCCTGGTGTTCGAAGGCCAAAGACAAATGGCGTGCTGTGGTATTCGTACTCCCCGCTGTAACGTTGAGGAGGCGAGCCTGACTTGCTGTCTAACGAAGGACTGCGGCGATACGGCGTTTCATCTGTGCTCGAGCGACGCATTTTGGGATTGGGGGCCGGGACCGGAGCCTGGACCCGGACCCCCAGGGGCCAAATGATCCCCACTTTGACGAGACTTTAACAACTTCACAAGTGATAAACCAGCAGGTTGAAGGTACAAAATCGGTGTCTTTAAAACTTCATGTGTTCTTTTGATGAAGAAACCTCAAAAGATATGATTGTCTTTGACCCACCGGACAAACGCTGGGAAACGAGGAAAGACATTTAATTTCTCAGCGACAGAAGGGTCCAACACAGGTCCGAACACAAGGTTTCATGAAAGTGACGTGCGGATTCAATAAGTGCCACACTAGCATCAGTAATACAATGCAATCCTACGACACCTTTGCATCTGTGTGCAAGAGCTCCTGAGCCACTGAATAAAACATACGGTTGACACACTTTGAAATACACACTTTTCAGCAGTAATGTTTTTGGCTTGGCCTTCTACAAATAAACACCTCGGACACCTGAATGGTTACAGGCTGGTAAGTTGAACACAGGCAATAATAAAGAGAAAGAAGAAATCCTATTTACTGCTTAAAAAACTTCAATATTTCCTTGGCTTCCTCGCAGGCCGAAAGTAAAAAAATCCAGATGACTGGCTAAATGATATGCCGCACTGTTTATTGCATAGAGACGTGCGCTGCTTGCCCAATCCAGATGCTTCTGGGCAACGCATGCAAAGAATGCATCAATGCCTCATCCGTCCCAAACGTGTCCCTCGTCCCAGAAATCGTGCACAGTCCACTTGCCTTTTACCCTTTGCGTCTGTTTCTTTCCAGTAAGATGTGTTTAACGCTATCAATCCTCTTGTGCTGTGTTCATGATCCTCTTTTTCCAGGTTTGAAGGGAGACAGCATCAACAGAATGGATGCACACTGCCTGCTGCCGTCTCTCGCTGCGATTATTCCTGCGTTCTTACACCCCCGCACTAACACACGCACACTGCATGCAACACAGCCTCCTGCCTCCTCCTCTGTCGCACAGATCATTTAGACCCTGACCACGCCCCCTCCCAGCTCGTCCAGTTATCTTCCGCGCTCTCTCCATCTTCCTTTACGCATTGTTTTCTCCCTCACCTGCTTTCCTTCCTTTCACTAGATGTTACGGCCGGATAATGCAGAGCATCTCCTCTGCCACGTTTCTCTTTCTCTCTCCTCCCCCGCACCCCTCTCTGTATCTTCGCTTTCATCTGTTTGTATTCATAATCTCTTCAGCAGTATGTGTATGGATGTGCTGTGCTCACTGACGTTAATCTCAATTACAGTTAATGTCAGTGTGTGGCCCTGTTGTGAAACTGTGATTCATGAAATGTTTCATAATTAAGGATCTTTTCAACGGACAGACTGTAAAGGTCTCTGTGATTCAGCAGCTGTTTCTCAGTGTGAAGAGTAATGCTTAAAGAGTTCCTTAAATACATCGAAGGCTCATCTTCTTTCTGCCTGAGTCTTTTATGCCCAGCTATTACTAATATGCATCAACCTCAATAATTGGAACTGAATCTCAGTAGCCCTGCCTTCTTTAATACGAGAACTGCTGCTCTCCACTCTCTCTCTCACTCTCTCTCACTCTCACGCTCACTCTCACCCTCTCTCTCTCTCTTGCGCTCTCTCACTCTCACTCTCTCTCTCTCTCTCTCTCTCTCTCTCTCTCGCTCTCGCTCTCTCTCAATCTCTCTCTCTCTCTCTGCCTCTCAGATCAGTTAATCCCCAATCGACTCCTGTTTTATATTCCACACCTCTGCTGTTTGACTTTTATCCAGTCAAACCAATCTACTGTGCACTAAGCATCCATTTTATTCCATTTTATTCCATTTATTAACGTACAAGCAACCAAATTCCTGCAAGTACAGTACTGTATATACCGAGTATATTTTTGATCTTACCAGAGACCGAAATGATATATATATATATATATATATATATATATTAGTGGTGGGCATAGATGAATTTTTTTAATCTAGATTAATCTAGATTAATCTTGGAATTAATCTAGATTAAAATGGCTCATTTGAATTCGGCCGAAGGCATTCAGAATATGTGTGCTACCCAAATAATGACTAAAAGTAAGTCTTTGAGAACGGGTTTCTCAAGCCAGGTGGCGCATTAGACCAGGGGCTCATCTCCTGTTTCCAAAATGCATCACAAACTGCTTGAGAAAGCTGTTCTACAATGATAATTGGTGATGAAAATTAAATTATGTTCAATAAGATGTACTTGTGTTTAGCTAAGGGATGCTTTGCGTTTAGGTGGTACTTGAGACTGGAAGAGCTCCTACAGTACATTTACATTTAGACATTTAGCAGACGCTTTTATGAGTTAGGGAGCAAAAAGCGATATGTCATACAGGTGCCATAATACATTAGGTGCCAATACAAAGTTACTGGTTTCAACTAAAGCTAGACCACTACCTGTTGAGAGAAAGTTTTTTTTTTTAAACCAACTGTATGTAAACCAATTTCGTACAGTAAACCAATTCCACATTGCACAAGGTGCAAACAACCTTAGTCTTGTCGAGGTTTCCATTGGGAAGCTTCTTAAAAATAAATTTTCCCTGAAGCAAACCCGGCGGCTTCATAGCTGCATCCATGTCAGCACGTCACGTTTGATGTGGTCATTTCACAGTAACGTTATGTTGTGTTCAGACCAAACGCGAATGGCGCGTCAAGCGGGAGTGATTTACATGTTAAGTCAATGCAAAGACGCGATAGACCTACTTGCGGCGCGAATGACGCGAATGAAGCCCTGGTTATGAGATGATGAGGCGGCGCGAATGACGCGAATCACGCGAGTTGAAAACTCTCGTTCTCGCCCCCTACAGTGCAGTTAAGCTAGGTAAACATCCACGCTAAAATATCAAGGTGAAAGTCATCATAGCTTGCGTAGTATAGACCCAGCTCCCACCCAACTTTGAGAATAGATTAACGGCGACATTTTTTTTATCCCGCGATAAGAGTCTCACGTTAACGCAGCGCGTTGACGCCGTTAACGGCCCACCACTTATATATATACTCTTATTTGATCAGATTGGGTGTGCTTACAGGGGTAGTTCACCCCAAAATGAAAATTCTGTCAGGAATTACTCATCCTCAAGATGTTCCAAACCTGTTTAAATTTCTTTGTTTGGTTGTACACACAAAAAGGTATTTCTGGGGCACCATTGACTACTATAGTAGAACTGATTTTTAGTTTATTCTGCTAAACACAAAAGAAGACATTTAGAGGAATTTAGGAAAGAAAACAGATCTGGGGCAATTTTGGACTACCCAAGAAACCACAGTTGCTTACATTCTTCGAAATATCTTTCTTTGTCTTCAAGAGATAAAAGACATTTATACAGATTTGGAATTACTTGAGGTTCAGTAATACATGACAGAAGTTTTAGTTTTGGAGTATCCCTTTAATTTCAATTTGTGAAATAACGGCAATTTTCAGTATTTGAAGTAATCTTATTTCAGTCAAAATCTACAGTGAATTCAATGTCATTTACTGCTAAATTCTGGAAACAGGTTGGTGTAGAAAGGTTCATTCTCTAGGATGTTTTATTCGCTGAAGTCCTCAGGAAACAATGTAGAAGCCCAGAATCTGATAATAATCTCTCTGGTAATGAGATTTAAGGCACGCTTATTTTTGATTATCTATGAGATGTGTTTTGGAGATATCTTCAAAAATAGGCACTATAGCTTCTTAAGTATTAATCAGAATATGAACATTTAATCTTGACAGTTCAGTGCTTTTATAAAGTTTTGTGAACGTTTCAGTGGCTCTACGGACACATTTCACATTAAAAATAAATAGTTTTTTTCCTCTTAGAAACTGGGACTAAAAACATGGCACATATTGTAATTTGATTACTCACCTTATCAGATGCCGTTGCAGATGTGATTTATTCACTTAAATGAAGCATCCGTCTTCATTCTGTCTTTCCATGATTTGCTGGAGCTCTGAGCATGTAGGCTAGCTGAAGTGTATTTTCTCTCACTCAGGAGTGTGTGTTATATTCTCTCTGTGCGTTCTGGTCAGCCTCAGGGAGGGACTGCCACCAGGCATCTCAGGAATGCTTGAATGTTATTCTTAACATTACAGAGGTGTTTTTTATTCTGTGTGGACCAAAAACAAATCTCTCTCAGATACAAAATGTTTTTTTCTCTCTCAGTGTTCTCATCACTTCATTAAGGCAATGGGGATATTTAAGTATGATGTGAATTAATAAGGTGTGATGCAAAGGAAAGTTTGAGGTGATGAGCAATTTTATCACTTGTTCATTGTTTTGATTAGTAATAGTGACCAGACTTTCTAATGCTTTGAATAATTGCTGTAAAGGGTTTCCCTGTTTGGAAAGTTATGTTACTGTTTAGACTCATAAATGGGGCCATCTAGTGGTCAACATAGCGACAGCTGAAAATATTTCCATTTATCTGTATATGTGACAGGTGCTAGGTTCTTATATTTGCTTAAAATAAAACATTGAAAACGTTACTGTTTATTGAAATCAAATAAAACATTGGCCTAAAAATTGTTGGAAAAACTTAAACTAAACGATGCCTCAGAAATATACAGAAATAACTTTAAGGAACTAAAATTATAACTAAACTAAATTATACTAATAACCAAAACTAAATAAAAAATAAACTAAACAAAGAAAACATAAATGATATATTGACAAAAACATATAACAAAGTTGCTAAAAAATGTTACTAAATGTAATATAACAACTAAACATCCAATAAAAATGGCTAAAGGCCATATATGTATTATTAAAAGAACAATAAAACTAAAAACATTTTCTTATAAACAAACATATATGAATTATATATGCTACACTCCGAGCAAAGATATGTGTACAAAGTGTATTTTCTACGTCATTGACGACATCGAGTTTATCAGCCTATTTTCAGTAAATACATGGAAATAAGTTAAGAGAGATGCTGAAATAAATTAAATGATTAAGATGCAGTAAGATAGCAAGGCAACCATTAAATCAATGTTAAGATTTGATGGTATGACTTTTTATTATTGTGATCAGTGTTTTTTTTTAGTTTAGCTCTTGGTTCTTCTATTTTCATGTTAAGTTAGGTTTCTATCTGTCATAACTGTGTTGTAAAACTAGGTCTGTCAATCGATAAAAAAAATCAATGATTCATTTAAAAAAAAAAAAATTAAAATCACGATTAATCACACATAACTTGAATGTTTTAAAAAATAATTTCACATTTAATCTTCAAATAAATGTATAAACAAAAGATGTTTTCATCTGCATAATTTTATGAAAGCCAACATACTGATGTTAGTGCTGTAACTTATCTTAACATTAATTAGAGCCATTCAAAATATAATTGAGAGCTATCATGTCTAACAGATAGGGTATTCTGTATACAGAAATTGAATAGAAGTTCTCAAACACTTGAATAGTCTTTAATGCTAAATTCTACATTAAATACAGAATTCTCAAAAACTAGAAAACGCATTGAATTCCTCTTTCTCTTGTTCTTTGTTTAAAGGGGTTGTATGGTGCAAATACATGTTTTTCTGTGTCTTTGGTGTGTTATAAGTTAATCGTGCATGTATTAGACATGTAAAATTGCAAGAATGAAAGTGTTGGAACAAAAGATGCATTCTATCTACAAGCGAATGCTCACCCAGACCAGCCTGAAACACCTTGTGTAACCACACCCTCACAAATCTACATCAGTTGGTGGTATGATTTGACAAAGACTGCCCAAATGTATACTCAAGTAAGGTGGTGTACCTGTCAGTATATTGCTGTGGAACATGAAGTTCCAAATATGGTAAGAGGCATCACATTTCCCTCACACGCTAGCAGTATTCCACCAATCACAACGCACTAGTGAACTGGCCAATCAGAGCACACCTCACTTTTCAGACCCATGAGCTTTGAAATAACCTGCGCGAATGAGATAATAATTTGATTAATTTTGTGTAATAAAGTTTATTTCTATGTACGTACATGAGAATGCATTTTCTCAAAAACTAATGTTAGGGGAACATTCTGGGAAACAAAAATTGTATTCTTTGAGATTCTTTGAGAGGTGAGACATTCAGATCTCATCAGCAGACAACTGGTGTTCCTCGGATATCATTTCATGCTCCTATCCTCTTTTCTATATATACCACCTCCCTGGGTCCAATAATTAAGGCAAATGGGTTCTCATACCATTTTTATGCAGATGACATGCATCTTTATTATTATTTTTTTCAACAAGATGACCCCACCATCTCTGCCTGCCTTCTCTTGGACATCTCTTCTTGGATGAAAGAGCTTGACCCACAACTTAACCTCTCCAAGACAGAACGTCTTGGTTACGTATGTAACCTCAGTTCCCTGATGGAGGGAACGAGACGTTGTGTCGAGAACGACAGATGGGGGTTCGCCCTTGAGAACCAATCAACTCTGACTACTATAGAAAAGGCCAATGAAATTTGGCGAATGAAATTTGCATGCCGGGCTCCGCCCCCGGATATCCGGTATAAAAGGAAGCCGGCGTGCAGCATTCATTTACCTCTTGTTCTGAAGAGCCTGAGAGCCTCTCACGACTGCAGCAGAATACGATACGTGTTTGTGGCATTAGGGACACAACGTCTCGTTCCCTCCATCAGGGAACTGAGGTTACATACGTAACCAAGACGTTCCCTTTCTGTCGGTCTCTCGACGTTGTGTCGAGAACGACAGATGGGGTTGCCTATGGAAAACGCCACAATGCTGTATCGCGTCACAATCTCTAGCGAAGCATCGGTAACAAGCCTGGGCGTGTCAGCTCGATGCTTTCGCGAAACTGTAACCTTCCAGTGTGGTGGTCGGGGGGTTCCAGAGCTTTCTAAGAGAAAGATGGGTACAGCCCTGACCGGTAACCTTTCACGGACGGGGCCTTAGCTCTCTACAGGCGAGAGGCCGTCCGGCTCGGGTTTACACCAGGTAAGCGCCACTTCCTTAATCAGGAATGCGCTGCAGAGGCCACCTGCTGCCCGTGGGGAGGAAAATGGTGGATATAGGTATGGTCTCGTCCTTGGAGGAGAACGCATGGAACGTGCGGACTGAGTAGTTAACCGCGAGGTGGAGGTCCACCTAGGGAAGCTCATGGGTTACCAGGAGTGGGAACCATACTCATGAGGATACATCAGACGGAACCGCCCACGGAGGGGGTGTTACATACGTCCGGTAGCACTAGGTCCGGTTAGAGCTATCTGTGATAGCTCACATGGTATCCCGGCCTAAGGGGGAAGGCTGCTCTGCCCAGCCAGCCCCCAGGTGGTGCTTGTTTGGTGATGGATGGAATGCCTATTCTTAACCAGTGTCTGGGTAAGAAGGGAGGTAGGTGAGGTACCAGTTTCTTAGCCATGTGTTTGGGTAAGAAGAAAAAGGTAGATAGCACACTGACCCAACCTGTTAGAGGGTGGAAAGGTGCTTTCGCAGGCATACGTCCCCCCGGATGCCAGTCCTACATGTCGCCACGCAGGACGTGGGCTGACACCGGGTTTACACAAAAGTTGTTAACCCTTGTGAAGGTGTTTGGGCGTAGCCCAACCCGCAGCTCTACAGATGTCTGCTAGAGAGGCGCTTCTGCCAGTGCCCAGGAGGTGGCTAAACTCCGTGTGGAGTGAGCCCTCACTACCAATGGGCATGGGAGACTCTGAGATCGGGATGCCGTCGTAACGGTGTCCACGACCCAGTGCGCCAGCCTCTGTTTGGAGACAGCCTTCCCCTTCTGCTGTCCTCCAACAGACACGGAGCTGGTCAGAGCTTCAGAGCTCTGCGTGCGGTCCAGCACGTACTGGACACAACACTGATCGGGTTGGGTCTTCCTCCCCTATGGGGAGCGCCTGCAAGTTCACCACCTGGCCCCGGAGGGAGTAGTGGGAACTTCTTGGGCACGCATCCGGTCCTGGGTCTCAAGCTAACGTGAGAGTTTCCAGGGCCGAATTTAAGGCAATCCGGGGACACGGAGGATGCTCGGTGGTCCCCTACCCTCTTGAAGGAAGTGAGCGCCGTCAGGAGGGCCGTCTTACTCAGTGAGGAAGATCGGAACCTCCGAGGGGCTCTTGGGGGGCCCTGAGGCTCCCCAGGACCACTTAGGGTCCAAAGAGGGTATGGAGCGGAGGTGAGGCGGATTACGCCCCCTCTCGCGCCCCTTAGGAACCTGGTGACCAGGTCGTGTTGCCCTAGAAACTTTCCACCGACTGAGTCGTGATGAGTGGCAGGAGCGACTACATACACATTCAGCGTGGAGGGGAGATGTTAGTCTCCAGTCTCGTAAGAAGGAAAACACAATCCTGATCGAGCACCTCAGTGGGTCTTTCTCCTTGAGAGAGACACCAGGACGAGAAGAGGCGCCGTCTAGAGGCGTGTAACCGCCTAGTAGATGGGGCCCTAGCCTGGGTGATGGTCTCCGCCGAGAGGGGGAGTAGCCATCTCAGGATCTTTTCGTCCCGTCTAGAGACCAGACATGGGTGTTCCAGAGGTCAGATCTGGGATGCCAGAACGTGTCCGTCCCCTGATAGAGCAGGTCCTCTGTCAGGGGAACGGTTCAGGGGGAGTCGCTGTCCAGAGCATTAGCTCTGAAGCCAAGTGCGGTTAGACCGGTGTGGTGTAACCAATAACACCTGGTGCTCCTGCTCCCTGACCTTGCACAGCGTCTGTGCAAGGAGGCTCCTGGGGGGGGAAGGTGTGCTTCCACCCATCCCGCAGTCAGCTGTGCGCAAGGATATCCGTGCCGAGGGCAGGAATATCAAGCGGGCAAATGGTGGTGTTACGGGAGGCGAACAGGTTTACCTGGGCCTACCCGAACAGCCTCCAAATGAGCTGGTGCGCGGGGGTGAAGTCGCCACTCTCCACGAGGCATAAACTGGCGAGAGAGCACGTCGGCTGTCTAGTTCAGTTTGCCTGGGGTGTGTGTGGCCCGCAGGGAACGGGTCACATGTTGACTTCACCGGAGGAGGCGTCGAGCAAGTTGTGTTAGCTGCTGTGAGCGAACGCCACCCTGACGATCTGTGCTCGCTACAGCTATAGTGCTGTCCTCGGACCAGCACGTGCATGTCTTACACGAGAGGCCGTAGCCTGCTCAGTGCAAGTAGCACAGCCCACAACTCTTGGCAATTGATATGCCAGCGCAGGCGGGGGTTCGTCCAACACCCCACCTGCGTGCTCGTTGCACACTGCACCGCACCCCTGCAGGGAGACGTCAGCCGTCACCACGACCTGCCTCATAACCTGCCCAGAGGGACCTGAGTCCGTCAAAAAAGTCATAAAGACTAGGGGTTATGGTGCGTTGGCAGCAGGGCGGCATCACCATGCTCCTGCTGCCAGTGTGCCACGCTCTCCTCGGAACTCGACTCTGAAACCAGTGTTGGAGCGGTCACATGTGCATCAACCCGAGGGGTATCAACCCGCGAGGACGCCATGTGTCCCAGGAGCCTCTGAATTGTTTCAGGGGGACCGCTGTCTGTCTAAAATGTTCATTTCAGACAGTTCAACACTGGTTGGGCGCAACTGCGGACAGTTGCGCCGCCGTGGTGACAGAGTTGAGTTCCATACCAAGAGAGAGGATGCTCTGCACTGAGGAGAGCTTGCCCCTCTCTCAGTTGACCTGGAGTCCCAATCGATCTAGGTGCCGGAGCACCAGGTCCCTTCCTGTACACAACAGATCTCGCGAGTGTGCCAGGGTAGGCCAGTCGCTGAAGTAGTTTAGTACCCGCTCGCCTTCTTCCCCTAAGGTAGAAAGGGCGGTCAGGGACAGACCGAAAGGGAGGACTCTGTACTGATATGCCCGCCTCTCGCACGAGAACCGTGGGAACGGCTGGTGTCGAGGAGGACCGAGACATGAAAGTAAGCGTCCTTCAGGTCGATTGCCGCGAACCAATCCTGACACCTGATAGATGTCTGGACGCGCCTCTGTGTGAGCACCCTGAACGGCAGCTGGTGAAGGTGCTCTGTTCCGGGTACGCAGACCTTTGGGCGCAACCCACCGTCTTTTTGGGAACGATGAAGTGCGGGTCGTGACCCACTGAACATCTTGGTTTTGAGGGACGAGCTCGATGCCTGTTTGCCAGAAGGGTGGTGACCTCTACCCGAAGTACGGAGGCGTCCCTGCCTCGACCGAGGGAGGGATGATGCCCCGAAACTTTGGGAGAGTCTCTGGCGAACTGGATCGAGTAACCAAGACGGACCGTCCTCATTAGTCAGCGAGACAGTGTGGGCAGCTCTCGAGCTCCCAGGGACTGTACAGGGTGACCAAGGGGACGGTCTGCTTCATCATTCCCACGGGGGAAGGTTCGTCGGCTGGCGGAGCTAACCATCTGTCACGGGGGGTCCCCGGAGAAAAGGTTGGCTCCGCCTACTTACCTGCCTAGCGGGACAGCTGCACACACTGTCGGTTTGAGAGTGGTAGCAGCTGTCGTGTGTATACGACCCTACGCCTCGCAAGGGCGTGAGGTCGGGTTTGCCGGGCACAGTCCAGTGGAGTGTGCGATCGGCTGCAAGTACACCCGGGAAGAACCGAAAAACTCTGTGAGTAAGTGGGCGCCAGGCCCTGAAAAGGGTCCGGCTTTGGTGACGAGGCAGGAGCCGTCCCGTACCGACCAATCAGAGCCGTGGCTGTGAAGGTTCGGGCCCGATGTTGTTCTCCCTGGGGTCTTCCCGTCAGTATCCCTTCTTGCGAGAAGGTTGCTGACGGGGTGGAGGTTTCCCCCTCGATTTCCGCTTCCGGGGTGCCGCCTGTGGGGGCACAGGCACCGGAGCTGATGTCGAAGGGGTCCTGGGTTGCAGGGAAGCAGACGTCACGTGAGATCTCGGAGGCCTGTAGGCGGCCGAGTCGCAGCGTGAAAAAATGTGGCCAATTGCCACTGTCTGCTTCACCGTCAAAAACTGCTGAGCGCAGTCCTCGACGGTGATACCAACAACCCACCCTGCGAGATGGGTGCATCAAGAAAGCGTACTTCCTTGGTGTCACTCGTCTGCACAAGGTATAGCCGGGGGTGTCTCTCCTGGACCACTACCGTGGACATCGTCCGACCCAGGGCCCGTGCCGCTGCCTTGGTCGCCCGTAGAGCGCGGTCAGCGGCGGCACGGAAATCCTGCATTATACCCGGGTCGGCCTTACCCTCGTGGGGCTCTCTCAACGCCTTCGCCTGCAGGATGGCCATGGCATAGAGAGAGAAGGCAGCCTGGCCCGCAGCATCGCAAGCCTTCGACACCAGTGATGCCGAAGTCTTACGCGCTTTGGACGGTAGACGTGGCCGATTCCCCCCAGGTGGTAGCCGTCCGCGGCACATGTGCACCGCGGGCGGACGTTCCACCCGGGGGATCTCGACGTAGTCCTTGGCTGCCCCACCATCGAGGGAAGTAAGGGAGCCCGAGCTGGTTTCACTGAAACGGTCCGTGGGTGGAGCGTTCCAAGTTTTACACAGCTCCTCGTGCACCTCCGGGAAAAACATAGCACCCGGGCTGGGCGCGGTTTGCACCGCGCTCCGACCTCAGGAACCACGTATCCCCGGGTTAGCAAGGATGACATCACTTCTGCTTCGTCCTGAACTCGACCGCTGGGGGTGGAGCTCGGATTCGTCAGAGTCGGATGCCAGTCTCCCTCCGATGCTGCGAGCGACATCTCATCTACGTCACACATCGTTTCCGAATGCGTGGCTGAGGATCCGGACGGTATGCCACCGCCGGTTGGGGAACGTTCAGAAGAGCGAATCGGGGTGCGATCGGCCCGTGAGCACTTGGCTGGCGGGTGTACGTTCGCAGAGTTCCCCATATCACTAACGCTGCTAATACAGGCAGACTTCGAGGCCGTAGCCCCGATGTCGCGGACTTTGGGGCCGTAGCCACCAATGTCACAGCCCGTGTAGCAGACGAAATGGTGGCTGGTTCCCGTAGGAAGACAGTCACCCGTGACCGCAACTTTCTGAATGACAATCTGCCCGCAGTGCGGGCAGATGTGTCAACGAACGCTGCTTCAGTGTGCTGGACGCCCAGACACCTAATGCAGCGATCGTGTCCATCCCCCTCCTCGATGAGGGTGCCGCACCCAAGAGAACAGCGGGACATGCCGCGCTGGAGAATGCTCAGGCAGTCCTGAAAAGGACTTTTTAGAAAAAATCTCTAACACCTCCGGAACCGCCGAGACGCCCAGGGGAAGGTCGCTGCAGGTAGGGACGATCCGCTGTAACACGTCGTAGCACCAGCAGTGTAGTTGTAGAGGATTGAATCCTGAGTTGTACTCATGAGCGATGGCTCTGAAGAACAAAAGGTAAATGAATGCTGCACGCCGGCTTCCTTTTATACCGGATATCCGGAGGCGGAGCCCGGCATGCAAATTTCATTCGCCAAATTTCATTGGCCTTTTCTATAGTAGTCAGAGTTGATTGGTTCTCAAGGGCGAACCCCCATCTGTCGTTCTCGACACAACGTCGAGAGACCGACAGAAAGGGAACCCCTAGTTATACCAGAATTAATTATTTACAATAATTTGTTTATGGGCGAGTTGTCGTGTCTCTTTAAATTTGAACTCCCCACATCTAAGGGCTGCTCGGGAGTAGGTTCACTTATAGGGGGTCCCCACCATAAGACTTTTCAGGAAATTGTTGACATGATTGCTTGATTGGCGTTGCTCCGGTGAAGCTAACTTCAGCAAAAAATTGAGAATAATAAACCTCCACTCGTAGTAAATTATTATTAGGCCTGGTTCTGGGGTGCTAGAGATCTCGATGAAGATGAGTGAGAGCTTTTTAGTAATTATAAAGGGAGTGCTCGTTGTGTGGTTTCTGTGCTATGTACAATCCATTCAGAATTGTATAAACCTTGTTTCTCATGCTGCTTAGACCGACGGCCACATACAAGCTTCAAAGGTTCGGGAATAACATCGGCATATAAATGCGGGATTCACTCTTGAAATAGCTCTGATTGACATATCGATAGCCATAGTTAGTTTGTGAATAAAGCAGACTTTCGGACTGAAATGGTTGAATAGTATGCTGACTGACAGACTCACTCACAACAGTCCATTGCCGCAACCTACATGACGTAACTATGTAAACTGCACTGAAATCGTGGAAAAATCCCACCAACACTAACACACAGACTGACAGCCGGTCTTGTCACAATTAATATTTTTAATATCTAATAAAGTTTCTTGCATTTAAGTCTTTTGGAACAAACATTATTATCACAAAGTGTCAATCATCCAGTTGTTTCTAGGGAAAATAGTGCATACTACATTTGCAAATAATGCTAGAATAATTCTCTTGGATATACATTATTGTTCAAAAGTTATTTCTTTTCACAAGGCCTGCATTGACTTGATCCAAAATACAGTAAAGAAGCATGTTCTTTTATGTAAGCATGTTTTTAATAAATAGCATATAGTTATGCATATTATGATCAAATATGTTTTTTTGTATAAATCTTATATTGCGAGACTAACCCCTCACCACCAAAAATGGTGGGGACCCCACTGGTACAAGCGTAATGTGTGGAGTTAGAGTTTGACATAATAGCTGGTACAAACACAAAAAATGTCTACAAAACATTTGGTTTGACCATAATACACGCACCAGGGCTGATTCTGGATGTCGCACACACTATGATCTGCATCTATTATTCATTATTTTAGCCTACTGGATGTCCTTTCCCCTGGACAATTGACCTACTTGACTGTGATAACTATTAAATCATTACTAACGTTTATTAATAAACGTTTAAAGGCTGGAGTTTATGGGGAGAGTGACACTAAATGTAAAATATCAGATTACATTTAAACATATTTAGTACAACTACAACAGTATACAAATAGTGGTATAATAATTAGAGGTCGACCGATATGCATTTTCAGGGCCGATACCGATTATTTCCATGTGAATTAGACCGATAACCGATATTTTGAACCGATATATATATATGGTATAAAAACGTAAATTTATATAAAAATTAAGAACACAGGCTCTGAAACATTTGAATCTACTAATCGACTACAATTAAGGAAAAAAGAAGAGAGTTAAAATAACCCACAGACTGTATGCTTTATGATTAATCCCATGTTTAGTATGTGTAATTACATCTTTCATATTTCTCTTTTTTAGATTAGATTATGGTTTGCTAAATTTCATCAACATTGGTTTATTAGACCATTGCTTTATTTATTGCACCACACTGTATTCTGCCTCTTTCTGTGTTTTATTTGTCTTTTCTCATGTAACGCTTTTTGGAAAGAAAAATGCATTGTAAAAACCACTAAATAAATAAAAAAAATGAATGGAATACATTATATTTATTTATATAAAAAAATATGTTCTGATGACTTAAACATTGCATAAAATACTAGAACTATTCAATAAATCATTTTGCTCATCATTGGATTAACTAGCACAATTAAATTTATATAATAAGTGTAAATAATTGAATTGCCTTAATAGCTTTATTGTTATGTTGTTGAAAAGACCGCAAATGTTTTCATGAAGCTATAACATTAAAAGCAAATTTTAGGCACACTTAGTAAGTACATTAGCCTATTCCTTGAGTGTATTTTCGGCAAGACGGGCATTTAATCACACCCATGTGTGTCTCTGAACATTTATGTGTATAAATAAGTTGCGAAAAATAACTCGATCTAACATTCGAGCAGCTAGAGATACGGAGTGTGTGTGTGCGCGCGTGCACAAGAGCGATCTGACTGAAGACCGACGATTCAAGTTCTTTATGCTTTAAAATGGCTTGTATTTTTGAAATGGCGTAACTTAAAATGACATGCAAAACGCCAGCTCGATCAAGTACAAGACACGCGTGTGCAGTGTGCTGCTCGCTTAGAGAGCAAAATCATTGTTATACTAAGGATGTGAATTATATCGACATCCCTGATAGCACGCATACATCTGGCTTACGTCTATTTGATGTCTGCATTTTCATCTTACAGACATCTACAATACATAGTTTGCTCATCTGCAATACGTCTCGGAGATGTCTGCTGTCAGACGTTATATAGACATCTTGAAGACATCTGTAAGATGTTTATGATTCAGAATGGATGTAAATCTGCTCTTTCTAAGATGTTTAGCAGATGTTTTTACTAGCAGACGTATTACAGACATTCAAACGTCTCCGAGACATATTGCAGATGAGCAAACTATGTCTTGCAGATGTCTGTAAGATGTAAATGCAGATGTCAAATAGACGTAAGCCAGATGGATTGTGCTATCTGGGATGATAATAATGCGTAACTCCTGCGGAACCTGCAGGAAACTCGCAAAGCTGCTCCGAAATTCAGGCACTAATTATATTGAAGTGTTTTGCTTCTCAGTATAGTGGATTATAATTTATTTCGACGTCTGATGCTGCCTCAGAGAGCATGAACGCGAAGCAGCTCCAGTTAGTAAGAGTTTTCGGTGTGAGAAAGAAAAAGACGTTCTGTTCCGCAGCCTCCCGCGTTGATTTGCGGGACTCGTGACTTAGTTCCAACAAATCAGAGGAGCAGTGGGCGGGCATTACTCTACGCAACAAACTAGAGAGACGTGTTCGGACTGCTCTCGCTAAATTCTTGGCTGCATCAGAGCAAAATAGCGCATTTTAAAATTAAATGACTTTATCGGCAAATCAGCTTTGAAAATGACCGATATCGATTATCGGCTAAATCCTTAATATCGACGCCGATAATCGGCCAGTTCGATACTCGGTCGACCCCTAATAATAATATTAGCAGCAGTTAAAATGTTAGCATTTTTATGTGTTTAGCCATTGTTAGAATGTAAAATTCTCAATGTCCCCTACAAAATATTATTCTATGGTTGAAAAGTCTAGTAGACGGAACACACAGAGTTACTGATCAGGAGACAAAGTTTGACACAGACACAAGAGTCTAGTTCAATCAGAGTCCAATGTTTATTTGTATGAGGACTAATATTTATAAGATTAAAAGGAGGTATCATAAAAGACCACAAGGGTGGAAAAAGACAAGACTTGATGTTTAGTCTCATTCCTCCTCAGAACGATCAGATATGATTATAACTACGTACTAAGCATCAAAACCCATCAATTCATATCATTAGGAGCCTTGAGATGGAGACCGTTAGTCACTCAGGTCAGTACGACTCTCAACGAGGTTTAAACAACAGGAAAGTAAGGCCCATATTAGGGTGAAGGAAGCTTATACTAATCTGAATGAATACGTATGATAGACAAATGTTCTTTTAGACACAGATGATATATTTAAAGAGGACAGGACAAAATCCAGATTCTCACAATGGCCACTTTCAGACCAACAGTCTTACAAGCAGTCCTGTGTCCCTTTAAAGAACAAAATATAGAGCAGAAAAAAGGTTAATACAAATCTTTAATAAAAGGATATTTGCAATTGCGTATCTTTGTGTGGTTTTCTGGTTTGCAAGCTGTTCTTTGAGGTAAGAGATCAATCACCGTGATTAGTAATGAAAACATAACAAAATCAATCATCCTCAATAAAAACAAAAACATAATTATATCTACTCTTCATCATCTTCCGTGCCAATCTCAATTACCGAATCGTCAAACCCATTATCTCTTTCCATTTCATTGTCACGTTCATCAACATTTCTTGGTCCTTCTATCACCGGTATTGGTTCTATCATTGTGGATGTGGGCAACTTCTATTGTCGTCTTCACTGAGTTAAGAAGATCTGGGCACAATAAGGGCTTCGGTAATTGTGCACCCAGTATAAGAATGGATATCTAAGAATTCCATAGGAAATTTGTACTTTTAGGATAACAATTTTTTCCTTTTTAGAATAGAATTTGGCCCTCAATGCACATCAGGGGAAGCTAAGGAGTCAGCACTGTTGGCTCAATGGGCCTTCTACCTTCTTGCTTTGGGTGGCCCCCACCTCATGAAAGGTAGTTCTTTCCTCAGCTTAGTCAGTGCTTTCTCCACCCTGAGGTGTAGTAAGGTGAATCCCCTGTTGAGATTCTATGTTAAATTGGAGCTTGCCTGCTCTCCTGAAGAACACAACTTCAATCTGGAAGCGTGTATCCACTGTGGCTGGTAGTCCGTCAGAACTCCTGTCCGTGTGACGGCAATCACAGTCGCAGGTCCGTGGTACTTTGGTTCTCCAACCTTTGTTGGCTTCAGACTCCTCACAAAGACTTTTTGTCCTGGAACAAAGTTATGAGTAGGCTGCTCTGAGGGAAGAGCAAGGCACAAAGAAACATCAGTACATATAGAATTTAACTTCTCGACTAGGGAAGTCACTTAGTCCTCCGGGATCACTTCCAGATCACCTAAAAAAAGAAATGACTGCGCGGCCTTTGACCCACGGGGTCGGGAAAGGTCTACCCATTAGTACCTCAAACGGCGACAATTTTGTCGTGGAAGATGGAGTCATTCTTATTTCTGCCAAGACTGCGGGCAACAAATCAACCCACTTTCTTCCTGTTTCAAGTACCGCTTTTGCTAGTCGTGTTTTCAGTGTTCGGTTGCTTCTTTCCACGACTGCTGCACTTTGCGGATGATAAGGAATATTAAAATGTCAATCAATAGACAACGCTTTTGATAAGAGCCCGTCGCGTTGTCCGATTCTATGGTGACTGGTCTAATATCTCCTTCGTTAAGATATTTACCACTGTTTTGGCGTCCTCTTTTGCCCTTCAGGACACTTTGAGAATCGATCAATAATTACCTAAATATATTTCAGATTACCTATCGGCGGCATGTGCGTAAAATCAATATGTAGATGTTGAAAAGGAGCCTCCGGATGTGTCAATGCATCGTGCTTTAGCTGGTTTGTGCGGGTTCACCTGTGCACATGTTAAGCATGCATTCAAAACAAGTTTTGCTGTTTTATGAACATCGGCTATACAATACAAATGATTAATTGCTTGAACTACTTTTGCACAACTGGTGTGAGATAACCCATGGTAATGTCTAATTAGGATAATTAATCCTAGTTTTGGTAGTGCTATCCTACCCTGTTCATCTCTAATACTCCCATCTAATAATGGTTGACTTTGCAGGATTTTGATATCAATGTCAGGTACATTCGTTATGTGCACTGTCATTGCTATCTGTGTTTCATCTTTCGGATGAAATGGTGATTTAATCTGAGCTTGGGCTGCTACCTTTGCCGCTTCATCAGCCCTTTTGTTGCCTACAGCCAGTTCATCGTCCCCCCGAAGCGTGACCCTTGACCTTTACGATGGCCACTTCGAGCGTAAGCTGAACTGCTTCAGTTAACTGTCCTATCCGATTTGCATGAGCTATTTTTGAAAAACTCCACGCATACTTACAGTCTGTGTTGTTAATTGTTACTCTCTTTCCTGTCATCAGCTCACAGGCCCGTATTAATGCTATCAACTCTGCTGCTTGAGCCGAATTTTAGTCTAGAGCAAAAGCTTCTTTTACCTCTCCTGTATCGGAAATCACAGCATAGCCACAGAGGTAGACACCGTCAGAGGGCTTTGAACAAGACCCATCAACATAAATGTGTTCTCCCCCCTCTAGGGGCGTATCCAACAGATCGAACCTAGAAGAGTAAGAGGTGGTCAGTTCAAAGATGCAATCATGTTCAACATCAAAATCTGCCATGTCTACCATACCCAAAATACCCAGCAAAGCAGGATTAATGTTTGCTGTCGGTTGAATGCTAAGATTTTTCGTTGCCAGCAGAGTAGCCTCGTAACCCGAGCGTCGTTGCGCTGTCATGTGTTGTGTTTGCATGTTGTAAAATTGCACCTAAAATTGATGGGATGCATACAATGTTAAAGGGTGTGACAGCACAGTTTTCTCAGCCACCTGTACAATCAGAGCATCTGCAACCACAGCACGAAGACATGCTGGCATACCTGTGACTATGTTATCAAACTTCTTAGACAGATATGCAACTGGCCTATATATTGAACCATGCTCTTGCAATAGGACCCCTAAAGCTGCACCCACCATCTCCCCAACATGCAAGTGAAAAGGTTTGGTGTAGTCTGGCAGGCCCAATGCTTGTGCGGTTTTGATGGCTGCTTTCAAGGCATTGAAATGTTCATCTTAGTTTTGACCCATTGCAGTCTCTCTTTCGAAGCTTTGAAAATTGTTTCAGCAAGTAAATGGCAAACAATTACAGATGCTTGTTTACAGTCCTCCTCCGTCTCCCCCGACACGAGGATGTCATCTGCAAACTGAAGAAAACAAACTGATGAAGGCAGATCAGTCATTTTGGCCAAAGTTCTGTGCACTGCTGCAGAAAAGACAGCGGGTGAATCTACGTAGCCCTTTGCAAGGCCTTTCCACGAATATTGTTGTCCTTTAAATGTCAATACTAACAAAGGCTGAGTATCTGGGTGTACAGGTACAGAGAAAAAAGCTGCACACAAATCAATTACAGTGAAATACTTGTGCGAATGTGGCACTGAATTCATAACAGTCAAAACATCATGCACAATTGGTGCGAGTGGTATGATTAACTGATTTACAGCTCTTAAATCTTGAGTTAATCTCCAAGTTTTCCCATCAGCTTTCACTATAGGATTAATTGGTGTGTTGCATGGTGCGTGTGTGTGTTCGAGGACACCCTGCTTGACAAAATTTTCAATTAAAGGCGTAATACCTTCTTCCTTATCTTTAGATAAAGGGTATTGTTTAATGTAGACAGGTTTGTTAGTTTTCAGTTTAGCCCTGTAAGGGTCCATATCAATGAACCAGTGCCATCTTTGAACTGAGACCATAACAAAGGGTTAATCATGGAGTCTACCCGTGTAGGCATGCTGCACCCGGAAACAGGCGATTGTGAACCGCTTGGCTGTCCACCTGTTGGCAAAGGATCGACGGATGCCTGTAGACTAGACAGAAAAGAAAAAACAACCTTGTTATCAGTAAACTTAATATCCATGCCTAGTTTGTGCATCATATCACGACCTAAGAGATTTAGTGGAGCTTCTGGAATAATTGTGAATCTGTGAAAAATGGTTTAAATACCAAAGGCTTTAACCTGTAATGGAGGTGTGACCGTACAAGCAATGTCAGTTCCGGAAATTCCCACAGAGTGAATAATTTGATATTTTAATAATAAAAAGAACTTTGTTCAGTGTTCCTCTTTTCCGGATAGCCTGTAAACATAGCATTCATTATGTCATTATTTAATGGCAATTTAGAATCTTCAATCCATGCTTTTTTAAAAACACACGAAAAATTGAGCAGCTGATTCTCTCGCTGCCTGTGTGGTGCTTTCTGCTAGAGATAAGACCTGTTGACTCCCTAGACATTTATCAAGAAACACTCTTATCTGTGTAAAAAACATTTCAACATTAGCAGAAGTTTCCCAAAACAACTCATGTGGGTTTGCAGCCGTACCGCTGTAAAAAAGTGTTTTTATCATTGTCAATAGATAATGTGGGACATTTTTCAATCAGTATTTCTTCAGTTACATCTTTCTCTAGTGTTCTTAACAACACCGCTCGGAAATCTCTTCCTGTAAAATGTGAATAATTTGTGTGCGTTTGCAAAATTGACACATATTTTCCCGCTTCCTGTGGGTAAGCCAAACTTTTACAGATCGCCTCCATATCAGACATTCTTAATGGTCTAACATTTAGCGTATTTCCAGCGCGTACCCAAACCATTGAATTTTTCGGGTTTGTAATTATGTTAGGTTTAACAATGCATTTTTTCGGTTATACCTCGACTGTTTGTTCTTGACCTGTAATGTTAAGTTTTGCGGAAACGGTATTACCTCTGATGATTGGTTTAACCGACAGAGTGGGCGCAGAGGGTGCAGTCTGACCTTGGCTAGGAGCCTGGTAAGAAGGCGGTGGTTTTTCTAATGGCCACAGATTGTGACTTGCATATGCAACCATTTTTTGTTTATCCGGACCCTGGTCCCAAACCTTCCTCATCTCTTTCCATACGGCATAAGCTTTATTCATGTATGGATAATCCCACATTGGGTCTCCCCACCATTCTTTTACCAGGCTCTTTGCCAAAAACATACAATCATCAGAAAAGGAACCTTCCCTCGGGTAGGGAATATCAATTTGCGATTTAATTCCCTCCGACCATCCTGCGAGATTGCTAACATATGGATTTGCATAAAATCCCTGATTATTTCTATGCATACATGCGACAGGCGTTTCGCCCGGCAGTGGCTTTGAAGCAGAATTCCCCATCTTACACTCCAAACAAGTTAGTGATAAAGACAGTACAGACAAAACAAAGATAAACCCTCGTGTTCAATCGACCAAAAGTTTCAACACTACTACATGTATTATATTGCGATCAGAGGTGGATATTAAATTCACCGTCCTTTTCCTGATAACAATATTTCAATATGTCATGCAGTAACAGTGAAATCTGTAATAAATTATTCTTTTTTTAGAATAAACTAATACATTTTGTTAACAAAGCACTTTCTCTGAGAAGCCAACACCACGATCCAAAATTACAGTGTGATCAGTACTGCAAAACCTTTCATATTCTTGCGTTAATAATTATTTTACTAATTACTGTTGCCAGCCGCATTGTCACAACAATGGGAAAGCGAATTCCCACTAACATAAATTGAAAAAACCTATTTCGTCCTACGAAATATTAAACCACAAGAATCCTACAGGGTAAGCGTTTTATTTCTCTAAGCCAGAAAAAAACTGTATAGAAGAAAAAACACTCACCCTTTTCCTGTAGGTCTGTGCCCGATCGTCAGGTGCGCTTTCCTCAGTATGCTTTGGCCTCCTGGTTCTAAGAGAGAAGAGAGCCTCTTCCTCCCCTCATAGACGAGCCCCCAACTGTTAGAATGTAAAATTCTCAATGTCCCCTACAAAATATTATTCTATGGTTGAAAAGTCTAGTCGACGGAACACACAGAGTTACTGATCAGGAGACAAAGTTTGACACAGACACAAGAGTCTAGTTCAATCAGAGTCCAATGTTTATTTGTATGAGCACTAATATTTATAAGATTAAAAGGAGGTGTCATAAAAAACCACAAGGGTGGAAAAAGACAAGACTTGATGTTTAGTCTCATTCCTCCTCAGAACGATCAGATATGATTATAACTACGTACTAAGCATCAAAACACATCAATTCATATCATTAGGAGCCTTGAGATGGAGACCGATAGTCACTCAGGTCAGTACGACTCTCAACAAGGTTTAAACAACAGGAAAGTAAGGCCCATATTAGGGTGAAGGAAGCTTATTGTCACGGCTGTAGATGGCAGAATGTAACGTCCACGCAAAGGATAATCCAAATGAGTATTTTATTACAAGAACAAAAGGAAAACAGGGAATCAGGAACTCTGGAAACAAACACACGTAGCATTAACAATACTCGACAAAGAACAGAGGGAGACACAGGGCTTAAATACAAAGGAAGACACTTAGGGAAAACAGAATCAGGTGTGGGACTAATTAACAAAGATGAAACACAAGTGGAAACTAATGAACTAATAACGAGATGGGCAACTGGAAATTATCAAAGATGAGGGACAGGTGAAAACAATGAAACAAGTGAAAACAGGCAAGGAACAAACGTGACATTACTCCCCCCCTCCACAAGGCGCGACATCACGCCAAAACAGTACCAAAGGGGGAAGGGGGGGTGGGCGTCCTGGAGGCCGGTGCAGGGAAGACCAGACCTGGTGGGATGGGAGACCTCCAGGGCGATACGTCCAGCTCTGGGACTCTGGAGGGCGGCGGCCATTCTGGAGGCCTTGAGGGCGGCGGCCATTCTGGAGGCCTTGAGGGCGTCGGCCATTCTGGAGGCCTTGAGGGCGTCGGCCATTCTGGAGACTTGGAAGGCGTCGGCCGTTCTGGAGGCCTGAAGGGCGCCGGCCGTACCGGATGGCAGACGACCGGTCTAGCCTTGAGGGCTATCCCTGCCATATTGCTCCCCCCCAAAAAATATTTGGGCTTACTCCGGGAGCTCATATGGAGGTTGGCCGTGACCGGCCGGGCAGCGGGCTCTGGCGGCCGGGCAGCGGGCTCTGGCGGCCGGGCAGCGGGCTCTGGCGGCCGGGCAGCGGGCTCTGGCGGCCGGGCAGCGGGCTCTGGCGGCCGGGCAGCGGGCTCTGGCGGCCGGGCAGCGGGCTCTGGCGGCCGGGCAGCGGGCTCTGGCGGCCGGGCAGCGGGCTCTGGCGGCCGGGCAGCGGGCTCTGGCGGCCGGGCAGCGGGCTCTGGCGGCCGGGCAGCGGGCTCTGGCGGCCGGGCAGCGGGCTCTGGCGGCCGGGCAGCGGGCTCTGGCGGCCCTGGGAGGCCGGACGGGACCGGCTGGAGAGGCCCTGGGAGGCCGGACGGGACCGGCTGGAGAGGCCCTGGGAGGCCGGACGGGACCGGCTGGAGAGGCCCTGGGAGGCCGGACGGGACCGGCTGGAGAGGCCCTGGGAGGCCGGACGGGACCGGCTGGAGAGGCCCTGGGAGGCCGGACGGGACCGGCTGGAGAGGCCCTGGGAGGCCGGACGGGACCGGCTGGAGAGGCCCTGGGAGGCCGGACGGGACCGGCTGGAGAGGCCCTGGGAGGCCGGACGGGACCGGCTGGAGAGGCCCTGGGAGGCCGGACGGGACCGGCTGGAGAGGCCCTGGGAGGCCGGACGGGACCGGCTGGAGAGGCCCTGGGAGGCCGGACGGGACCGGCTGGAGAGGCCCTGGGAGGCCGGACGGGACCGGCTGGAGAGGCCCTGGGAGGCCGGACGGGACCGGCTGGAGAGGCCCTGGGAGGCCGGACGGGACCGGCTGGAGAGGCCCTGGGAGGCCGGACGGGACCGGCTGGAGAGGCCCTGGAGGCCGGACGGGACCGGCTGGAGAGGCCCTGGGAGGCCGGACGGGACCGGCTGGAGAGGCCCTGGGAGGCCGGACGGGACCGGCTGGAGAGGCCCGGGGAGGCCGGACGGGACCGGCTGGAGAGGCCCGGGGAGGCCGGACGGGACCGGCTGGAGAGGCCCGGGGAGGCCGGACGGGACCGGCTGGAGAGGCCCGGGGAGGCCGGACGGGACCGGCTGGAGAGGCCCGGGGAGGCCGGACGGGACCGGCTGGAGAGGCCCGGGGAGGCCGGACGGGACCGGCTGGAGAGGCCCGGGGAGGCCGGACGGGACCGGCTGGAGAGGCCCGGGGAGGCCGGACGGGACCGGCTGGAGAGGCCCGGGGAGGCCGGACGGGACCGGCTGGAGAGGCCCGGGGAGGCCGGACGGGACCGGCTGGAGAGGCCCGGGAAGGCCGGACGGGACCGGCTGGAGAGGCCCGGGAAGGCCGGACGGGACCGGCTGGAGAGGCCCGGGAAGGCCGGACGGGACCGGCTGGAGAGGCCCGGGAAGGCCGGACGGGACCGGCTGGAGAGGCCCGGGAAGGCCGGACGGGACCGGCTGGAGAGGCCCGGGAAGGCCGGACGGGACCGGCTGGAGAGGCCCGGGAAGGCCGGACGGGACCGGCTGGAGAGGCCCGGGAAGGCCGGACGGGACCGGCTGGAGAGG
The DNA here is from genome assembly GCA_008369825.1 of Triplophysa tibetana. Taxonomy (NCBI): domain Eukaryota; kingdom Metazoa; phylum Chordata; class Actinopteri; order Cypriniformes; family Nemacheilidae; genus Triplophysa; species Triplophysa tibetana. Next base: position 2,223,916 of record CM017903.1, read on the forward strand.
CCCGGGAAGGCCGGACGGGGACCGGCTGGAGAGGCCCGGGAAGGCGGACGGGACCGGCTGGAGAGGCCCGGGAACGCCGGACGGGACCGGCTGGAGAGGCTTCGGAAAGCCGGACGGGACCGGCTGGAGAGGCCCGGGAACGCCGGACGGGACCGGCTGGAGAGGCCCGGGAACGCCGGACGGGACCGGCTGGAGAGGCTTCGGAAAGCCGGACGAGACCGGCTCCGAGAACAGGTCCCCTTTAACCTGCTCCCGTTGCTGGGTGGTGGAGGAGTGAGGCGTGGATCCGGGATGAGCCGGAACGAACCCCTGGCCCGTGACCGATACTGGGCGACCCCCGCTCAAGTCCTCATCAGTCACCCCGACGCAGAACTCGGAGCCGGCTGCTTGGAGGACTCGATTTACGAAGTCCTCCAGCCGGTACTTATCTGCATCGGGAAGCATGACGAGGACGAGCAGAATGTCGTCCAGACCGGCCACAAAGGCCAGGTTTAGAGCTTGATCGCTCCAACTCACCCGATAGCACACGCCAACAAACTCCTCCACGTAGTTCTCCAGAGGCCTTCCGTCCTGCCTCAAGTCCCTGAGGACAGCCTCTGGAGAAAAGGTACAGCAATCCATTTTTAGGTCGAGTATTCTGTCACGGGTGTAGCTGGCAGAATGTAACGTCCACGCAAAGGATAATCCAAATGAGTATTTTATTACAAGAACAAAAGGAAAACAGGGAATCAGGAACTCTGGAAACAAACACACGTAGCATTAACAATACTCGACAAAGAACAGAGGGAGACACAGGGCTTAAATACAAAGGAAGACACTTAGGGAAAACAGAATCAGGTGTGGGACTAATTAACAAAGATGAAACACAAGTGGAAACTAATGAACTAATAACGAGATGGGCAACTGGAAATTAACAAAGATGAGGGACAGGTGAAAACAATGAAACAAGTGAAAACAGGCAAGGAACAAACGTGACACTTATACTAATCTGAATGAATACGTATGATAGACAAATGTTCTTTTAGACACAGATGATATATTTAAAGAGGACAGGACGAAATCCAGATTCTCACAGCCATTTAGCGGTTAAACACTTAATTGGCTAAAGCAAACCTTCCTGCCAGAGAATCGCAGCTGCATGCCTAACAGTAACATGTATTGCCCTGTCATTACATTACATTTTCATTCATTTGGCAGACTTTTTTATCCACAGCACATTTAACATTTTGTCAACAAGCTAAACAGTAGGCTAATGCTGGCCTTTACCAGGCATGTTACTAGGAGGATTAAAGCTGAAGCGAGCAAGGGAGAGAATGAACAACACGGAATATTGTCTTTCGTTAATAGATATAAAAACAGACAGTTATTAGTATGTTTTGAGTTGTTTCAGAAAGTTGTGATGGATGCTGCAGCTCGGTCCAAACCTGCAATACAGGAGCAACCAGCCATCTCCATTCTTCCGTTATTAGTTGTAAGGATTCAGGAATGTTTGCTCCACTTTGACTGGTATTCACATCTGCTTTTAAAAACACGAATTCGTGGCCTGTGTCATTTACAAGTTTCGACTGACCTTCCCACTGTGCATGTAACGCTACTGGTATGTCTGTGCATTTATGGTTGCGCACCGAAGACCCGTCAACTCCGAGAGAAAATACGAAGTAATTGAATAAATCCTCATATGATATATCAGGCCACTCCATCCGCCCACTGTGTAAGACTTTGTGGGTGTGAAAAATATTAATCAGAGCTGTTTTGTAAGTGTTTTGAGTGCGCTCCCGTGGCGACACACTTCAATTGTTTTCCACCGGCCGGCCACTAATACGGAAGTCTCAACACAAAAAGGAACAACGTCAAAATCGTTTACTTCCGCATTCAAAAATATGATGGATACAATCCTTAAAACGATAGATGGCTGAAAAAAGTTTGATCTCAAACAGATCCACCACACATTTCATAAAGCATGAGACAGGTCAGTTCATGAAATCACAGAAGTATTGTTCCATCCCACCTGTAAAAAAAACAATTTTGTAACTTGTTCACTTAAAAATAAATACAGGATAAAACAAGATGGTTTTCATAAGAACACAGACATTAATTTGTGTTAGTATAAACTCCAAACACATGCATGTTAATAGAGATAATGCAGGGATCATTTTCTGCTTTAATGCATTTACATTACAGGTGTTGTTTTGCTGTAATTTTAGTTACCTTTTGCCTGTGTCTTCTGTTAATATGAACCAGCAAGTTCCTTTGATTTATCTGAATTCCACAGCGTGTGCAAGTCACCCTGATTTGTTGCTGGACACGTAATCTTTTTCGAGGTGGTGCTGATGTTGATGGTGGTGCTGATGATGGTTGTGCTGCTGATGCTGGAGGTGGTGCTGAAGATGGGGGGGGGGGGTGGTGCTGATTATGGGGATGGTAGTGGTGCTGCTGATGCTGGAGGTGGTACTGCTGATGCTGGGGGTGGTGCTGATGATGGGGATGGAGGTGGTCCCGCTGATCCTGGGGATGGAAGTGGAACTGCTGATGATGGGGATGGTACAGATGATGGGGGTGGTGCTGATGATGGGGTTGGTGCTGATGATGGGGATGGTAGTGGTGCTGCTGATGCTGGAGGTGGTACTGCTGATGATGGGGGTGGTGCTGATGATGGGGATGGTAGTGGTGCTGCTGATGCTGGAGGTGCTGCTGCTGACGCTGGGGATGGAGGTGGTACTGCTGATGCTGTGGGTGTTGCTGATAATAGGGATGGAGGTGGTACTGCTGATGCTGAGGATGGAGGTGGTACCGCTGATCCTGAGGATGGAGGTGGTACTGCTGATGATGAGGCAGGTACAGATGATGGGGGTGGTGTTGATGATGGGGTTGGTGCTGATGATGGTTGATGTGCTGCTGATGCTGGAGGTGGTACTGCTGATGATGGGGGTGGTGCTGATGATGGGGATGGTAGTGGTGCTGATGCTGGAGGTGGTACTGCTGATGATGGGGGTGGTGCTGATGATGGGGATGGTAGTGGTGCTGCTGGAGGTGGTGCTGCTGATGCTAGCGATGGTACTGCTGATGATGGGGATGCTGGGGTTGGAGGTGGTGCTGATGATGGTGGTGATGGTGGTGATGGTAGTGGTGCTGCTGATGCTGGCGATGGAGGTGTTGTTGCTGCTGATGCTGGGGGTGCTGCTGGCAATGGAAGCTGTCCGGATGCTATGTTTTTACAGGTTTTAAAATGTTAAATAATACCATCCCGTCTGATTACTGTTGATGTGCAATAGCAGCAGTGAAAATGTGGTGATGGTCTGCAGTTTAGACCACACTTGATAATGGCAAAATCTAAAATGTTAAAAGAATAAATTAGCACAATTGTCTTGTTTACAGCAGGAATGTTTATGGTGCATAGACTAGGAAGAGGTTTTGTGGTGAAATGCCTTGCTCAAAAGCACAACATAATCTATAAGTCTCTGGGGTATTTAAATAGTAAAATGACTTTAACTAATGAAATGTAATGTACTGCAATGAATAGTCTATAACAACCGCAAGTGTTTGAACAACTGAGATTCCGTCAAACGTTTCAAAACACAAGGAAATGTTCAATGATCAATGTTTTTAGTTTTAAATTCCATGAAGAAATGATTATAACATCAAAAGCAGAAAGGTAGTATAATGAAATAATTCACACACCTTCTTGTTGAACTGCATTTTGTATGTGATTAGTTACATGATTTTGGAACTCGTGTAAATGGTTAAACATCAGTTTACAGAAGGCACAGTGGTATTTTGTGCAGCACACTGTGCATCTCTCAATAGACAGCAGGGGATCCTGTCCTCGAATAAGTACTGTGTGATGCATCTGTGCAGGTCAAGCAAACATTGAAATAATCAATATATTAAAACTATGATTCAAAATACACACACTAATGTTACACATGCTAAATGTAGCATTGGGTATTGGATGACGCTTGTACGCTAACGCGAACCTACTCCCGATTAATATGGGAGTGAGAAATAAATAGCAGTGTCGAGACAGCAATAGATCTATGGAAAAAATTGTATAGATTTCTCAATGTTAAGATTATATTTAATGTACGCTTTTCTTCCCGTGCGAAGCAGTTTGTGTAAGTTCCGATGAACTGTACATGCGGCAAGAGTTGCTCAAGCCGCGCCCACTAAGTCTTGCGAGGAGGAGCTGGAGCTTTGCTCCTCCCCCTAGCATCTGCAGAGAGCAACCTTCCATATTGTTCCCGCTGCCTAATGTATCAGCGCATGCGTTGAAAATCTCTTGCTCTCCACTCCTCTCTCTCTCTCTCTCTGACTGACAAGTGCTGACTGTGTTTGTGGGCTCGTATAAAAGCTCTCTGTTTTCTCGATCATCATGTCTGTTTCACCGGATAAACGGCGGAAGATGGAGTCTGCGCTGGAGCAGCTTAAGAAATACACAGTGGTCGTCGCAGATACGGGCGATTTTAACGGCAAGTATTGCTCAAACTTCGCAAAATGCATTCTAATGCGACGTTCAGTGCACTCTGAAGGTGTTGTTTAGGAGTATGCACGTGTCTGCTAAGTTAAATACATTATATTTCTGTATTGTTTTTTTGACGTTAGCCTGCAAGTCTGTTCAGCTCGAAAAGGGTTGATATTTACTGGTTAATCATTGATGGTTAAGAAGTTAATCCGCCATGAGGAAATGAAAACTTACTTTCGTAATTCTGCAGAGATGAAAGCGTTTCACTCTCGTGTGTAAGTTAGATTCGGAACTAAGTGAACATGTTATCGTATAATAGTGATTTGTAAAACTTAATGCGTGATAATTATGTGTCATGCTGACCATTGCGGAGTCAAACCTGTGACATCGGTAATTGGTTTAAAGTCAACCGAATGAGCCGGGATGCCCATAAACCCCCATTTATGGCGCTCTTTACACATTAATCAAATGAATTACTTTTAGTGAACCGTTTTGTTATTCGCGTTAAATGTACCACGCCGAGACCCGGAAGCGAATTTCCAAATCATTCAGTGATCCAGTTATATCTAATTCATGACGTTCGTCCAGTACGCATACCTGATTGGCCAAAAGGCAAACATGAGAAAGTGGGCGTTAGTGATCTGATGGAGTTGTGATTAATATTAATGTGTGCAGGACATATTTATGAATTTGCAAGTAGCATTTAAGGTTCTTGTAAAATTAGCACAAACGACCTTGATACTGTTGTTAGAAATCCACACCATTTAGCAATCCTTAGAGTAAGAGGCTAATCTTTTTTATTTTGGTTAAACATTAGCTGTACATAAAGCCCATTTTGTAACCTGAGCAACGCTTAACATTTTCATTATATGTATTAGCAAATGTTGAATTTAAGATTCATAAATGCAATGCTATTGATAATTGTTATTTCATGTTAAAGAATGAAACCTGACTGTGAAGTGTTGCAATCGCTTGTTTTGTTGCAGTCACGGTGCAGTATTTCATCACAAGAAGCTGCTTAACGTCCCTTTTGCTTTCAGTGTCTCGTATTGATCACATTGTTTGAGACACGTTACATGTTTAAAGTTCTTCAGATTTTCTAGCGTTGGCCAAGACTAAGAAGTCCAGTTTGGGTCAACTTGAGAAGGGTTTGATGAATCATTCGGGTGTAGCTTGCATCAGCTTCCACTTAGCTAAGACTGCCTTGTGAAACTATCCAGCGCTGTGATTTCACACTGTGTTTGTTTAAGACGAGGAAACTTTGTTGGATAAAGCTTCAGCTGCGGCTTTCCGCATTGTCATCATGATGAGCAAGAACAGTCTGGTCCCTTGTCTAGTAACTATAATAAATATACACAACTAAAGACAGAGTGGATTGGTTAACTGTACTTTGGGTGTGTTATTCATTCATTATAGGGAAATTAGAAAAAAGAGAATTACTGGAAATCTACTGTAGTTCTAGTAGGTTAATTCATTTTGAATAAACAAAACACAAGGGTAGAAGGAAGAAAACCATTTACAAGCAATTGAATAGACCATTGTTAGGGGAGAAACCATATTGATTTTGACGCAGTGACCTGAGGACTCGCAGTCTGTCCTAGATGTCGTAACTTTAGCAACTGTTTTCTGACGTTTTCTCTACTTTTTTAAAATATAATATTATTCCACAAAGTATGTAATTGATGTTACAAACTGAAGCATTATCACTTTGAACATCGTATATTTACATTTAGTCATTTAGCAGACGCTTTTATCCAAAGCGACTTACATAGAGTTAGGGAGCAACAAGCGATATGTCATACAGGAGCCATAATACATTAGGTGCCCATACAAAGTTACTGGTTTCAACTAAAGCTAGACCACTACCTGTTGAGAGAGAGGTTTTTTTTTTTGTCAGGTAATCACATTATTTAGCAAGAGACCTTGCATTTCTGCAATATAATACAGTCCTAATCGTGGTAATCAAGTGGTTGAGTTTACTATGTTCGATGAACAAATATAAAGTATTTTAATTCACAAATATTTTACTATGTAGTAATTAGGCACAGGTGCATATAGACGGTATATATCTTTTTAGTGATCAATTTCAGAGGTAATGCTGATGATAGGAGAATAGAGAATATCCTGTTCCATTATTTCCTTGTTTTCCCTGATCTGCAGCTATTGAAGAGTACAAACCCCAGGATGCCACAACCAATCCATCTCTCATCTTGGCTGCAGCTAAAATGCCGGCCTACCAGCACCTAGTGGAGCAGGCCATAAAATTTGGAGTGGCCAAAGGAGGGTAGGAGCTGTTTTTCCTCTATTGTGCTGTGCTCTGTTGTCTCATACATTTCTAATATTTGTGTGTCATTGTACATTCATTTGACTTTTGTGTGATCATTTTAGGACAAAGGAAGAGCAGGTGACCAATGCGATGGACAAGCTGTTTGTCATCTTTGGTTTAGAAATTCTGAAGAAGATTCCTGGCAGGGTCTCCACTGAGGTTGATGCACGGTAAGAGAAGATAAAAACACAGGCCCAGATGGCTGATAACAGTCCTGAGGGTTTTCCATTTGTAGACGGTTTGTCACACAGTGGAAGCACCCGGCTCTTGAGCAATGCTTTTGTCATTTTAGCCAGATATTTGCATCTCTATAACACTGCTTCCAAGGTCCTCTGAAGTTGTTGTGTTAGTTCACACAGACCAAGCTTTCTTCAGTGAATATTATGGTCTGAATAAGGTTTACACATTGATTCTTGCTTTGTGATTACTCGGCCTCTTTAAGTAAATGTGGAACTTAAAGCTTTTTTGTAATATTAGTTTAGTATTTCAGGAAGGTTTTCTTTGAACGAAATGTGACTCAACTAGATGTGATTTTCAGGCTGTCGTTTGATAAAGAAGAGATGGTGTCTCGCGCTCTGAGACTCATCTCGCTCTATGAGGAAGCGGGTATCCGTAAAGAGCGCATACTCATCAAACTCTCGTCCACATGGGAAGGCATTCAGGCTGGACGGTACGTGTGGCCAGTCATAGTTCTCACACAAAATATGAGAACCGAGTGTCATTTGAATTTTGATTCGAGTAAAAATGAGACCTTGTCAGCTGATCTGTGTGCACTTTATATCAGGGAGTTGGAGGAGAAGCACGGCATCCATTGCAACATGACTCTGCTGTTTTCATTCGCTCAGGCGGTGGCATGCGCAGAGGCCCACGTCACCCTCATCTCACCGTTTGTGGGCCGTATCTTGGACTGGTACAAGGAAAATACAGAGCGCAAAAACTATGAAGCTCAAGAAGATCCAGGTGATGTTACAAGGCTCGGTGTGAGGATGTATAGTTCACCCTAAAGGAAACTTGAGGGGATCGAATGATGTTTTGGTATAATAATAATATATCCGAACATTTAGAGCAGTTGGCATTCTGAGCGTGTGTGTGTGAAGTGAATGCAATTCTTTATGCAGATGTGGCCTATGTAAAGGGAATTGTGTCTTGACCACAGCTGTGGCTCTTAACAGCACTGTGTGTTTTTTTCAGGTGTGTTGAGTGTGACTAAGGTCTACAACTACTATAAAAAGTTTAACTACAGCACAGTGGTGATGGGCGCCTCCTTCAGGAACACGGGGGAAGTGAAGGCTCTAGCAGGATGTGATCTGCTCACTATTTCTCCTGGGCTGCTGGGAGAACTCAGCAAGGACCACAGCGCAGTGACCTGTTCTCTCACGCCAGATGGAGGTGAGCTCTGCCACATTCACAGCTTCTTCAACCGTCCGTCTGCTCAAGGTGATTTTCACATCTGTCGTTTTTGCTTCCAGCAAAAGAGTGCGATTTGGAGCAGATTCACCTGGATGAGAAGGCTTTCCGCTGGCTGCACAATGAAGACCGCATGGCTGTGGAGAAACTCTCGGATGGCATCCGCAAATTTGCAGCCGACGCTGTCAAACTTGAGACCATGATCAAGGTAGAAAAACAAATTGTGATTTAACAGCGTGTGCCTTAGTGCCTTGAATCCATTTATCAATCACAAGTTTGACTTAAGCTGGCGTGATAAGGGTATTATTCAAGTGAATCTGCCGTTTGCAGGGAATAATGGATTGAATTGAGCCAATGAATGCAAGGAAAAAGTAGCCAAACAGCTACAGTTGCATTGATTTAATGCTTAGTTTTCTCCGAAATGAATTGCACCAAATTAGCTTCTTAAATCAACAGCCTAGATTTAATGACACGTTTTTGATATCAATTCAATTCAAGTTTATTTATATAGCGCTTTTCACAATGTGCATTGTTCCAAAGCAGCTTTACAGGGCAAACAGGAAAAACAGAATAGGTAAAACACAGCACAGTGCATTGTATTTATACAACGAGTAAGATCATACTAATAAATAATATATCATTTCTAAATAAATAAATAAATGCAGTCTCCCGGTGAGCAGGCCAACACTGCCCTGCTGTGGCGAGGAACCCACACTCCAATGATTGATTAATGGAGAAAAAAACCTCGGGAGAAACCAGGCTCAACCGGGAGGGCCAGATCCCCTCTGACGTGTCATAGCTGCACTCAAACTGCTGACATGTGATTTAAGTTTAGCATTTAATACCAAATATTGTAACTTCAGCATTAATGAGACAAATAGTCCGTCTTTGCTCTTGGTTGGGGGTGTATTGGTCTGAGCTGGGATGGTCCGATGGTCATATTTCTCTTGGCTGGTGGTGGAATTGCCTTAGATGGAGCTGGGATGCTCAGTCAGTCTGCAGCTGTAGCTGGCGATATCTCAAATTGGGGATCGGCATCTGTCGGTCCTAAACAACCAACGGTCCTATCCTAAACAATCTAATGACTGGTATGAGCTGGTATGAGATTTTGTCTGTATGGTAACCTTAAGCCAAACTATCCTGGTTTCGCGGTATTGGGGTTGCAGCTTTTAAATGTTATTTTATATGTCTGAGTCAAGAACATTGAACACACTAGATTTGATTTTGAAGCAACACAAATTTTTTGGAAAAGTAGTAAACATGAACAGTTTGTCAGGTTAAGCACCCCTTTCTAATCTTCTTTATATGCATTTCCAGTAATTAAACTTGCATGCATTCATCCATACATATACACATATACATAAATAAATTAAATGCAGATGTGCTAACAACTAATTAAGCATAAATAAAATATTGCACAGAGCCTGATGGATTCCTGCACAAAACGGCTCATACCTTTGGAACGGAATAACGGAAACTAAGTGGTTTTAAAAACTGTGACTTTCCAACCCTGATATACCTTGAAACCGGTATTCAGCCCATGCCTAATGACTGTAATGCTGAAAGTCTTGTTCTGTGCAAATCGACTGTTGTCTTTCTTTTTCAGGAAAGGATGTTTAATGCGAAGAATGGACAGTAGCGAGGAAGAGTGATGCATTTAAAGACTATGCTGAACTCCGATTGGCTGTTTTAACTGCACTGAAAGTCTTACTTAAAGTCTGTAGTTCAAGCATAAAAAAACTTTTCAGTGTGTCATTCAATTTTAATAAACAATGTAAGGCGTGCTCCCAGCAGATGTTTTGATTTTACTGTAGGACCACAGGGCTTTACGCTGAACATAGATTTACTGCAGTAAAGTTTATTACCCACTGGTGATGTTATTTTGTAATGCCTTACTGTGCTTCAGTATTATCTTAAAACTCTAAAAACACATTCCAAGGATAAAAATGTATTTTTTTTTTGTATCCCATAATAAAAAAAAATCTTTCCGTACCAGTGTTTAAATTCTGCTTTTTGTACGCTTGTCTATGTGTTTATTCTACCATCAATAAGCCTACTGAGAGCAAATCATATCAATAATGATACAATTTAGATCTTCCCAAGTTTGCAGCTAGGTACATTTTATGTCATAATGTTTTAGAAATTATATTAAACCATCTAATGTTTATGCTAACCTGGGCAAAGATTACAATAATACATAATAATTGTGTCTGTTTGTTTCTAATTTATTATTTGGAGGTTTGGTCATTTAATTAGATTGTATTTATTTAAATCAAAAAGGTCATTGCTTAGCCCTAAGCCTGCGGACGTTAAAAAAGATCACTCTATTTTCCTAGATGAGTGTGTAGTGCTCATTGTTCCTGGCATTAACACAACTTGACACGCAAGATTTTTAACAAAGCTAAAACATTCCTTTCAGTTCTCGTCAAGCCAGTTTGGCCTCATCTGTCCCAGCATTTTACTTTCAATGTTTCAAAGAAAGACGTCTTTACAAGTGAGCGCTGGATTTATACTATGACCATTTAAGTAATGAAAATATAATACTTTCAGAAGAGAAACTTTCTGAAACAAAGAGGCAGTGGTCATCTTTTAGCCGGGTAGGTTTGTTCTCTTTAACAAGATTAGAGGGATTTGAAATGGTAACTAGATCTGTGTTAGATCGGTTGCTAAACCACATTTTCAGTTTGGATCTTCGTAAAACCAACAGGGAAGTTAAATCAGGAAATGAACATGAATAAGAAGTTTATAAAGTGTTTGTTAATGATCTGTTGTTTGTGAATGAGCAGAGAGATGAGGGTCAATCTCTGGCCTCTGATTGTGCTTCTCGGTGTACTGCTGCTGTTGGGTCAGATCACTGAGGGATTCAGCTTTGGCGCATCTGTTAATATTGAACCGTTTATTCAGGACGAATTACAGAAGGTGAGATTATGTTTTTTGTAAGATTAGTATTATGTTGCATTGTTCGATACTTTCAAACTTATCGATATAAACTCTCATGTAATTCACTGGAATGTCATGAAATAATCTCTTTCTTTCACTTTCCTGCTTTCACTACCAAACTTAAAAAGTGTCTATGTACGATAATACATGTTTATAAATGAAAAAGTCAAGACAAAGTCAGTTGAAGAAAATCTTTGAAAATACAAACTAGTTCAAACTATTTTGCCTTAATAAAGCAATGTTAATATCGTTGACGAAAACTAAGACGACAAGTATTCGTTAATGACATGTTTTCATTGACGAAAACGAGACGATGACTAAATTAAAATGAATGCACGATAACGTGTTAGATTTAATTTCCGCATAAATCAATACAAGCATGCAAACTAATGAGTTGTGAAGTTGTTAAGCTCACTGAAGACATTCCTGGCTAGATAGTTGGAGGAAGGGTTTCCCTCTGGCTATATGGGGGGATTCCTTCTCAGCTAAACATTCTTTGTCTTATCTGCCATACCTTATTTGGTCATTCTGTGAACAACATTTGAAACCACCCAGAGGTCTTTTGTTACCTATATAAAGGCTTGTAGATTCTAAAATAAATGAGTTCAAAAGCTGGATGCCTCTGTGTCTAGTTCTTGTGCTCCCAGACCTGCAGAAGAATTCTCTCACAACATCCAACCTATTTCTGATTTGATTTTAAGTGTACATTTACATTCAGTCATTTTGGCAGACGCTTTGACTTACAGTGCACTTATTACAGGGACAATCCCCCTGGAGCAACATGGAGAAATGTGTCTTGCTCAAGTACACACTGGTGGTGGCTGCTGGGATCGAACCAGCAACCTTCTGATTAACAATTCAGTGGTTTAACCCACTAGACCACCATCCCCAGTGTAGGGGGGACGTGTAGGCTTAATCCAAAACATAGTAAGAAACTTAGTGTTCGAAAGGAAGGAACCTGAAGTTTAACATAACGAAAACTGTTATTAAAATATACTGACATTTTCGTCAACTAATAAAAACGATACGAAAATATTCTCGTCCGACCTGGCGGACATCAGTTTGCGCGCATGTGCTGCTTCTCTCATATAAGCGGTAGAGAGAAGTCTCCGGGAGAAGGGTAAGGAAGCACAGACATACATTCTGTGTCTCCACGCGGTTTACAAAGCGTCTTACTTTCCTTCACGATCGCAAACTTGAAGCGCGACTGCAGGCGAGACACCCCCGATACACATGACAAAGGCAACCTCAAACGTTTTTATAACACTGTTAACTTGTACGCTAACACGAGCTGCTGCATAACGTGAAATGCAAAGTTAGCCAAAAGAAAACCAGCGCTGTCCTCTACTGAACTGTACATTCGAACCAAATATGTAACATGTTTGCATGACTACAGAAATGTAATACAATTCATGTCTTTTAAAAGCAATTCTCATTAACTACTGTTTAAAGCAAAGACAGTCCAGACAGCTACTTTCTTCATAGAGGCATGTCCCGAGCCAATAGCGTGTGAGTCTAGAGCGTTCAGAGCGTTTCATTGGTTGAATGAACTGAATGAATACGCCCTACTTAACGAGTAATTTGAGTCAAATGAGATTGAATGAACTGGAACATGTCGTTCATGGTCTAATGTTCTGTCAACAATTCATATCTAATTACTGATTTATTCTGAAAAATAAAGGTAATGACCGGGTTTAAATTCGTATAAGGTGAAGTAAATTATATCAAAACTGTTGAATCTTTCTATGGAACATTTAATTACTTAAAGTAAATGATTTACATTTAAGCTTTTATCCAAAGCAACTTACATTGCATTATCCTATACATTTGTTTGTTAGTATGTGCAATCCTTTGGTATCAAACCCATTACCTTGGTGTTGTTAATGCCATGCTCTTACAACTGAGCTAAAGAAAAGCTATAGGCCTACCATTTAGATTTAAGTAGACTAAATTTTGTGCTTAATTAGTCGACTAAAATATTTTTCATATTTCGTCGACTAAAACTAGACTTAAACTAAAATGATGGGGTTGACTAAAATGTGACTACAACTAAAAAGCATTTTCGTCAAACGACTATGACTAAAACTAAATAAAAATTTGCTGTCAAAATTAACACTGCTTTAAGGGATAGTTTGCCAAAAATACATTGATTCTGTCATCATTTATTCACTCTCAAGTTGTTTAAACACTGTAGAAAGTTCTTTGTTGAAAGATATGTGTGTGAAACTAAACAGTTCTGGGGCATCATTGAGTAACAGAGTAGTTTCCTTTCTTACTATGAAAGTCGATGGTGACACAAAACTGTTTAATTACAAAACATTCTCTTAAACTCTTAACACAGCAACACACCTAAAACACATAACTTCATTTCATTCTCAAAATAACACATTTTAAACTAAACTCCAACACTTGTTTTAAAATTACAAAAAAAACACTAACACATGTTCTCTACTGAGAGGAATATTCAGTCAATCAAATCACAATGTCATAAAAAACACTACCATCAGATGGAATAACAGAAACAGAATTATTTTATATGTGTCATGTCTGCCCTTATACAATATCCTACCTATTGGTTTCTAAAAAATTCTGGACAATAAATGTCACTGTGTCCCACCTGAGATTTGTCTGTATTCATTCACCAGCCTCTCTAGCCTGTGGTTTATGACAGGGATTTTCAAACTGGGGTGCGTGGACCCCCAGGGGCCTCCAGAAGGTTAAGTGCTCATCTGCTTTTTTTGCTACATGCTAAATTTTCAGAAATGTTGATATTTGAATATTTCTAGTAGACATTTTTTTTCCGCACTCAAAGTTAAAGTTACATATTACAGTATTACATATTAAAATGTCTCTTCAGGGTCATATACATCCAACAATATTTGTAAGTTTGAAAACAATATGTTGTCTTCATACTGTAAGATCCCATTCACTATTTATTTAATAAAATGCAAATGTTTCTTAACACATAAAAAATGATAGATGGATATATATTTTACAAAGGATCCCAGGTTCATATTGCGGTGATGTTCTGTCCCTCACTTTACATGTTTATGACAGCAGCCGTAAATATTGATTAAGGCTGTGATTTATATATTGGCATAACTTCAATTACCTTTTTCTCCTTAGCAATGGAATAAAATACAGGTGATATATTTGTGTTCAGGTGATCACTTGGACGTAAGCCTGTAAGTTAGGTTTAGAACATGATGTTATCTGATCTGACAAACAGTGTGAAAGCATTTGTAAATTAGTTTTGGTCTTGGTTGAGCTTGTGTGTTAAAGAAGTTAAAGCATTTAAAATTTGTGTTAAATGTTTCATTTTGTGTCAAAGCAAAAAGAAATGTCTTAATTGTATTGCCTACACAGCCAGATGTTGTGTGTTAAGAGTTCAGAAAAAATGTTAAAAGTATTGGAGGAATTGTCATAGCTTTGGGCGGTTTTAAATCAAAAGTTTGCTTTTAGAAAAGTTAGATGTAAGATGAATGATACTGTTGGTACAACATGAAGCTGTACTTTAATTTATATTGCTAAATGTTATAGAAAGAAATTCTAATCACATCATAAAATACACACACAATTTTTGTTATAAGAACAGTACTGTAAAGATCGCTCAAACAAAATCGATCTCGAAAGCAAAAACAGAAACCTTTAAAAATCCATAAAGCAGATAATGTCTGTAGGAAAGTCTGATATTTTCAGTGGTGGCTTGAATGCATTAATATGCATTCACCTTAATGCCCTAGCATTTGTCCACATCAAGTTTCTTCTGCATTCAGTCTGTAATGGGAAAAATGGCACCCCTGATCTGAAGGTAACCTTTTTTGATGAAGGTAACCAAAAGAAGCGTTGGAGTGAGTCCTTTAACGTGATTGGTCAAATCTGTGTTCTGTTCTTCAGGTCAAAGCTTACTACAGTGTTTTGTCCAGCCTGCCCTGTCCAGCTCTGGAGGAGTTGTGTAATGAAGTAGACTGCAGTCCTCATGTCACCTCTCCTCTGAAAGGACTGGTACCTTCGCCCGGCTGGTGCCTCCGTCAGTGGCAGAAAACCATTCCCCAAAACTATACCTCGAAAATTAAGCTCGGGTGAGAGCTGATGGATTCTGTCTAAACGAATGAGCCGTGGACAGGATGAGATCTCACGTTGTGTTCTCTTCTCCCCTCTTCAGGTCTACTGAAGATGTGTCACTGTACTCAAGAGCCGATCTGTCCATCCGATCAGACACAAACCGCATCAACCGTGCTCCAAACGCCGCCCTGCTGCCTCCCATCCGGTAAAAACACACTTCCAATGAGGTACATACAGTACAGACATCTGCTGAAACGCCAGGTGTGTTTGTGTCAGGTTACGTGCAGGTTGTCGTCAGGTTATCCCTCTGAATGTTCTGGATCTGGACGGAGATGCGGTTCGCTGTCGGTATGGGAAGACCAACCTTGGTGTATTTTTGCAGCTCAACAAAGTTAGCCATCTTTGCTCCGTCTAAAATTGATTTCGATGTTGACATTCATTTCACAAATTTCAGGTGTTTAAGTATTGAAATGTGTATTGAAGCACTTTCTTTAAACGTGTAATAAAGGAGACGTGCACGCTGCTGTATGGAGGTGGAGCAGCTGCGGGTCAGTATACAGTGGAGGTGATGGTGGAAGATTTTCCTTCGTCTGTGATTCTGAGCGAGCCAACGCCTTTCTCCACCATATCTCTGCAGCTCTCCATAACTGGTTTGTCTTTCCTGACAAGATTCACAAATGCACCAATGAATTGTGTTTAAAGCTTGCAAAATATTCATAAAACCTTCATTGTGTGACGAATGGGAATGTTAAGAATAATAATCTGTTTTAATTTAGTTAAACTATATGTGAGAGATTTAATAGAAGAGTTCATAAACAGTGTTCCACAAAGTGAAAAATGTCACAATATAATTATTGTTGGGACATTAGAACAATGTAATGATTTGCTGAGTAGCGGCCTTATCAAAAGGACACCAAACTGTAGAAATGACCAGCAATTACGATTATTAGTTTATTTAAAAGTTTATTTGTATATCTTTTAATGATAAATTGTTTGTTTTTATAAAGTTTTTTGTCAATTTATTATTCACATTTATGCCCGGTTTCACAGACAAGCTTTGAGGCTAATCCCAGACTAAAATGAATGTTTGAGAAGTCTTTACTGAAAATAAGTCTGCTTAAAACATCTTTTAAACATCACTGGTGTCAGTTGTGGTCTAGTGGTTAGAGAGTTGGACTTGTAGCTAGAAGTTCACTGGTTCAATTCTCAGTGCCACCAGGAAATGACTGAAGTGCCCTTGAGCAAGGCACCTTACCCCTGTTTGCTCTACAGTGATAGCTGCCCACTGCACCCTACTTGTAAGTCGCTTTGGATAAATGCGTCTGCCAAATGAATAAATGTAAATGTAAAACATCTTAGAGGATGTCAGCGCCATTGTTTTGTCTCACGATGCACACCCTGTGAAGTCCTGCTTGCAATTGTCGCCTGGTAAATCTGCTTGTTTTATTATCCAACTCTGGTCCAATATAAAAAGGCAAAACTGACGCTTCTGTTATTAGTGTTAAATAATGTAACCGGTCCGATGCCATTTGGTCGGGTGTCATATCCCTCGCAAAAGTAGGAACAAAAATTAGCAATCTCTAACAAAGATTGACGTTTGCACGTGTACTAGCAGACCTCCGTTACATTTCGATCAATCCACGTGTTTTTAACTGATGAAGTGAAGTTGACGCCATTGTTACTGTTTATTGCTCAAAGCCAAAGTTTATGAATACACGTGAGAGGGGCACCAACCAATCACAACAGCCTGAGAAGCAGAAGCCAATCACTAAAGACCTGGTCAGCTTTACCAATCAGAGCATTTCGGAAGGAGGGACTTTTTATAGACCAGAAGAAATCCAGTCGTTTTGGTAGAAGTGGGATAGCGATTTACAAATTATTTGAAATATGTGAAATGTAAAGTCTTTTTTATTAGAACCATGAACATCCATCGGTGAACACCCAAAAAACATCATCAAAGCCTTTAAACAGCCAGAGACTGGCTCTTTTTAACTAAGCCCTCAGTACCTCAACATAGTAATTCAACATTTCTAATAAAACATATTTTGTTTAGCTTAAGTTTTTCAAATAATATTAAGGCCTACATTTATTTGCTTTTTATTATCAGAAACGTTTTCCCAAAGAGATTTTTATTGTTATGAATATATTCTCTAGTCTAGAATATTCAGTAACTTGTGTGTGTGTGTTTGCAGTTGAGAATGAAGCGGGCTGCCCAGCAGTGCCAGAGTTCAGAGGTGTGAGCCCAGCGGGCGGCTCTCTAGTGCATGTGCTGCCCTTTCAGGAGATCCATGTCAACATAACAGTGTACTCAGGAGTACAAGAGTAAGACCAAACTACACTTCTGTTCAACGCTTGTGTGTTTTACAGTGCAAACATGATCTATTTTAGGCAGCCTAGTCATGCACATCAGCGGATATTCTTTGCTCTTTTTTCACTACAGAGTGACAGAAATCGCAGTGATTGGTCCTCCAGGTCTTTTTGTATCACCCGTGACAACAACCCCGAAGTCCCAAACATCCACAACACTGTCCTGGGTCAGAGGTTCTGATCCGTCTGCAGATCTTCTCTCTGTTTGTTTTGTTGCAAACACCAAGAGGTAACAGCTTGTCTGGGTGAACATGAAAACAATAGATCACAAACTGAGCTTGATGGTTGATGGTTCAGATTAAACGCTTCACTGTTTGATTCACAGCCTGCAGTCTGAGATCAGGTGTATGTGGCTCCAACAAAGTAAGATTGTAATAATGATATTTTTTCTGTTTGTATGTTAAAAACTAAGAATGTGGCGTCATATGCTAATGATCTTTATTGTTTCGGTTGGTTCTTGTCTTTTAGCACAAATGGACCCTTTGCCCCCAGGAACAGGTGATGAAGGGCATTGCTATGTCTTAAACATTCTGGCTAGGATTATAATCTAATCTAATCCCTAAACCCACATTTAGAACCTTTGCATTTTTTTGCTTTTGTGAACATTTTACTAACTTTTACTTAAATTTGTAAAAACTGAAGACACAAAAACAAGAAAATGTATTGACTTGAATGTTTGCAAATCAAAATCCAAGTGACAACTGCTGCTTTCCCAAGTGGGAAATGAGGTCGATGTCAAAGCATTATTGTCCATTCACAGTCTTTGCATGTTTTTGTCTCTCAGAATTGAAATGTAATGAGCGGAAGCTGCAAATGTCTCTATTGCTGCCCATCTCTTTCCTGGAGGATCTTCATCTCTCTGTATTGCAGTTGAATGACCCGACCTGTCCAGTGTTTATAAATAGCACACACGTGACAACAACCTTCTCTCTGACAGGCTGTGGCACCAAAACGGTGGTATGAGCCTTTCTTTCTTCATCCACACACAGAATTATTTCATAGACAAAACACACCACGACTTTCCTCAGTGGAAACCAATAAATTGTCCTCGAGAAACATTTGAAGACGATGCAGGCGTAACATGAGATTAAACATCAGCACAATAAATATTTTTTTACAAAGCTCATGGCTTTTAAAAGCGAGGTGTGCTCTAATTGGCCAGTTAACCAGTGTGGGTAATGAAACGCCTCTGACCCTTTGTGGAACATCAGGTTCCTCTTCAATTGTACTGACAGGTACTCCACATTACGTGCGTATACGTTTGGGCAGTTTATTGCGTTTTTTACACTGCATAGTACTGCACGGTACGGTGCGGTACAGCTTACTTTTGGAAGGATTTCCACTGGGTACAGTACCTAGTACCTGATACTTTTTTTAGTTCCACCTCAGTTGAATTCGAAATGTACTGTACCGATACCATAATGTGACGTGTTTACAGACAGATCACTGATTGGGCCGAGAGAATCATTACCAGCGTCAGTGGATTTGCAACAGATGAATATGCATTTTAAAACGTTATATTGGCATTTTGTTCTATGCTTTGTGACAGTAAATTAGAGATCGAGACCCTTAACTCAATGCTAAATGCTACATTAGCTTACCCTTGTGTTCCATCGAGTAAACCAATTTAGTTTTTAGTTTTGCTGCCATCCGCTATCGATATGCTCCTTTACTCCTGTGTTGTGCATATGTTTGTCGCGATCACTACGGCAGTAGAGGCGGCGCAACAATGACAATACGTTTATAATCCCCGCCCACTTTGAAGCGCTGCTAAACTGCTGTGGCAAAGCAAAGTGAGCCGAAGTGAACTGAACTGAGCTGAGTCGTACTAAACCTTACGGTACCATGCAGTGGAAAAGCGCCATAAGTCTACTCATACCACCAACTGATGTAGATTTGTGGGGCTGCGTTTACAAGAGGCGTTTCAGGCAGGTCTGGGTGAGCATTCGCTTTTAGATAGAATGCATCTTTTGTTCCAACACTTTAATGTTTGCAATTGTACAGTTCTAATACATGCATGAGCAACTTATTACACAACAAAGACACAGAACAACATGTATTCGTGCCATATGACCCCTTTAAACTACAACAAATTTTCACACATTTTGGAATTATTACTTGTACGCAGAATTGACTAGGTACTGGCTATAACACTGAGCTCCAAGCAACCGTTTAACTTTTGCTAAAAGTTAAACAGCTACTAAAAATGATTCGTCCAAAACTCCAGAAGTTTACATTTGATGTTTTTTGCCTTTGATGACTAATCCGGTCCTCATGAACTAAGTTCCAGATGTAGTCGCCCATCATCCCACCTGCCCTGTGCTACAGACATTTCTTGAATTTTCTGACAGTGACAGTGGGAAAATATAAATTTTAAATTTGTACCATTTTTGTTTATTTGCAATATACCGATATATAGTCAGTGATGAAATAAGCTCAAAATTTACTAGAGCTAAATCAACACTTAAACATTGATGCTACATGAAAATAAATATTACCAAAAAGATTTGCACCACAGAATTGTACAAGAACTAAAAAAAGGTTGGGTTACACAAAAATGTGTATACTGTGAAATACACACATTCACATCAGCTGCTTTTAACAAAATCAGCATTAAAATGATAATTTCTTTAGTTTTCTGAAATCTCTTCTGTGATGTTTAAAGCACTTGGGGTCAGAATTGCTGTACACCAACACTTTACGCAGCGTAAGTTCCAACTCGACCATCACCCGCGACGCCAGTCTTGTCCTTCCACTGGCTTGCCGAATTTCCAGCCAGCTAGCTGCAGGTCCCAACTTTCGAATCGTGGTACCGTCAGAAGTGGAGACGTTCGGTGCTGTTTCCTTCTGGCTGGAGTTTCACATTCCTGGTGAGGGCCCAATGGCTACTGACACACGACAGGCACAGTTACGCAGTTCACGGTCTGTGCGGACTCTGCGAGAGCTCAATCGCTCCGGACAGCTGGACATGTTGGACATGCACGTGTTTTCTAACTGTTCATTGGCTCGTGCTGAGCTCATGGTGGGCCGCTGTGTGGAATCAGAGACAAGTGACTTTCTTCATACACGGCCTCTCCTCAGCCAAGGGTTAGTGTCAACATCAACATCATATTTTTTGTAAGGGAGCACAATGTCAAGAGCTTATTTAAGAATTCGTTTTCTAGTTTTCAGAAATACTTTTCCTCCTCATGAACTGTGTATTGAAGGGCTTTAAAATGTGATGCATGTTTGAAATTGGTAAATACATTTTCCACCAAGTATATCGACCCCCTTCATGTTCCTTTCTCTGTGTCCACCTGTCTGTCTTTCAGGTGTGCATCTGGAAACAGTACTTTAGAAGTCCTGACGTCAATGTCAACTGTTCGGATTTACCGCTTATATCTTAATTCTTTGGAATTAAAAGGAGACACGGTATGTGTTCCTACTGTGAACTTCAAGGTGTACATTTTGCATTTAGGTGAATTCTTGATCAGTTTTGCATTGTTGTGTTTAAACTCGACACATTTGTCTTTCTAGATGTATGTTGAGTGTGAAGTGCATCTTTGTGTGACCACCAAACAATCACAGAGTTGTGCAGACCCATGTACGAAGTCATCCCAGCGATCGCTAGTAGATAGCATTCTAACCAGAACTTATAAAGTACGCTCAGGGCCGGTTTCCATCGTAAAGCAAGATACACAAACCAGCACAGTTAAACCAACCCAAACCATTCTGCCTCCCATCAGCCAAACCACTGCGACCTTGCTGTACTGCAGTAAGTCTATACTTGCCAACAGTGTTGGGTGTAACAAGTTACTTAGTAACAAGTTACTGTAATTGAATTACTTTTCCCATGAAAAAGTAAAGTAAGGGATTACTCTCATTTTTCTGTAATTGAATTAGAGTTACTTCTGATGCAATTAAACTAAGTACTTTGTGTTATATAGGTGTGTGCAATAGTGGAATTGACATCAAAATTCAAACTGTAACTTTAAAATGCATGCTCACATTTGTAATACTTTGGTCAATTAATAACACTACTTTATGTAGTTTATATTATTTATTTGAATAAATCAAAAGAGCCGATTATCCTTGAATCACTTAACTAATCAAGGTTGATATAGGATATAGAAAGTAAATTGGTAATAAATAATGAAATGAAACTTTTTTGAGAGTCATTTGCACTTTATTTTATAGTTCCTGTATTTATTGTATAGTTATATACGATTAGGTTCAGGGATAGTACCTAGATATAGCCCAGTTATTTTATTTACATGAATAAGTACACAGTATGTTAATGGGAAACATGACTGTAAAATAAAGTGCTACCCTAATTACACTATTGAATATGTAATGAGTAACCGGTAATGAATTACTTTTTCAGAGTAACTTGCCCAACACTGCTTGACAACATCAGTATAGTAAACGTTTCATGAAATGTTACATTTTAAAGTGACTCTGTTCTGTTATAGATCCATGTGAACGTGTGCTCTTGGCAACTGCTGTGACCCTGTTGACTGTGCTCATGCTATCATAATGGGTTCCCTCATGACCTCTTCTTCACCATTGACAGAGAAAATCATCTTTTAATTTCCCTTTTTCTGTCAAATATATGGTAACACTTAACAATAAGATTATAATAACTATTAGCGTAAGTTAATGTATTGATTAGCTAACATGAACTAACAATGTGAAATATAGTTTTTATTAAAGCATCAAATAATCTTCAATGTCAATACAATCGTTCACTGTGCATTAACAAATGTTTACAGCTGTAGATGCTAAGAATAACATAAACAATAAACATTGCTTCGACAGCATTTATTCACCTTAGTTTGTTAATGCATTAACTAATGTTTACAAATACAAGCAAATTTTAGTGATTCCAAATGTCTTATTGATATCTGTCGTTTGCAGTGGTTTTTAATCACTATTACAATTTTATTCTCAAATTAATATATTTCACTTAAGCACATTTTGTGTGGCAAAACTACTTTTAATGTGTTCATTCAATAGACTTTTACATTTTGCACACAATTTCTATGCTGCAGTGTTCTGTTATACTGTCATCATAGCGCTTTATTGTTACAAGGAGGCTTATAAATGGGGGGACCAAAAATTTAAATTCAAGAGATTCCACTTTCAAATCTTTTATCCCTCTAATGGCCTCCAAACACTGTGCACATTTCATACATAAATACAGTGGGATTTTCAGCATCTATGGGTTTATATTATAATATTATCCTGCACCCCCGGATCAGTCTTTAATTTGTTTTTAAAATAATGTATTTTTGTAAAAAAAAACTTTCAAAGGCCATAAATGAGTGTGACAGGCTTGTTTTCATAAAGCTAACGCTCGCACTACAGTAAGTGTCCCGGCCGCTGGACTCCAGACTGAGACTGACAGATGGCATAGCTGAGGGTTTCTCAGGCAAGATCACCAAATACTGCAGATCTTACACGTTCATCAATCTAGAGCATTTAACATTCTTCAAAAGATAAAGATCTCTGTTAAGTAATTTGCTTTATTACTAACAGGGAAATGAGTACTATAGAGTATAGTCACTATATACAGTATACAGTCAGGGAAATAAATATTTGATCGCCTGCTGATTTTGTAAGTTTGCCTGCTTCCAAAGAAATGAAGGGTCTATCATTTTTATGGTGGGTTTATTTGAACTGATAGAGAAAGAATATTAAAAAAAAAAATTGGAATTTTTGTTATGTAAAGGTTGTAAATGATGTTAATGGATGACTATAGATTAACAAAGTTCGAAAGAAGCCAGAGCAGATAATTAAGACCGGCTGGTTCGCAATCAGCAATCATAGACTCTACCCTATCAGCTCATAGGCACATAAGTAGACAAAGATTCTTACCTGAAGCCATCTCTAAAGGATTACACATCAGAGGAAGGACGTAAGGTATTCAATGGATCATACGGGTTTGAAAAACGAGGCAGTCACGCAGCAGAACCGATCCGTAAGGCAACATTTTCAAATACATCTTCCCGCAGATTCGGGAAGCGATTCCCTATCCCTGCTTGTTTATGTTGCGCTCGTCACCTCGTTCGTTCCCACATGCAATTGCTCCCGGGACACTAGCTCGCTGCTAAACGCCGGCTCATTGCAAACGCTAGCTCGCTGCTAACGTTGGCTCACTGCTAACGGGGAACGAGCGTTAAGACGCCGGCACCATCAAACATGGTCAAGTACGGCTAACAAGATCACGGTAATTCTACCCAATCCAATAAAAACACACTCAATGACAACACGTTAACGTTTCAATGGCTGCATAATAATCTTGGGGGAAACGATTCATTCTGTCGTCCCGTGCAGCAACGTTGATTCTCAAATTCAATGACTCATTTCCGATACTTCACAATTTATGAGAATGTGTGATTATAAATTGAGTTTACAAATGCTTGAACAGCCGAACTCGTTGTCAAGCAAGAAGCTGGGTGAGTACAATCTCTTAATACATTTCGATGTATCCACTGTCATTTCACGGCGCCACTGCGCTCAAGATTGGCATATCGCTATCCAGCACGGTTCCGTGCCGTCTAGCGAACGTCAGTCATACTATCCTTAAAACTCCGGAGATTAGTAACATAATCGGCACTTCCGAAAGGGATCACTAGTCAACAAAAACCGTCTGTATCATCCAACGGGATAAGTTTCTACACAGGGTGCCGTTCTCATTTACATCTTGCCCAAGTAACGCACGCACCCGTTACCTTTAAAGGTGCAGTTTGTAACAATTTCGCAGTAAACTATCCCCAAACCACAAGCAAATGTTTCATATATATATTTTCTTCAACGGAGTATTTACTACATCTCAAATAATTCTATCTACTTGTAAATCGTATTTGTTACCGCCTTTCTGACGTAGAAACCGCATCACCACAGTGTCGTGGACAAAGGTGGAAGTAGAGTCCAGTGTCTAGTTAGCCACAAGCTCGTTTCAAGCGGTAACTCATTAATGGACCACAAATACATGCAACATAATCATAAACTTTATTGCTCTACTTAATAGGCTAACATGATTTTGCGTTCCCGTCTGACTGATGGCCGTCAGCGGTGAAGACAACAGATCCCATCATTCCACGCGCCTTCACAGCATCATCCAGCTACGGCCTGTCGTTTTGATTGTGCGCCATCTAGGGCGGTTGTTACAAACTGTAGGGTTGAGCTACACAACAGGGGCATGCACCAATATATTTACCAGTTGCTTAACCGCAAGATCTCTATGGTATCTCGTCTGCCAACCTGAACACAACCGCGTCTTGGAATCGCAACGCAGTCACAATGTTAACTCTGAAATAATTGTTTTTTGACCCACACAGTGCGCACATCAACTTGAAGATACATGAGCATTCCACAAGTCAGCTAGGCTAGGCTGTGCTCCATGTGAGCCATCGTCAATGCCAGCTGTTCTCCAGTTGGGGGGCAGACGGGACATTGCCTGCTTCCTCGCAAGGCAACCGCCAGCACAGCTCGAGCTGGCCTGCAACAGCACTTTCCGGTCACGTTTACCCGCTTAACATCACTCCTCCACCTACCCAAGCACCCGCCTCATGGCCAGCGGATCTGCTACTAACAGCCGTCGCTTGCCAGGATGCCGTCACCGGTCTGAGGAAGCACCAGTTGGCCGCTCCAGCGGAAGCCACAACTACCCTCATCTCTGCGACTCAGGCAAAATCTCAGCATACTTTGGCGACTGCTATCCCCATGCTGTTGCCTTCAAACGCTGGAACCTCTTCCGGTCTCTAACAGCATCAGGGCGCAGATTTTAGCAGAAATTCAGGCTGCTTGCACCATAGGCAGACCAATCACCAACGCCGGTCCCCCCCTTTTGGCCTCACTATTTAATCAAATCATCCTCTAAATACCTTGCTAACCGCCTCCAGAAACTCAATCATCCATGCCGTTTCTCACAGGACCCAACAGTCATACCTCACGACTTGGAGGAATTCCAAAACGTTTCACCTCTCATACAACATCCCCTTCCCGGATTCTTCCCTCCTCTCAATCACGTCACTCATCTCCTTCCTAAACAACACGAAGCTTCTCCAAGCCAGCTCCATCAAAGGTTACTCGAGCGGGATCCAATTTTTCACAATTGATGTTCAACGCACCTTTCCCAGACCGAGGAATTTCTCAGACATCCATGTTCGCATCATCACTGCGCCTCCCCGCACCAGAGACACCTTCACTCCATGCCACCCACCCCTTCACGTTCTGCCGCAGCAGAATGTCTTTCTCTCATTAATTGAATCCCTGCATGTCTCCCTCACCTCTTCCTGGAAGTATTGTGCTTCCTCCCTCACTCTGCAGCAGCAGTCTCAATCACTTTCCTATCACCTCCTCGAAGCCAGTATCGCCGCAGCGACCTTCCCCGCAGGGGCCCGTGCTTCTTTCCGTGCTCTGCAGCGCAGTCACAATCACTTTCCATCCCTTCCAATCACCTCCTCGAAGCCAGTATCGCACCACGCGACCGCCCCCGCAGGGGCCCGTGCTTCATCCCTCACTCTGCCGCAGCAGAACGTCTCTCCTCCACTTAAATCGAATCCCTGCATGTTTCCCTCACCTCTTCCCGGAAGTATCGTGCTTCCTCCCTTACTCTGCCGTCACAATCACTTTCCTATCACCTCCTCGAAGCCAGTATCACCGCAGCGACCGCCCCCGCAGGGGCCTGTGCTTCATTCTGTGCTCTGCAGCGCAGTCACAATCACTTTCCATCCCTTACAATCACCTCTTCGAAGCCAGTATCGCCGCAGCGACCGCCCCCGCAGGGGCCCGTGCTTCTTTCCGTGCTCTGCAGCGCAGTCACAATCACTTTCCATCCCTTACAATCACCTCTTCGAAGCCAGTATCGCCGCAGCGACCGCCCCCGCAGGGGCCCGTGCTTCTTTCCGTGCTCTGCAGCACAGTCACAATCACTTTCCATCCCTTACAATCACCTCTTCGAAGCCAGTATCGCCGCAGCGACCGCCCCCGCAGGGGCCCGTGCTTCATACTTCTCTCTGCCGCAGCAGAATGTGTTCCCCCCATACTAGAAGCTAGCGTCACCGCAGTGACCGCCCACAGGCTTTCAATCTTCACTCTGCCGCAGCAGATATCACGCATCTCTAAGCTGACTTTGCCGCAGCGAGTGCCCCCTCAAAGCTACCATCGCCGCAACTACAACCATGCTCTGCCCCAGCAGACGCCTTTCATCAGGAAGCTTGCTTCACCGCAGAATTCACTTCCACAGAGGCCTTTTTCCATTCTCGCTCTGCTGCAGCAGAGGCCATGCACGCTCATGCCAGAATCACCGCAGCGACTGCCCCTGCAGGGGCCTGTGGTTCCAACTCGTGCCCTGCTGCAGCAGACGCCACGCATTTCGAAGGTAACTTTGCAGCAGCAAATGCCCAAGCAGGGGCCCATTGCTTCAAACTTCTCTCTGCCGCAGCAGAACGTGTTCCACCCCATCCGCGCAAGAAGCCGGAGTCACCGCAGTGACCACCCCTGGGCTTCCAATCTTTACTCTGCCGCAGCAGATGTCACGCATTTCGAAGCTAGCATGACAAATAACTTTGTACTTGGTGGAGAACCCTTGTTAGCAAGCACAGAGGTCAGACATTTCTGATAGTTGTTCACCAGGTTTGCGTCTGGATACATTTTAGTCCACTCCTCTGTCAATCTTTAAAGAGTAAGTAGCATATGATATTTAAAGTCCTACTTTGGTTTTTTGGATTGTCCAACAACAAATTTATCTACATAGGTGTAAAAAAACACTATTATGTCGTAAAAATAGGTAATTATTCTTAACTTACTTCTTGTCTGACTCTCAAATGATTCGTTTCCCGATTCATCCCTCTAATCCCCTCCTATCTGTTAGACTTGTGTGATGTGATTGGTCAGGTAGTGTAGTCTGGTGTGATTGGTCAAATGCGTTTGTAAGCAATGCGGGATGTTTGCGATTGGCGATAATGAGTGTCAGCTGTGCGTTGCACGAGTATCGCATCCGGCAGTCGACCGTGCGGGAGCTGCCGGCATTTTAATTTTGTTTTGTGGTTTGTTTATTTTTATTCAAAGTTGTTGAACGTTTGCCAGTTCCCGCCTCCTTCTTCCCCTTCCTTGAACTTGTTACAGCGTTCATCATGTGTCTCAAATGGAAGGTCCACCTTCAATGCTGGATTACGTTTTACCGGTTATATATCATATACAGTGTATAGATAGAGATGGGGGGGATTTCACCGTACCAGTTTGACCCCAAGTCTGACGAAGAAACATCCAAAGACGATAGTAGATAACAGATAGACCATAATAGATTGAACACTTAAATTAGTTCATAGCTAGATAAACAAACTGTAACACCCCAGAAATAACTGTACATGTCAACGTTAGCGTTAAATGCATTAGCTAAACACAGATATAAGGTACACAAATATTTCTTGAAGTTCAGACAAAAATGAATAGACACACTTACAGGTTGTGATTCGGCGGAGCTAACAGGTCCAAATAAAGTGGTATTGCCCCTCTTTCAAGGATAGTCTTTAAAGTGAAAGTTTCAAGATTATTGAAGCAATCTTCAGTGAAATGACGCGCATACAGTAAAACCCTGGGGTTATACTCCTTTGGTGTCATTTGAAAATTAATTGAAACCATTATTTCCTCAGAAGTTCTTCCTTTGGTAGTTTAAATAAGACAGACTTAGTCAACGTAGTTTTTCTACAACCTGTGTTCTACAACGGGGTAGTGTTTGGGGGAGGAGAGAGTGAAGTTTTTGCGGCAGTCCCAGCAAAACGTAGGCGGGGACTATGTCTAGTGATGTAGATACGCGGCGGTTAGAGACACGTCTTGTTTGTGTGATTCAGAGTTGACTCACATATTTACAAGCCGATAACTTTGTTATTTATTCACCCTAGGACTTACAACTTGGCATATTGCTTACTTTCAAACAATGCAACATAACACACTGCATGAAATGTCATTTTCATGATCTTATGCTACTTACTCTTTAAGGTTTCCTGGCAGTCGCTCATAAAATGGTAGTTTTATCCTTCACAGATGTTCTATAGGACGGGGTTCTAGAGGCTGGCTAGGACATTTAATATGCTTCTCCTTAAGCCACTCTTTGGTTGTCTTGGCGATATGTTTTGGGTCTTTGTCATGTTAAAGGCACATCCACGACCCATCTTCAGTGATCTAGTTAAGGGGAGAAGGTTCTTGTTCAAGACTTTACGGTGCACTGTCCCGCCCCAATTCGGTGAAGTCATCCTGTGCCCACAGCAGAGATAAAAAGCCTTAAAGCAGAATGTTTCAACACTGTTCTTCTCTGTAGGGATGGTGTTCTTGGAATCATAGTCAGCTTTTCTCTCCCTCCAAATACGGAGAGTCAATTTTCTTCCCGTTTGTATTTCTTCTATTTCCAAATAAGTACCTATTTAAAATAAACCTACCATAAAAATGATAGACCCTTCATTTCTTTGTAAGCAGGTAAACTTACAAAATCAGCAGGCGATCAAATATTTATTTCCCTCACTGTATATACAGTTGAAGTCAAAAGTTTACACCCCCCTTGCAGAATCTCTAATATGCTGAAAATTTGGGGAAAATTCTGTTTATTTCAACTGCTAAAAAGCATTGTTCATTGAAGCCACGTTTTCAAAACTCTGCAAACACTCTGCATTACCAACATGACTGTTGGCCAAACAATTCATCTAACCTCCAAAACTCATTCAGACCAACAAAACACTTCATCTATGTCTGAAAATAAGCTCATTCCAACATAAAACTGACAAGAATTCTCATTCAGAAAACATACATTTCATTCATAACATACTGACCTAAAAAACACAACAAGGAGCATTACAGAAATGTTGAACTTTGTTTGTATATGTTGAATTATTTGTCTTTCGAATAGAAAAACAAATTTTCACTTGAATGAATGTACAACAGCATTTTTTTATCAGTCTCGTTACATATGCTCTTACGGTAAGTTTTCTTTCTTTGTTTATAGAGTAGTTACAGTACAAAGGTAAAAAAATAAGAGGAAACAAGTTCCAGGGCTGCAATGATGATTAAAAAAAATACAATAAAAAAAAATTTCAACACATCAACAAAAGTTTAGTGAGCGTTCTAGTCCTCCCTCTCTCTTGCATTTGACCAGAAGGTCTCATCAAAATCACATCCGATGTCTTCTATGGCCATGCATCGTGGAAAATACCGTCTGTAATCTCTAATATCCAACCCTGGCCGTCTTCAGGATAAATGTCTCCACCAGGCGGATGTTGAGGGTGTAATGATTGTTAAATGCTTCCTGTAACAACTGTTGCACTTTGTGGAACAGTATTCTGACCTCTGTTGTCTTTTCTCATTGTTCCGCGGTCTGTAACCAGTCCAGATGGCTACCTGACATGTCACCACTACACAACAAAATTGCAACTGCAATAAACAATTTGATTTTTTTCAGCCTAGCTTGTAGATATGCAGCAGTAGTGCAACTGGTTCACTTGACGGGACCTGGGCTCTCCCGAGTTTTGGCTGCACTCGTTTTGCTCGCCGGGGTGCTGCTGACCTCAGCTTTAGAATTTTGTACATATTAATTCACTCAAAATTTTTAAAATAAAATGAACACTACCCCATAAAGGAATTTATAGTCTGCATAATATATTACCTGTGTTTCTCATTAATGACTAAATGTCATCATCCAATACATTTGTTTCTAAGCATGTGCAATCCCCTGAGATCGAACACTGAGCTACAGGAAATCTTTGTGTGCTCAGAAAATTTTAATATTAATGGAAATATACTTGTGAGATATTTTACTTTGGGTGCCAATAATTGTGGCCAGGGTGTATTGGAGAAAAACAATTAGATAACCCCCCCACTTCAAATTGTTGTAGGCCTACTCGAGTGAAATGTTGGAATTTTGTAGATTTTTTAAATAAGAGATCAGAACGAGAAGCAATGCAGTTTTTTTTTACAGCCTCCTTTGCTCATATTTACCAAGGGTGCCAATATAGTGGAGGACATATATATATGTATATATAAAGACACAGTATATACACACTTCTCGGCAAGTTTTATGTCAATGAAAAGAATATTTAGTGGAAAATCTCAATGGTATCTGGTTAGTGCATGCAATGTTTATAGGTTTATGTTCATAGAGGTAGATTATCTCTCAAATAACTTTTGAATTGATTACACACCATTACATGTTAAAACAAGAATGGCCACGCCTACCTGTTAACACATCACATTTTTTTTTATTTTAATGCTCGGATTCTTTTATACAGCTGAATAAAGTGCAACAGAATGCCAGAACCTGAAAGCTGTTTTCATCTTAAACATACAACAGTTAAAGAGGTACAGGTTTTATATCTTAAATTCATGGTCAAGTTTAATTAAAAACGTAAGTGTTGTACTACATTAAATATTTAAAATAACAGCTGTGATCTCCATAAAAAAGCATGATGAAAACAACCGATATTAGTTGCTTCATTTATAAAATACAAACGTGATCATGATACTAGAATCTCTTGACTATTTAAGAAGTGAGGATAAAGGATCTGAATATTCATTACAGCTCAGTAGTACTTGAAATGTACGCCTAACACATATTACTGAATCAGGTCAGTTGTAGTAGTCTTAATCTTGAAGTATAAACGTGTTCATTCTGATCCGCAGAATGGAAGGTTAATGAAATGCTTGATTGTTTCTGTTTAAGAGCATATATGAGTCTCATCAGTATGGCTCTGCTTTCAGACTTCTGTATAGACAGCAGGTGAAAAACATGCCCACAATCTGAAACACAGACAGGGAGAGCAGATGTTAGAAAGCAGATCTGATACAAACAGAATTCATGATATCAGCATATTAAACTGTTAAGAACAATGTATGTGGGCTGATATTTAAAATACTTTTTAATACTGCATCATATTAACACTGTTCAGCAGATGTGCTGGTAATATCAAACATACACAAATTATGTTCAGGTAGAAGAATGTCTCTGTAAAACACAAGAAAGAGTTGGTGAAAGGTATTTTGGCTAACCTGCACACAGGCTATGCCCACTCCCACAGCGCCGATGATCTGTAAGTGGTTCAGAATGAAATTCTCCAGCTTTGTGATGCAGCCGCCCTGAAAAAGAAAACAAGTCAAGTCACTTGTCTGATACTCCCTTATAATCTATTGACATTCAGTGATATTCTCACGTGCCAAGAGTTGCTGTGAGAATGGCAACTACAAAAAATCCATTGAATGCATCGCCTGGTGGGGTTATTAAAAACGTTCCCAGTTGAATGAATCTTAAACACCTTTGAAAATGGAGTCACTAGCCACGTTTTTTCCTTTTTACAGAAAGGAAGTTTCTGCAATAGGAGAAGTTACTATTGTCTTTATATTATTTTCTTTTTAAACAAATTAATTGTGCCTCAGCAGATGATATGCAATAAACGCTGTTATGGGAACATATCAAGAAGGATAGTTTGGGCAGATTATACATTTTAAGACAGACTTTAGTTCAAGGAATTTCAGAATTCCATTTCAGAAGCTGTGCAACGAGATTGATCCACTGGTTAGTTCTGTTATCAAATTACATTTTGCGTTGCATCATGGAATTTATTCAGTGTTTACATCATAAGGTTAATAAAAATGTATCCAACTAATTTTAGTGCGCATATATTAAATGCACATTTTTGGAATTTAAGAACATCATATTGTTTTTATACAATATTTCACAATGTGCATTAACACAGTGTTATATAATGTCGAAAAAATGCAATGACTTGTATGGATGTGGCTACCTGTGGAAGGAGGAATGAAACAGGACAGTTGTATGTAGACAAGTCCATAAATGAGTTTACTTTTGGTCAACAAGTCCATGGATGACATTACTTTCGGTCAGGCACAAGATAGGCTAGTGGTTGGGTTAAGTTTGTTCAAGGACACTACGAGGTATAAGAGACAGAAGAACCGACAGCCACCTCGGATACTGCAGACCATCAGTACACCCCGACGCTAGAAGCCCAGCTGAAGATAAGAACCCCAAGATAAGACTACACGTCCTAAAACAACAGGCGGGTGGACACATGGCTGTAGTCAGGTCTTTATTGAGTGGCTCAGCATATAAAACTGTGTATACAGGTGAGGTGAGAAATGCTTTGTTCTCAAAAGTTTCTGTCGTGCCACTTGTATTTGATGGGGTTAGTGTAAAACCCAGCGGATGGGAGAACGGTTGAATGGTGGACCACTGGATCCCTTAATAGTCATTTCAGGCAGATGATTGCCAACACTGGCTGCTATTGCATCAAACCCTGAATATTAAAACCCTGATAGTTGGGAAAGGCTTTTTCCACACAAAATGTACTAATATATCCCACTTATTGACAGGGATCTGGGTTCAAAGAAATTGCAAATACATTTTATTTCACAAGTTCGGCAGCAAATAATAGGCAAATTTAGCAAGCAGAGAATATGGTAAACATATTTTTTGCGTGCTATCTAGGGAGAGTGCACTGAGGATTTTTTCCCAAACCTAGAGCACTTCCATTTGTCCGGGGAGAGGGCTCGGATATCGGTGTTTGCACGAGCCCAGAGTGTTCCCCACAAGTTAGAAAGGGATGTAAAGATAAAGGCTGCCCACTGCTCCGGGTCTACGTGTGTTCAAGACTTGCTGTGCATGCGTTCACTTCTCTCTAGATAGGTTAAATGCAGAGGTCACATTTCGGGTATGGGTCACCATATTGGACAAATAGGTCACTTTTATTTTCTTTCACCTTCAACACTGCTGTGAAATACAGATAAAGGCACCTGCGAGAGTGACACTGCTGCGGCAGTGGGAAAAACAGAAAAAAGCTCCTGTGGGAGCGACAATGCTGCAATGGTTTGGAACAGTCTTTGGCTAGGGGGTCGTGGTTAAGTGCAACTGGCATGTGCATGCCTGAACGTGTGCACTTGATGAGAGGAGAGTTAGCGTGTCGCCGTTACCAAAACCTTATTGGGCATATAATAAAATAATGTATGTCTTTAGAATGCTGCGTTCAACTGTATGTGCCAAAAGTCATTAATAAACACAGTGTTATAGTTTGTGTCTGGGGTCTTATGTCTGAGATCCAGCTTTGTTCGGGTTGAGAAGACAAAAGAGATCTTGCGCTTACAGCACAGGTCAGAAATACATTCTACTGCTTTTGTCATTGGTGTAACGACTCTGTGAATTGGTTTGAGGGTGACGTTGTTGGGAACTGCATGCTATGAAGAATACTTTTGCACGCCGAATACGGGGTACAGACAGGTTGTGGTTAACCAGCGATTACTCCTGGAAGCACCGTTTATATTTACTATTCTCCAGTGAGCCTATATTCTGCTCACTTTTGGTCAATAAAAGAACGCGGAGAAAACTGGGCTGACAAACGACATCTCGAGCTCCAGCACGGCAGTAGCGGCAGAGGCCAATGAGAATGTACTCACCCTGCTCATGCCTTGCTAATCCGGGGTATGTTTCCCAAAAGCATCGTTAGCCAACTATGGGCAAATGTTCCGTCATACGAAACAGTCGTTCCATAGCAGCAGAGCAAAGATGCATGGTTGGAACTACAGTTGAGGGCTGGGCGAAATATCTATCGCGATTCACACTAATTATATACTATACTAAATCAATTATTTTATGCACAGCTCTCCCGTGAACAACGGCTCTTTGATCAGTAGGAAGTACTGCTTGATTCTAAAATCACTACGAGGTTGGGTCGTTTATAATGTGCATTTGAAAAAACAACACTCGTTAAAAGTCAATATAAATATATTTTATTATCATGAAAATACCTGAAAAGGTTTGAATAGAATATGACAATTGGTATTTCCTGGAACTGTCTGTGTAAATTCTGGAACTGTCTGTGTAAATTCTGGAACTGTCTGTGTAATTTAGACACTTGACATTTAGACCAAGATGGCGGCGCGTGAACATCGCGAGGCTCAGCGTCTCTCCAGTTTTAGCAATTATATAGTGTTTTTCTTGCTCATCTCGGGCCTGTTCGTACAGAACAGTTGTGCCTTCACATCGTACACCCGGCAGGAGCTTTTGGATATCGGTTTGCGCATTCCCGGAAGTTATATCAGCAACATTCAACTCGTCCCTGAGATCGTAAAAACACCAGATGCTACGCACCCCACACGGCCGGGCGGAAGTGCTCGTCGGCGGCGTCGAGATCGTAAACAAAGGCGGGGAACGCGCGGAGGGCTAAGAGCTAAGCTAAAGCTAACACCACACCAGCTCTCTTTACCCAGCATTTTCCTTGCTAATGTACGATCATTAGTGAACAAAATGGATGAGATTCGACTCCGCATCATAAACAACAAAAGACTTTTGAACTGCAATGTCATAATCTTCACGGAAACATGGCTACACAGCGGCATACCGGACATCGCTATTGAGTTAGCGGGCTACAACACAAACCGGGCGGATAGAACGGCAGAGGAATCCGGTAAGACAAGAGGAGGTGGACTGTGCATTTATGTCAATAAAGCTTGGTGCATGAACTCTGTTATTGTCGGGAGACACTGCTCGACTAACCTTGAGTTTCTCATGGTTAAATGTAGACCGTTTTATCTGCCACGGGAATTCACTTCCACCATTATAACGGCAGCTTATATTCCACCGGATGCTGATGCCAAGCTTGCTATGAACGAACTTCATGCAGCCATCAGTAAACAACAGACTGCTCACCCGGAGGCTGCATTTATTGTTGCGGGAGATTTTAATCACTCTAACTTAAAGACAGTGCTTCCTAAATTTCACCAGCATGTTTCCTGCCATACAAGAGGAAACAAAACTTTGGATCATGTCTACACAAACATGGCTGAAGCTTACGCCGCGACACCCCTCCCCCACCTGGGTCAATCTGATCACCTTTCTTTGTTCCTCACCCCCAAGTATTCACCTCTCATTAATCGTGTGAAGCCATCAGTGAAGACCATCAAGGTGTGGCCTGCGGGGGCAGACTTCACACTCCAGGAAAGGTTTCTACACACAGACTGGAGTATGTTTGCTTCTCAGGCCACCAGTGGCTCTCACACGGACATAGACAGCTACACCTCCTCTGTATTGGACTACATCAATACCACCACTGATAGTGTCACAACTCAGAAGCAGATCACCATATACCCTAATCAGAAGCCATGGATGAACAAGGAAGTGCGCCTCCTGTTGAAAGCACGCAACACCGCATTCAGATCAGGTGATGCACAGGCCTATAGTACTTCCAGGGCAAATCTGAAGAGGGGCATCAGAAAGGCCAAGCACTGCTACAAGTTGAAGCTAGAGGAGCATTTTACCAATTCTGACCCTCGACGCATGTGGCAGGGCATCCAGGCCATTAGTGACTACAAACCCAACCACTCCATCCCCATAGCCACAGATGCTGCCTTTCTGAACGAGCTTAATGACTTTTATGCACGCTTTGAGAGAGACAATAAGGAACCCGCCACCAGGCTCACACCTTCTACTGACCACCCAATCATCACACTAAACTCCACAGATGTTTACACTGCACTAAGCCGGATAAACGCACACAAGGCTGCTGGCCCTGATGGCATCCCTGGTCGCGTACTCCGGGCATGTGCGGAGCAGCTCGCTGGGGTCTTCACGGATATCTTCAACCTGTCCCTCGCCCAAGCAGTTGTTCCAGCATGTTTCAAATCCACCTCCATTGTTCCCATTCCAAAACATTCCAGCCCGACATGCCTGAACGACTACCGCCCTGTAGCACTCACACCCATTGTTATGAAGTGCTTCGAGCGGCTGGTCCTGTCACACCTAAAAGACTCTCTACCATCCACACTGGACCCATACCAATTTGCCTACCGTAGCAATAGGAGCACAGATGATGCGGTGTCTATGGCGCTGCACGCTGTGCTCACACATCTGGACAATAAGGACACTTATGCACGCATGCTGTTTGTAGACTTCAGCTCTGCATTCAATACCGTCATCCCTTCCAAGCTAATCATCAAACTTGGAAACCTAGGCATTAACAATTCAACCTGCAACTGGATTATGGATTTCCTGACGAACAGGCCTCAGCTTGTTAGGTTAGGCGACATCTGCTCCACCACCATGACCCTCAACACTGGTGTACCACAGGGCTGCGTGCTGAGCCCCTTTCTCTACTCCCTTTTCACACTCGACTGCAGACCTGTGAATGGATCTAACTCCTTCATCAAGTTCGCAGACGATACAACAGTGATTGGTCTCATCAGCAACAACGATGAGACTGCTTACAGGGAGGAGGTACGGCACCTGGCCACATGGTGCTCAGACAACAACCTGCTCCTTAACACCTCCAAGACAAAGGAGATCATCGTGGACTTCAGGAAGGCGAAAGGAGGCACACACGACCCCATCCACATTAATGGGATGGCTGTTGAACGTGTTTCCAGTTTTAAGTTCCTGGGGACCCATATTTCGGAGGACCTGTCCTGGACCACCAACACCTCATGCCTGGTCAAGAAGGCTCACCAGCGTCTCTTCTTTCTGAGGACACTGAAGAAGAACCAACTGTCTTCAACTATCCTGGTGAACTTCTATCGCTGCACGATAGAGAGCATCCTGACCAACTGTGTCACAGTCTGGTACGGGAACTGTTCTGTTGCTGAGCGCAAGGCACTGCAGCGGGTGGTGAAAACAGCCCAGCGCATCACAGGGACTACACTCCCTTCCATTGAGGACATCCAGAGGAAACGCTGTCTGCGTCGAGCTCGCAGCATTCTCAAGGACTCCTCTCACCCCGCTCATAGACTGTTTACTCTCTTGCCTTCCGGTAGGCGCTTCAGGTGCCTCCGGATAAGAACCAGCAGACTAGGAAACAGCTTTTTTCCCAGAGCTGTTTCATTATTGAACTCTGCTCCCCACTGATTCCACTAACCCTCATAACTTTAACTTTAATGCTGCTACTACATTGTTTACATTGCATAACAGGGCTGCATCCATGACTGAACTGTACACACCAGTACTTCATGTATCTGCTCTACCGGACTGTTTACACACACATAGCATCATTTGCACTCTATACTGCTCACTTGCACACCAGGAATATTACACTGAATGCTCATTTGCACTAATAAACTACTTTCATAACTGCTTTAACTCATCTACTGCACTGTAACTCATCTATTGCATCTATTGCATAACTAACTGCATCCACTCATCTATTGCACTGTAACTTCAATAACTGCATTAACTCATCTACTGCACTGTAACCTTAATACCGCATTAACGCATCTACTGCACTGTAACTTCAATAACTGCACTAACTCATCTAATACACTGTAACTGTATTATCTGCATCTACTCATGTATTGCACTATAACTTCAATAACTGCATTAACTCATGTACTGCACCGTACCATTAATAACCGCATTAACTCATCTACTGCACTGCAACTTTAATAGCTAATGTCTGTAATTAATGCACACTCAAGTCACTTGCACTATTGTATTGTCTATATTGTTATCTGTTCATAACCACCTGTACATTAATGTTCACAGTATATAGCCTTCTGTATATATTGTTCATAGCACATACTGACTGTCATATTTTCATACAACATTTGTATAGTATTTCCCTAAAATTGTATTCTGTATTTATTCACACTGTATATCTGCACTTGCTAATTGCACTTCTGGTTAAAAAGAAGTTTTCTGGTTAAAAATGTAGTTTAGTGGACCTAAACTACATTTCGTTACACTGTACTTGTATATGTGTAATGACAATAAAGTTGAATCTAATCTAAATTCTTTGTCCCATATTAGGATTTTCTGCTTGAGAATTCATCGTGCTCTAGGACCCTGGGGACCCCTGGGCGTAGTGACGTAGGATGAAACTAAATCATGCTTAAATCGAGCTGCCTGGTGCGATTATTATACACCTGTGAGTTTGCAAAGGTTGTGATTATGTTTCATGTGCAGTTCTCCGTGAAGAGGGGCTCTGAGATCGGTAGGAAAACTCACTCACCTCTACTTTATATATGTTTGAAGGATGGTTTCGATGACCGCAGAGTTCAGAGGGGCTCTTACAGCAGCTGTCAGGGACACTATCCCTCATCTGAGAATTTTCAGAGCGAATCCAAACACTTTCCGCCCAATCGGATGAGCTGTTGCTACCACAGCACTTAAACTGACGGAGGGAGAAAGACACTCATTATCACTGCTGGAGACCATAACACATTTATTTCTGCAAGGACACCAAAGTCTGACCTCCTGCTGTAGTTTATCCACAGCCTTCGTCACGTGATCCTGCTCGGGCTGACGGTATTTCTGAACCATGGTCTCTTTCAGATTCTGCTTCAGTTCCTTATTTAGCTACAACATTTACGACACATTTTTGCAGAAAGGGTAACAAAAGAAAAAGCCTGCTTATACAGAAAACAAACAAACTCTCTTTCAAAACAGATTCCTACAGACAACCATGGAGGGTCACTCACCTGCTGGTAATAAATGTAGGCCAAAACTCCCGCTAAGATCTCCAGCAGGAAAACACACAGCAGCAGAACAAAATACTGTCAGACAGGAGAAAATGAGTTGGTTTTTCAAGGTGATCCCATAAAAGCATTAGCTTAGGTTACGTGTAGCTGTAAACTCCTTCCACATCATACTCCTTCCACATCATACAATATATGATGTTTCCTTGGTCATTGCAACACAATCAAACGTAACTTTTTAACCATTCATCTACACATTATAGTTTTAGAATTATTCTGGAATTCTTATGTTTATAATAGTGGTGGGCATAGATTAATTTTTTTAATCTAGATTAAAATGGCTCATTTGTATTCTGCCGAAGGCATTCAGAATATGTGTGCTACCCAAATAATGAGTAAAAGTAAGTCTTTGAGAACGGGTTTCTCAAGCCAGGTGGCACATTAGACCAGGGGCTCATCTCCTGTTTCCAAAATGCATCACAAACTGCTTGAGAAAGCTGTTCTACTATGATAATTTGTGATGAAAATTAAATTATGTTCAATAAGATGTACTTGTGTTTACTTCCGCATTAGCGAGGGATGCTCAGCATTTAGGTGGTACTTGAGACTGGAAGAGCTCCTACAGTACATTTACATTAAGTCATTTAGCAGACGCTTTTATCCAAAGCGACTTACATAGAGTTAGGTAGCAACAAGCGATATGTCATACAGGAGCCATAATACATTAGGTGCCCATACAAAGTTACTGGTTTCAACTAAAGCTAGTTGAAAAATCTCGTTCTCGCCCCCTACAGTGCAATTAATGTATGTATACATCCGCGCTAAAATATCAAGGTGAAAGTCATCATAGCTTGCGTAGTGTAGACCCAGCTCCCAACCCAACTTTGAGAATAGATTAACGGCGACATTTTTTTTATCGCGCGATAAGAGTCTCATGTTAACACAGCACGTTAACGGCCCACCACTAGTTTATAACAGTAGTCAAGTCAAACTCAGCACCTCTTGCTAATTCAGGTGCAAAACCATTTGAATGAAAACAACAGGCAGAACACTGAGGGGCAGAGAGTCTGTTCATGAACCTGCTGGATGACGGTCCATGTGAGCTACATCATCACTTACTGACAGATCGTTCCGCTGATCATTCACATATGAAGAGTTTGTTGCTTTTAAAATTCGTCTTTAAAACACGCACAAGTCAAGTCGAGAGCATCACACAGAGCTCATTTTCTGCTCGCTGGTTTTGAGCTCTTTGTTATGGCGAGCTTACATGATCGTCCTTTGATAAAAGCTAGAGAGAGAGTGGGCGTAAGCACTGAAGGGAGAGGCGCTGGATATTTCAGCCCATTTTTCCTTTTCGTATATTTCAGTGCATCACTAGTTTTATTTCATGTCGATTCCATAACAACAAGAATGGAGCATGTTCAAGCTTGAAAAAATACAAAACTGGTCAAAACGCCAGTTGGAGCACATTTATGTATAAATTCAAGTTAAATGTTCACTTTCAATAACTTTTGATTATAGGATATTGAAAGACACTCTCTGTTCCCTTGTCAACTTTTTCTTGTCCAAAAGATGCCAAATGTGAATGTAGCCTAACCTGTCAAACTCTTCTTAAGTCCTGGATACTTTTTGAAACGGGTGTGAAACAGAGATTTGGAAAAGGGTTGAGGGTTCTTCAGGACCAGGACTAGGACACACTGCTATAAGGCCAAAAAGTGTGAACACCCTCTTCTAATGCAGACCATATAGTACATTAACTTCAATAGGATGGCAGGTTTTGTTGTTCTTGTGCATTTTATCACATACTGTATGACAACCCCTAACAGACTACACATCTACAGTTACACTAACACCTTAGACTGTGGACACACTTAGATAGGTTAACTTCTTTCAGTCTCTGGCCGCTCAGTAAAGTCATCCACTGTACCATCCACACATCTATGTATGCCAAAGAGATGTATTAAGAGCTGGAAATCTAATCCTTAGAGGTCCAGAGGAAACATGACCATGGGTTACTTACCACTCTTAGAAGGCGTCTTTGTTCTTTGAAGGTGGCACAGCAGCCCAAAACCCCTGTTACCATGACAATCCCCCCTGCCACAATCAGTATGTACGCGGAGACAGCGTAGATCTTTGAGGACAGCAGACTGATGTAGTCACTCTTCTCAACTAAAGTCCAGATGCCCACAGCCATCACCGCACCCCCCGCCAACTGAAAAGACACATTTCAAGACACCACAGATTCATATGGTGGACATGTTACCCTCATGACATCGAAGTGCCAGTGACACATACGCAATAATAGGCATCCTGTATTATTTTTGAGTTTTGTGTGGATGACAATAAAAGCTAAAACTGGTGCATTATATTGTATGACATATGATAGAATCACCTCCAAATAAGCCTCCGTGAGGAAGATTTCTAGCAGAAATAACAGTTAAGTACACATCGCTCAGTAAATGTTCTTGGTTTTAACATGTATGTTTTTTATGGCTATGGGTCTATCCAGCTTACACATACTGTAAGAAATAATTTACACACCCAGAACAGAAAATTGAAAGTGAAGAGCAGGTATTTCAGGCAGATGGTCCCACATGTTTCCTTCTCCTTATTTGCCATCACCTGGAGAAACAAAGACATGAAATGTAAATAAACAATATCATTTTTACTATCCAAGATTAAGATCCTATACTCACATTAGATTTCATAAAAAATGAATGGACTTTTTTACAAAACCAAATCATGAATAATATGAAACGTATAAAGACAAAGGCTTCATTTAAGCCTCCTAGCTGATTTGTAAAAGTAAATAAAAATGCTTTATGAGGGTATTTGTGTTTGTTTGTCATCTATGCGTTAATGAAACACAAACACACTGCTTTTCACATCCGCTATTTAAAGACCAATTGTTAACCAATGTAAACATTGACCGAATCCTATGGTAGGACGATGTTTTTTTCTTCGTAGCGATTCATTTAAAATCACCCTTTTCTCAAGTTTGCTTTTACTGAATATGTAGTAAGAGATCATGTCTGATGAGTCTGAACTTGGATGCCACATAGACACAGACTTGTTTCAACACGCCAGTGTCCTGACTCTTAACTTTCAAACAATGTCTAACACAGTCCTGTGTAAAAATACTCTTATGACAATAAAGTTGTTTAAGAAACCATGGTTAACTTACATAAGGGAAGCATTAAAGTGGCGCATAGGTATATGTGAATCTTCGTAATTTTAACAGTTATTTAAATGATGTCTTTCTGATAACTCCGACATCTTGTGATAACTCGATATCTAAGTGCCACGATCTTTACTTACCAGGTCATGTTACTAGACTGCTATTTTTGTTTTCTTGATGTATTTTCTGTCATACAGTCGCGCGTGGTAACGCCTATGTTAGTTAGTTAGCCCCTCCGGCTAAACATAAGTTACACCGTGTTATACAGACTCAGTCAATGATTTTAACTCGAACGTTACTTTTCTTTAGTATTCTTGTCTACCTTAGTCAATAGATTAAATGTGAGCCCTTGAAAACATCTTAATAGACCGGTTTGATCGACAAAATCAAACATTGCTGCTTACAAATGTGATCAAAGACTAGCGCAAATCTCAGCTGTAGCTGCTGCACGAGACCACAAAGTACAAAACACCGGACGGTAATACTGCATATCGATATATTTACTGTAAAGCAATCTAGTGCAAACATTATACAGTTAAATTCGCTGGGGCTCTTACCTTCGTCGTCTGTTGTCAAACAAAGACTGAAAATACCCTTAACAATTCAACCGACGAAACTTTAAAAGTCCACAAAATGTTACAATCTGTCCTGTTTCAAAAAATCATCTCGGGCTTAATTCATATGCTGAAATCACTTCTGATACATTAACAGAAATTCAAGGCCCGTGGCAGCACAGAAAGTTTCAACGTGCTCAAGCCGACTATTAAGTAGTGAACAAGCGAACTGAAGAAGTGCAGAATGTTGCAAACGCTTCTTGTGTCTGCCTGCGCGGGGCGCTGTAGCCTCTTGATCTGTAAATCTTTGCACTGATCACAGTCTTTCTCCTCCTATGGTTTTATTAGTTTTGTTGGTTTTAAGTTATAAGAAAAATCTTTCTCTGGTTCATAAAAATGGCTTGTCCAAGAAGTAACCTAATTTCATTTCTACAGTTTAAGGAGAGGATAAAAATCTCCTTTTGTGAATAAAGAGTAAATACTCTCGTTCTGTTTTCTCAATTTAAACTAAATTTGTACTGTTTAATGAATTTTACGTTTCACAGAACGCATTTTAGAACATTAAATTGGTATTATACACAACTGTAAAAACAGTCTAATTTAAACAGCAACATAGTCTTTTCCGTTGAAACCTTAGAAATGTTGCCAAATTACACAGAAAAGCTTTATTCATGCATTTGTGACCTCACGACTTGACTACTGTAATGCTCTACTTGGTGGTTGTCCTGTATCATCAATAAACAAACTACATTTAGTTCAGAATGCAGCTGCCGATGTTCTTACCAGGTCAAGATAATAAGATCACATAACCCCAGTTTTATCATCGCTTCACTGGCTATCCATTAAGTATCGTATTGATTTTAAAATTCTTTTAATTACTTACAAAGCCTTAGACGGTTTAGCCCCTACTTACTTAACCGAGCTTTTATCACATTACAACCCAACACGCTCTCTAAGATCTCAAAACTTAGCACTTTTGATAACACCGAGAATAACTAAATCCACCAAAGGGGGTCGAGCTTTCTCATACGTAGCACCTAAACTCTGGAATGGCCTTCCTGATACTATTCAAGGGTCAGACACACTCTCCCAATTTAAATCTAGATTAAAGACGCATCTTTTCAGCCAAGCTTTCACTTAATGCATAGTTAATGAACAGCAGCTACGCTAATTATTCTCTTTATTCTCTTTCTGCCTCGGGATGCCCATCCCGAGGTAGGAAGAAGTTCTACCATGTCCAGACGATCGATAGATGCCCATCCCGAGGTAGGAAGAAGTTCCACCATGTCCAGACGACCGACAGATGCCCATCCTCAACTTGAGATTACACCAGCTACAGCTGGAGACTGACTGACCATCCCAGCTCCATCTAAGGCAATTCCACCACCAGCCAAGAGAAATATGACCATCGGACCATTCCAGCTCAGACCAATACACCCCCAACCAAGAGCAAAGACGGACTACTTGTCACATTAATGCTGAAGTTACAATATTTGGTTCCTCTGTTTTCTGGTGTTGATCATGGGGTGGGATCAGGTTGAACCTGCACGGTTTTAGGCGAGTGGGACTTTCTGGGTTGCGGATGGTGAGCTCTCCCTCTTCCTCGTGGATATTTGCTCGGTGGCTATTGGTCAGAGTCACTAAGTGCAGCAATGACACGTCAGAGGGGATCTGGCCCTCCCGGCTGAGCCTGGTTCAATCATGGGAGTTTGGGTTCCTCGCCACAGCAGGGCAGTGTTGGCCTGCTCACCGGGAGACTGCATTTATTTATTTATTTAGAAATGATATATTATTTATTAGAATGATCTTACTCGTTGTATAAATACAATG
Source organism: Triplophysa tibetana (assembly GCA_008369825.1). Taxonomy (NCBI): domain Eukaryota; kingdom Metazoa; phylum Chordata; class Actinopteri; order Cypriniformes; family Nemacheilidae; genus Triplophysa; species Triplophysa tibetana. Next base: position 2,268,480 of record CM017903.1, read on the forward strand.
CACTGTGCTGTGTTTTACCTTTTCTGTTTTTCCTGTTTGCCCCTGTAAAGCTGCTTTGGAACAATGCACATTGTGAAAAGCGCTATATAAATAAACTTGAATTGAATTGAAACTTGAATATACTGTGGAAATTTGCATTGCAAACTGCATTCTGGGTAATTGTTGTTTTCAGGACAGAAATCACAGCCGTTTATCGGACTTACGGTTTGCGTTTGGCTAATACATGTTAATATTAATTTGTAATAGTATTTTACCGTATAGTTATAGTATAAATAAACAATTTATTGTTTTTTTTGCATGTTCATTTTATTACGTAAACAATTTGTTAAATGGTTCCTGTTGTTCGGTCGCATTTAATCAAACCGCATGGAACACTGACATCTAGCGGTTGGGCTTGGTGTCGGAGTCTAAACTTCAAAATAGCCCCTTTTCACATGACGTCATCCGCTTCTGCGAAGCAGTGTAATGTTACTTCTGCTAACCCCTCAGAATGGACTTAATCAAGTCCCTTGCACAGCTGCCACAAACACGGTTAGGTGATGAACAGCATCTTGCAGACACATTTTCGCTTACGACAAGATCAAAGCTAGATAAAGGATACAAATTCAGTGTCAGCGAAGATGCTAGGATTCTTTATGTTGTTTAGATGGAACCATCTATTCCCTCTTCAAAACAATCATTTACTAATAGGTCTATAGTTCAAACACATTTTACCTTTTTTTTCATTTAATTTTTCACTTTTTGTCGTACATTTACAAAACGTACCACTGCCTTCTCTCAGTCCCTCTAAATGCTGTTTGTTTGCAGATTAAAACAGTAAAAAAAAACGATGAAACGATTTTTGAGTTTTTCCTATGGGTTTCTAGATATATACATAGGTATATGTGATTCTAATACCAAATTAGGATAAAAAATGAATTATTAAATTTATGACTACTGAATGTCTTAACACGCATCAATGACGAGTAACGAGTAAGAGCATGTTTAAAATGAATAATTAGGAGATTTGAATATATTTCCTGAAAAATTGTGTCATGGTCTATCAATTCACAAGAGGGCGCTATTAGCACAATAGGAAGACCACCATTACAAATCGTTCTTTCTGATTCTGTCATTACAAGTGTTCTCCCTGATCACTGACATGTTTCCTCATTAAAAATGTTTTTATCACCTTAAATCCCACAAAAGGGGTACATTTTATTGGGGTTATTTTGTCTCAAATGTAAACTGGAGAAAACCCTGCTTTTGCCAAGTAAGTTTAGTAGCTATATCTAGCAAATTCACTTCAAAATATTTCATAAAAGCAATCCTGTCGATTCATTCATCTCATAGTCTTCTGAAGTACTGATATTGATTAAAATGGTTAATTTTGAGGTCTTATGAAAGAAACATCTGCACAATTATTTTGCGATTGTAACTTAACCAGACAATTTTGGGTTGACTTAAGTATTTGTGTTTTCAGCCCTGTAAACTTGAGCCACAGGTTTACCATCAAAGATATTTTTTTTACTTTAAATGCCCAAAATGCTTTCTACTGTTATTGTTGAATTTTTTAATTCATAAACAAAACTTAAATCACCTTAAAATGATCTGCCTTTTTCTGTTATTTCTTCCTTAAGACTTGTTAACAACATAAAATGTATAATATTGTTGAAATATGAATTACAGGTATGATGTAGGTTTTTCAGAGTGCTTCTAAAGTTGTGCATAAGGCACTACCTTCTTGATACATACATACATTGAATACTTAAAATAGTAGATAAGCTTATATTTCAGCTTTAATTAGCATCATAAACTAGTGATATTTGTCTAAATTGAACCCTTACAGAAAGGTTTATGATAGAAGTCTAAAGGTGTAACCGGTTACACTATTTGACATTTTTATTTAAAATCTAATTTGACTGGCAGGTAAATGGACACCTATATAAACACATATGGCTTTGATGGGAATATTTCAAATAAAATCTTTAAAGTAAGCCACTTTAAAGAGGCAAACATTCTACAAGAATTACAAATAAACACATTTGACTTTTTTTAGACAATGCTCACTGTGATTGGCTTTAATAACACCTCTTTACATATCAGAATCATGTACATTAAAATGTATTGCCATGGTGTTAAAAATTGACCTAAATGAATATTTATTAAATTCTCTTCTTTTTTGTTTGCCAAGTGTCTCACAATAAAAGTTCAGCAAGCACCTTTGAGTGTCGTGTTTGGATGTCCAAACACTTTTTCCCATTTAGTGTAGATTTGACTGACTTTTGCTCTTCAGGAGCATGACCAAGATTCACAGGACCACCTGCATGGTAATGACTGATCGTACACTATGCAAGGTGCTTTTAAATTCAAATGCTTACGGTTTGAAATAAACCTCATATGCAGTATCTCATTCTACATTCTGTCGATCTTTGTTGCTCTATGCAAATTGACTGTTGCCCTGTTTTGATTTGATCTTTTTGTTTTGCTTCTTGTTATGTGAAATGGTTATTGATCACGCAGTGGGATTTAATGTAGTTTCTTTGCCGTGGTGACACTTTAACAACAGATTATTTGAAAGCAATTAATCATGATGGCTGATCATCAAAAAACAGCAGCTGACACACAAGTATAAAGGAGCAATCTCTCTGAGTTTGGTGAAGCGACGAATTGTGCAAAGATATTTGTCAGACAATTGTATTCAGTCTGTTGTCCTGCACCTGCTCTTTACTAGTAGATTCTGTTAAACCACCGACTGAAAGACCAGGGATGGACACTTGTCATCACAGAGAAAGACCTACTTGCAATAATTTTCATAAGTGATGGAGAGCTGGTGTTTTTTGCGCGGCAATACCTTTTTCTGTTTGGGAATCAATAATTCTGTGTAATTTCAAACACTCCCACAGAGAATATTAATGTCCTCATCACAAACTGAGTCAAAAGTGAAGCACTTGGAGAGTTTCAGACATCTTTTCAACATGTACATTTATGCATATAGCAACCACTTTTATCCAAAGTAAATTACACTGGATTCAAGTATACATTTTATATATCAACATGTGCGTTCCATGGGAATCAAATCCAAAAGCTTTGTTTTGCGATTGCAAGCTCTACTAGTTGAGCTACACACTTAAACAATCCAGTCATCATGACATGGGACTCATCATGACTCAAAATCTTAGTTTCTAAAAATTGTTATCCTATCAAATACTACACTTAAAATAAAAAAAAAAAGTGCAATGAACTTAAAATGATGGGTAAAAATGCAATGAGGATAACCCAAAAGCCCCTGCGCCCCTATGTTGTGATTATTTATATTTGGTCAAAGAATCTAAACTGAAGGGGCAATTAAACATATACTTATAAAAGATTACTTATTTTAATGTTATTGATGTTTTTTAGCAGCAACAGGTTTTTGGGAAGCCATCGCTCAGGTGATTTGTGTTTGTCTTGGTATATGACCCTATTCAACACATTTTTTCAACTTAAATATTTAACTTCAATACACTGAACTGAACTCAATTAAACATACAAGTTTTGCTGAACCTTGTTACTCAATTTAATTGGGTAAATGTGTGTTTTTTCCATGAATGGTTCTTTTCTGATTCACAAAAGTTTCTTTAGATTATAACCAGACAAGAAAGAAATTGCTATTTTTTTTGTAAATCCTTGACCTTGACCTGGATCTTCTGCTGTGAAGAACCTTTTGTGAGTGTTATTGACTATAGTGATCATGATAGATCCTTCAGTAACACAAAATTCTACGTTTGAGGATGTTGATTTATTCTTGCTATTATGAACAAAAATTAGTGATAACAATATCTGTGATCGGCCGTGGCCTGATGGAAGCTTTCTTAGATCCTGAGGCCAATTTCATGTTTTCTAAGTAATAAACAAATATAAAAAGAAAAAAATGTTGGAGAATGTGCTCCTGGTTGTGTAAAAGGCCAGTCTGGTGTGTTTATCCCAATTTAAATCAAGAGGCCACCATCCTACAGAACCAGTTTAACAAGGATTTCAAGACAGGACTGGATGCCCCTTGCCTGAATGAAGAAATATTTACCTGAACCTGAGTGTGTTTTAAAGTTAGGTGGAAAAAATAAACTTCTCTTTTTGTGCACACAGTGTACTGTATATACAGCCCATGGATGACAGTATGCATTTATGCACAGAGATGAAGGCTCTGAAGTTTTAGTAGTGGGCCAATGTCACAGTGGTGGGCTGCTGGGGTTGTGCTGGCCCGCTGATAAGCTGCACTAACAGAGGGATTGAGAATACATAGCACTGGAGGCTGTGACAGCGGAATTAGCTTACATTGTCATGGTAATGAAAGTGATATTTCTCACCTCCGTCCGACACGGACTCTGCATTGTGCAGCAAACAGAAATGCAATTTCTCGTCCAGAAACGATCGGAGAGGGGATGACAATTACAATCCCCTTTTAAAAAGAAAGTCTTTAAATGATTTTTCATTCAGGCAAGGCGAAAGGGGCTGTGAACCAATTAAAGTCTGTTGGCTCCAAGGAAAGTGCTGCATGCTAATGACCTGGTGAGGTTATTTAACCCTCGACGCCAAAGTTTACCCTTTTCATTTGCACACATTGAGGTTTGCAATTTGGAATTCAAATTCTAAATGACTGACAGCTGAAAGAAAAAACACGAGTAATTTTTCCGCATATCTCCGTCTCTGTCATATAAACAGTATATATGCAACTGAATATTTTACACTGATACTTTTCTGGCGAAAAGTGATTCCAACATTTATCTGCTGTATTAAAGGGGTCATATGACCTAGGTAAAATCTATTTTGTTTATGTGGTGTAATACAATGTCTTAACGTAACAAAATGGATACAAAAAACACATATACATTACACATAAATACATTACTGTTGCCTCACCTTTCTTAAACGCGTAGACTTTTTACAAAACTCCATTTACCGAAGTTGTGCCACTCGCCAACCATATTTGCATTACCTCTGTGCGGCTATATACATCATAGCAAGTGAACAGTCCTATTTCTTTGAATGGTGGAAGGCGGATATGTTTCAGATCACTGGCAAAAGTCACCATGGAATAGTTAATATTTCGATCAGCGATTAAACATAAGTGGCGTGCTCTTTTCGGACTGAAACAGAAATCAAGAAATTGTTGAATTACGTCATTATTTTGGTTTGTTTGCAAACAAAAAGTATTCTCGTCGCTTTAAACAGTAACGGCTGAACTTCTGGAGGCACATAATTGTTTTAAAGATGTCATTACTCACATTCTTTGTTTTGAACATTGGTTATGTTGCCGTCTACAGGGGAGTCACAAAGCAGGTCGGACCACATCAAGACTATCTCAATTTTTGTTTAGAAGATAAAGAGAGGACTTAATGTTATCGTACAACTGCAGGATAAGTCGTTCATTACAGAATATTCATCTTATGGAGGAGTATCCTTTCACACACAGTTTAGCCATTTACAGGAGTGACATCTGCATTCAATGACCAAACTCACACCATAAAAACACGCCTATCCTGTCACCCGTCACTCTCTAGGGCTGTGACAGTAGGAGTTTTTTCCTTGCTGCAAATGAAGACGCAACAAATCATGCGATTTGGCAGTTACTCACAGCCAACCACACACCTCCACAAATCCAACACCAGATGCATCATGTAAATGAACATGAAAACAAATGTAACCGGGTGGTAAATAGCCTTAAAGTTTATTTGCATGACCTGTAATTTACAAGAGTTAGCGACAGGGGGCAGTGTCTAGGTGCGTGTGGTGAAATGCGCATGCGTCACACGTGGGTGTGAGACGTTCTAAGTGCAGTGCGAGAGGGATGGAAATTTGCATATGGGAATTTGCAAGCATTTTTAGAGCATCCTGTGACAGAGTATACAAGGATATATGTAGGCTGATGTCTTTGAAAGGTTGTCACTGCCTTTATGTGGTGATTGATTGAGGAGGTCCTCATTATTATCCCCACTGCCGTATTTTTGACGATTTCTTTTTGACATTTCAAAAATATACTATCGTACAGCTGGGCTTGTCGCATGTTTGTGTTTTTGAAACTTGTATAAGACAGGTTGTGTTTTTCTTTGATTGGTAAAACCACATTTTGTGGGTCAAGAAACTATGTTTTTTTGCATTGTTTTTTTGTCCAGAGCTGTGTGTTCTAAATACATGTTTCTGAACTATCCTTTCATATACAACGTAATAATTGAATAACCCACAAAAGCAAATTGAACTTGTTAGATGTGTTCCGAGTGGTAAATCTAAATCCCTGGTCACACAAATAATAATATAGCAACCTTTTTTACTATTTAAAACAGCAAATTATATTATTAATTATTCTAACTGAATTTTTGAGCAATTATGAAACAGTTTGTTTCTTTGTAAAAGAAACCACTAAAAAAATTAGAACCAAAGGAAACTCTAGCTAGAGACAACAGCGTAACAGTCCGTGGATATAAATGCACCCAAACTTTGAATAATTGACCGTTGTAAGAACAATTAACCATTCATATTTCTTAACTATTAATAAGGCTACATTTATAAAAACAAAAAAGGAACATTAGGATAGACTATAGTCTGTACTCTTCCTCGTGGATATATGCTCTGTGGCTTTTGGTCAGAGTCAATGAGTGCAGCTATGACACGTCAGAGGGGATCTGGCCATCCCGGTTGAGCCTGGTTTCTCCGAAGGTTATTTTTCTCCATTAATCAATCATTAGAGTTTGGGTTCCTCGCCACAGCAGGGCAGTGTTGCTTGCTCACCGGGAGACTGCATTTATTTATTTTTAGATATTATTTATTAGAATGATCTTGCTTGTTCTATAAACACCATAGCACTGTACAGTGTTTTACCTTTTCTGTTTTCTGGTTATTTTGCCAGTAAATTCCGGTCTTCATGTGTCATGCGAGGAAAACCATCATGTTCACTTTGTCTGATTTCAACGAGGCTTTTAACGGAGTGACAATGTTGCCAGTAGCGCTGAATACACACTCCTCGCAGCGCATATAGTTATATATTTTCTGCCAACTTTCGACAGAAGAGGGAATCGAGCCTGATTATCCTGCCACCAGTCAACTGAATCAGAGTCCAGATTGAGGGCTTCTTCCTGCAAATAGCTTGGGACTTCAGTGTCTGCACAGATTGGGGACCGGATTGGAGGGCTGTGCTTTCCTGTTTCCAAGCAGGTCTGCAAGATTCCTTGTTTTTGGAGGAGGTGCACTTTTTTCTTCTCCCTCTCCAGCCGCCGAGCAACACATGGCACCTTCTCTATTCCCTCCATCACACCTCTCATCGGTCATTGCCAGTGTCTCCTCCAGGATCGCATCTTTAAAGTGATCTCCAGAGATGATATCCTTGTATCTTGGGTCAATGAATGAGGCCTCCGACAACAGTTGCTGTGTTGCAGGGGCACTATATTTGTCTTTCAAGACTTTAACCATTTTTCTTTTCAGGTTGCGAGTCAACTCTGTCTCTTCTTCGATGGGAGCAAAATATCCTCTGGAGGACTGGTTTAACAGAGGAAGCTGTAAAATCTGTTACCTTCTTCAGCGGCACAGCAACGAATTCAATGACTTCACTGTCCTGCAGTGTGCCGGTCATCCAACACCCTTTTAATGGCTGGGGCTTGCTCGAGAATGCGCGCAACCATTTTCTGTTTGGTATTCCACCTGGTCGGACAATCCTTAAATACATTAAAAGCAAATTTGTACTAATCTTCAATGTAGGCTATTTAGAAGTATGCCCAATTATGCAATTTTAACAGCAAGAATATTCAGGAATATTACACTGAATGCTCATTTGCACTAATGGACTACTTTCATAACTGCATTAACTCATCTACTGCACTGTAGCTTCAATAACTGCACTAACTTTTCTACTGCACAGTAACTCATCTATTGCATCACTGCATCTATTGCATAACTAACTGCATCTACTCATCTACTGCACTGTAACTCTATTAACTGCATCTACTCATGTATTCTACTATAAGCTTCAATAACTGCATTAAATCATATACTGCACCATACCTTTAATAAGTGCATTAATTCATCTATTACACTGCAACTTTAATAGCTAATGTCTGTAATTAATGCACACTTAAGTCACTTGCACTATTGTATTGTCTATATTGTTATCTGCTCGTAAACACCTGTACATTAATGTTCACAGTATATAGCTTTCTGTATATATTGTTCATAGTACATACCGACTGTCATATTTTCATAGAACATGCCCATTGTAAAGTATTTTCCTAATATTGTATTCTGTATTTATTCACACTGTATATCCTGCACTTGCTAATTGCACTTCTGGTTAGACCTAAACTTCATTTCGTTGCACTGTACATGTATATGTGTAATGACAATAAAGTTGAATCTAATCTAATCTAAGCTGTTTGATGATGTTTAACTCTACACCAGGGATCTCCAACACTACTCCTGAAGAGCTACCGTCCTGCAGACTACAGCTCCAACCCTGCTCCAACTCACCTGTTTGTAATGATCGAGCAACTCTGAACACCTTGATTAGCCGCTTCAGATGTGTTTGATTGGGGTAAGAGCTGAAATCTTAAGGATGGTAGCTCACCAGGAGCACCGTTGGAGAACCCGGCTCTACACTATATACTGCTTTACATTTTTGTCCTGTGCAATACAATTCATTTATTTCTACACTGTGCCACTACCTGCTTATCGCGTTCAGTGCAATGTTCATATCAATCTGTATTTTGTAACCTATATATACATTATACTCTTATTGTTATTTTCAATTTGCCATCTGTTGTGTCGTATCTAGAGTTGCTCTAAAAAGTGAATTTCTCTAGCTCAGTATAAATTCAATTTAGTTTCTTATTCGCTTTGAATAAGATTTTTCAATTATTAACATAAACATATTAACAATCATGATATCAACAATATCATGAAATAATATTCCTTTCTACAACTGTTTCTTATGATTTTGATAGGAACTACGGAACAGTATAGTCACCGTTTTAAGGCCATATTTTGTACTAAAAAATATATCAACAAGTTGCGTTTGGATGAGTGCATTTATATCCAGGGACTGTTAACCCAAAATCAATATCTGAAGAAATAGGAATCAAAGTTTAGCACAACTCACCAGAACTATCTAATGTTGGGCCATGTTGAGCTTGGCTTGTTCTTTCTCACCAATGTTTTGCAACAACCCATGCCCTGAGCAGTGTGGTCCTTTTCTGCCTTCAATGCAGATTGTGGCCAAAGTAACTTGGTAATTTCCAGCCAATCTTTCTCACCCCAGCCACAATATTTGCCCCGTTGTATGTAGAAAGACGGACAAGTTTCTTTCATCCAGTGACCACTCTTGGAATAAAGACCTGACCGCTTCCGCCAGATTCGGTTCCTGATTGCATCGCTGCCAGCGGCTAGTTTGTATCCTCTGACACTTGCTTCACCTCACATTTGTTCCTGGTCTTAATATGAGTGTATTTTACTATCGTTACCTATCACTGTCGTTGCCGAATTATTTATAACTTTATTTTCTAAACCTATATTAATTGAAGCGTAACGCCGCTAGCGTGTTAGCTTGCCTTCTGTTTACACTTTGGAATATCATCTCCCCCTGTTTGTCCTGTGTGCTAACTGTTTCTCTTTTTAAGTGTATATACTAAGACTCATCAAGCAACCTTGGTAAGTTTGGATTGCACTTCATACCCGGTGAGTCATGGCTTCTATTCCTATTGTTGTTATTTGCACCTCATGTCATATGTTTAGCTTAGCCTTCTCTGTCAGCGGGCGAGGGATTTACATGTGATAAATGCAGGGACGTAGTTAGGCTGACGGAGAAGATCTTAGAATTAGAGTCTCGCATCCAATCTTTATTTGAGGATAGTAAGAGTGTTAGGACCGTAGAAAACATTTTGGATGCGAGCAATGTTAGCGCACACAGCTCGGTTCCGGTTGAAAAGCCCCTGCAGCTGGGAAACTTTGTGACGGTGAGACGGCATAGTTGCAGGACAAAACATCACTCTACTGTTCCGATTAAAGTCTCGAACAGGTTTGCCCCGCTCAGTGATGCACCGACTGAGAAACCTGTTGAAAGTGCCCTAAAGATCGGTGATTCTATTGTCCGGAACGTTAACATAGAGGCACCAGCCACCATAGTCAGATGTTTACCGGGAGCCAGAGCGCCTGACATCAAGTCAAATTTAAATGTGCTGGCTAAGACTAATCGTAAATTCAGTAAGATTGTTATTCACGTCGGCACAAATGATGTTAGACTCCGTCAATTGGAGATCACTAAAGATAATATTAAAGAGGTGTGTGAGCTCGCAAAAACGATGTCAGACACTGTAATATTCTCTGGCCCCCTCATTGCTTACCGTGGTGATGAGATTTAGAGCAGATTATCATCACTAAATGGCTGGTTGTCTGAGTGGTGCCTGCAGAATAATATAGATTTTATAAATAACTGGAAGAGTATTGAGGGCAGACCTCACCTGTTGAAACGAGATGGTCTCCATCCCTCCTGGGATGGGGTTTCCCTCCTCTCTAGAAATTTGGCACACAGTCTTAATAATGCTAAAGTCTGACTACCTAGGGCCCAGGTCAGGAAGGAGACAGAATGGCTTAACCAACTGTCTGCTTGCCGTCTCGCATTACAGAATACACAAAACATGCAACATGTAATAATCCCTTCTTACAAACAACATAAAATAGAGACTGTGTCTGTCCCCCGGATTAGCAAACATAAGATATTGCGTAAACCTCTTGAAAGTAATTTAATAAACGTTAAACAAATTAAACATGAACAAAATACAGATAATCAACTGTTACGACTCGGATTGCTTAATATTAGATCTCTCTCAAATAAAGCACTTTTTGTTAACGATATGATAATCAATCATAAAATAGACATGCTTTGTTTGACAGAAACATGGCTAAAGCCAGATGATTATATTACTCTAAATGAATCCGTTCCTCAAGATTATTACTATAAACACGAGCCTCGCCTAAAAGGTAGAGGGGGAGGTGTTGCTCCCCTTTAGAATAATTATTTTATCATCTCTCAGAAGTCTAATTTTAAATATAATTCTTTTGAAGTCATGGTACTTCACGTATCGACACCTAATACTAAGGACAAAACATTTTTAAATTTTATTCTAGCTATTGTATATAGGCCTCCAGGGCACCACACAGATTTTATTAAAGATTTTGGTGGGTTCTTATCAGAACTAGTACTGGCCGCAGATAGAGTCCTTGTCGTCGGTGACTTTAATACTCATGTAGACAATGATACAGATGCCTTGGGCCTGGCTTTCAAAGACACTCTTAACTCCATGGGCGTTAGTCAACATGTGTCAGGACCCACTCACCTTCGTAATCATACTTTAGATTTAATACTTTCTTATGGTATAAATGTGGACGATGTTAAAATCGTTCAGCAGAGTGAAGACATTTCGGATCATTGTCTGATATTATGTTTGTTTCAATGGCCTACGGCTGCAAATCAAACTCCTTGCTACAAATATGGTAGAACGATTACTTCAACTACCAAAGATGCGTTTCTCGATAATCTGCCTGAATTGTCTAAAATATCTAGCATGTGTAAAAACGTTGACAATTTTGACACTACTATTGAAAATTTTAACTCTACCTTCTCGGAAATATTAGACGTAGTTGCTCCTCTGCGTTTAAAGAAAATTAAAAATATCAGCCCAACACCGTGGTATAATGAACACACTCAGACTCCCGGAAAATGGAGCGCAACTTTAAGAAAACTAATTTAAAGGTCTTTCGTATAGCATGGAAGGATAGTACTCGAAAATACAGGAATGCCATAAAACGTCTAGATCCGCCTACTTTTCATCACTAATAGGGGAAAACCATCACAACCCTAGGTTTTTATTTAACACCGTGGCTAAATTAACAAAAAATAAGTCGTCAGCGACGTCAGATTCTGATTATCAGCATAACAGTGATGAATTATGAACTACTTCACTAGTAAAATCCAAGATATAAGAGAAAAAATTATAACAATGCAACCTGTAGTGAAACCCGCTGAACAAACTAACTACAGCACCCCTAAGGAGAAATTGCAATTATTTTCTACAGTAGATCACGATGAACTGTCTAAAATCATTAGATCATCTAAATCAACAACATGCATGCTAGACCCTATACCTACAAAACTACTGAAAGAAATGCTCCCAGAAATTATAGATCCTCTTCTTAGTATTATTAACTCATGTCTGACATTAGGACATGTGCCTAAAGCATTTAAGGTGGCTGTTATAAGGCCTCTTTTAAAAAAAAAAAAACTCAACCCTAAAGAACTAGGGAATTACTGGCCTATATCGAATTTACCATTTATATCTAAAGTTCTGGAAAAAGTAGTTTCAACTCAATTATGCTCCTTCCTCCAAAGGAATGACATTAATGATGAATTCCAGTCTGGATTTCGAGCATGTCACAGTACAGAGACTGCTTTGATCAGAGTTACAAATGATCTGCTTTTAGCGCTGACCGTGGCTGTATTTCGTTATTGGTGCTGCTAGACCTCAGTGCTGCATTTGACACCATTGACCACAGCATACTTCTACATAGACTCGAAAATTACGTCGGCATTAACGGAATAGCATTGAAATGATTTAAGTCTTATTTATCTGACCGTTTTCAATTTGTAGCAATAAACAATGAGGTGTCCCGCAAATCACAAGTCCAGTACGGTGTACCACAGGGCTCAGTTTTGGGGCCTCTGCTCTTCGCATTATACATGCTACCTCTAGGAGATATAATAAAGCGACGCGGAATTAGCCTTCACTGTTATGCTGATTATACTCAACTTTATATTTCCTCGAAGCCTCATGAAACCCAGCAGTTTCATCAAATAAAGGATTGCATAGTTGACTTAAAAATGTGAATTTTTTACTACTAAACTCGGACAAAACAGAAGTGTTACTTACTGGACCGAAAACCGCTATACGTAAAAACTACGAATACTGCTTAACGATTGACGGATGCTCCATAAAATCCTCGTCATCGGCTAAGAATCTTGGCGTTGTATTCGATAGTACTCTGTCATTTGAAAGCCATGTCGCCAACACCTGTAAAATTGCATTTTTCCATCTTAAGAATATATCTAAACTACGTCACATGCTGTCACTGTCAGATGCAGAGAAATTAATTCATGCATTCATGACATCAAGACTAGATTATTGTAATGCACTTCTAGGTGGATGCCCTGCAGGCCTATTACAAAAACTGCTACTTGTTCAAAACGCGGCAGCTCGAGTTCTTACACGTACAAAAAAGTATGAGCATATAACCCCGGTTCTGTCAACCTTGCACTGGTTACCTATAAAGCATCGCATTAACTTTAAGATCTTGCTTATTACCTATAAAGCCCTACATGGTCTAGCGCCGCAGTATTTGAATGAACTTCTATTGTATTACAGACCTCAAATTACATTGCGCTCTCAGGCGTCCTGTCAGTTGGAAATAACTAGAATTTCAAAATCAAGTGTCGGTGGTAGATCCTTTTCTTATCTAGCGCCTAAACTTTGGAATATTCTTCCCTGCACGGTCCGGGAGGCAGACACACTCTGTCAGTTTAAATCTAGACTAAAGACTCATCTTTTTAATCTTGCATACACTACACTTCCATAATATTAATCCTCAGAGGATTTAGGCTGCATTATTTAGATCAACCGGAACCAGGAACACATCCAACAACAAATGATGTACTTGTTGCATCAAAGAGTCCAGAACAGTAATCTACTCTCAGCCAGTCTTGTCTCTTTGTTCCAAGGTTACCGCAGGATGCAGTTCATGCCCAGACCTGACTGCAGAGCTGAGAATGGGAAGCGGTGAGCTGACAAGAGCTAAGAGGATAGAGCTGGATAAAGGACGCGACAACTTTGATTTTCCTACAACATTTCAAATGTTATTAGATTGTTAATGATAATCTTAAATCTATCATTTTTTATTTTTATTTAGCCTTGTTATGCAAGCACTGTTGGGCTTGTGCACAGGCAGCAGCTTTTGCCAGAGGGGAACTGGAATCCCCTGGTTGGGCCTGCGTTCTCCTGAGGTTTTTTTTCTCGATGGGAGTTTTGGGTTCCTCACCACCGTTTGCATATTGTTTTGCACTATCTGCCTGGCCGGGGGGGCTGCTTTAGAATTCAGAAATTAGACATAATTAATATTGCATATAAGAATTTATAGTCCGTTTAATATTTGACCTGTGGTTCTTTCTCCTTTATCGCCAATGTGTGCTTTCACTGTGTGTGCGTGCGTCTATGTCAATGTGTGTGTGTATTTATGTTTGCATATTGTGTGTGTGGAGCATTTGTATGTCTGTCTTTGTTGTTTTCACCTTTTTCTTGTTTTTACAGGTATATGCCTTTAGTTGTTTTACTTGTATTCAATGTGTATCATGTACAGCTGCTTTGTAACAATGAAAATTGTAAAAAGCGCTATATTAATAAAGTTGAGTTGAGATGAGTTGTCACTAGTGTGGCTTTCTGGCGTGAACGCCGTTTCTAGGCACTTCGATTTCATTTCACATATCAGTAGTCATTGAGAAATTATCAACTTCTTTCAAATCCTTTATTAAGCAGTGCTTCACTGACATTCACTGACAACAACAGGGGTCGCTGTTTGAAAAAGTACATGTTGTTTATCAAAAGCCTGTAACATCGCATTGAACGCTGGCTTCTCAACAGTACAGAATGGCACCATTTCTTTAACCAAGTAGCAAGTCACGCTGTCAGAAAACGCTCGCCACTAATTGCTGTCACATTGATACTTCGCCCCACTTGCAAAGGACTCAGAGATTCCCAATTGTCGCTGCTGGCCAGAGGTTGTAGGCTTAACATTACCTAAGGTAGGTGTGCTGCTCCTAAGAACGGTAAATGCCAAGGGATGGTTAATTCTAAGTTGGGATCTTAGATATGTGGTATTTCCTTGTCATCTTGTTCGAAAACAAAATTTGCCAAATCGGCGACACAACATTTTAATTTTTTTAATAATATTGTCAACTGTAAATAATAGCCTATAACACAAAACTAAATCATCGCTATAAGAACTTGCAATTAAAATCTAACTCCAACTGTTTGCGTTATGCTTTTGTCTTTTATGCCCGTGTTTGTGTGTATTTTTGAACATTATCTGCAGACATCAAATGTATTGAAACCTAGCATTTAATAAAAAACAAATCACACACAAAATAAATCCCCCATATGTTTAATGCAGTGTCTCTCTTCCTTGGATGGGAATCAGTTTTTTCCCCCAGAAGCCCTTGAACATAGGATTGAAGACAGTAATTTATGATTAACAATGAATTATTGTGTTCACAGTTCATATACATTAATGCCAAAAAAGATTAGGATATTAAGTAAAGATCATGTATCATAAAGATGTTTTGTAAATGTTCTACCGTTAATATATAAAAACTTAATTTTTACAAATTTGTCAAAAACACCCCTACAAACTTCACTCGCAGCTACCCGCTCTTTGGGAATTACCCACTCAAGTCTGCCTAGAATTGACTGCCTAGAAGCCTAGAATTTCAGCTTTCAGGTTAATCTACTCTCCACAACATCGTGAAAACGGTAAACCAATAGAGAGCGTTAAAAGAAACCTGTTTCTTCTTAGCAACGGCCTGCTACAGCACCACGGATTTAAAACATTAAAGGTGATTTTCTCAATCAATCTCAAATTTTGATTTTTTGCACCCTCAGATTCCAGAGTTTTAAACAGTTCCTAACAAACCATACATGACTGGAAAGCTTATTTATTCAGCTTGGAGAAATGTATAAGTTGCAATTTTGTAAAATTTACCCATTGATTGGTTTTGTTGTCCAGGGTCACATATACCTTACAGATAACAATCCTATGCAAATTGCCATGCCACTACAACAATGTGCAATACATACTCCACACACCTTCTTAACATCTATAATATAAAACAAAAATCAGTGAAGGATAGAATAAGTGTGAGCGTAAAGCAGAGAGGCATTTAGATGAGTTTGGTAAAACCACGAGCAGGTAATGAGCAGCAACAATAGAAGCAATTACTCAAGGAACGAGAGATAAGTGTGGTCTTCTGGAGATGAAGGTTTCCCCTGGTAATGCTTCATTTATTCAGGAGCCGTTCTTTCCTTTGGTTTTGAGAAGAGTACAGGAAAAACTGCAATCAGTACTCAATTAAAGAGTTTTACATTTCAATGGTAATTAGGACACTGAAGGCGATGTGTCTGTGACATAACGAAACCTGGGACAGAAAAAGGTGGAACTGGAGAAATAGTGAAGAGATGATTATAAGGAACAGTGAAAATAAAACTGGGACTCTCTGGCATAGACTGATGTTTATGTTTGCTTGTAATGAGGAGCTGAGGAACGAGGAGCAAGTTGCATTTATGAATATTCATGAGCCTAAAGTAGCGTAAAGCATATATGCTTCCTGCTTAAACTTCCCTCAGATCGCTTTTTGAGGATTGTCTTGTGTTGTTAAAAGTGTTTGAACGAGACTTTCCAGGAGACTTCATGACAGGATGAGATTTTTATTAATTGCTGAACTGTATACCCACAGCGATTCATTTCTTTACAAAGCCTCACAATCAGACCTCACCATTGGCGCAGAGACTGTTAAATTTATCCTGCCCGCATCCCTGAAACGTGTGGAAAAAAGTGAATATTTTCCAAAACCAATAACTGGATGCGTTGACTAGAGAAGAGTCCATCTCTTCATCATTATTCCAGCTGGTCTCTCGCTATCTGTCTTTTAGCCCACTGTGCTGAACATTGTATTCTGGATGCAAGATGAACTTTGATAAGAGTTAATGAGAAAACACTATTGTGCAGACAGAGCTGCAAGGCCATACACTGGCGCTTCTGTGGAGGAAATGTAAAATAGGGGAAAGGAGGTAGACATGAGTGGAGAAAGGAGGACAGGGCGTACAAAAAAAGACAATG
Source organism: Triplophysa tibetana (assembly GCA_008369825.1). Classification (NCBI taxonomy): domain Eukaryota; kingdom Metazoa; phylum Chordata; class Actinopteri; order Cypriniformes; family Nemacheilidae; genus Triplophysa; species Triplophysa tibetana. The sequence goes on from CM017903.1 coordinate 2,285,415, forward strand.
GATGTGCGGATATGAATGGAAATGAGAATAAGCTAAATGAAAGAGTTATCTACCATGAACACTCACCTCCCACTCATCTCAAAGACTCAAATATCCTCTCCACAAAACACTAACCATGCAACCCAAGGATACAGCGGACATACATCGTTGCCTTGGAATTATGAGGCACTGTCTGACAAGTTATTTACGTATTCTTTTTTGCAAAAACCTAATTGCGCTTTGTGATGTTTTTTGTTACGTAGTAGACATTTGGTAATTTATCTACAGAGTTTAATGGCATGCAAAAACTTTTGTCAAGCTCATTACCTCAAAACTGCTAAAGATGCATGTAGAACCTTTTCTTTGACCATCTAAGTACTGTATGTTAGAATACATGTGTTTTGCAGTACTTTCCTGTAGCTCAGTGGTAAGAGCATTGCATTAACAACGCAAGGTTTGGGGATTCAATCCCAGGGGCTTTGGATAAAAGCGTCTGCGATATGCCTAAATGCAAATGTAAAGGTAGATAACTAAGATCCAGGGGCAAATGATGATGATTTTCAAATGATGATTTCCTCATGGTTTCACCTTTTCTTTTCATTTGTGAATCAGTCATGAAAGCTTCAACCTCAACATTATTCAAAGTTGCTTCGTGGATTCAATACTATTGATACCAACGTTGGTTTAGGCATCGGATTGAAACCAGTCTCACTATATTTCATTTTGAAGTTGTCTTATCTGCGGGTAAAAGTATTGTTCCTGTTTCATCACTCTTGTTGGGGTGAGAAATACTACAAGATTTGGTGTCGATCTGAAACCAAGTAAATACAGGGCCAGTATTGCTGATATTGCTACAGATACTGATACTTTTTAAAGCATACACTTATCTATGTGTTCTTTCTTGCAGAGGAGGAGCAACAAGTGAATTCGAGATATGAAAGAAAGCAGTAGCATTTTCATTCCAATGTCTGTTCTTTGATGAAACGGGAGCTATACTTTAGCGCAGATTAAAGAGATTCTAACTGAAATGTCGATCTCTTCAGACTGATATTGATCCGAAATTGATATAAGTTTTGATATTAGTAACAGTCTGCCCACCCCTACTAAAAACAAATGCCTCCAAATTGTTTAAAATGATTTCACAATCGATTGAATTAATGAAAGTCCAGACATTTTTACACCTCTAAATATGACGTTGCACAAAATGAAACATGAATGGTTGGTTTACCTGTCATTCATATGGCCTCTTGGACGGGAAGTTCCAGTCTGGCTAAGCGACACGATGTAAGCCTTGGATGGCATGGTATGTAGGGAATTATTTTCGGTTTGGAATTTTTAGATCTGTTGTCTAATGCTTGTAGAATGAGTGTAGTTCAATGCAATTAATGCTTACAAACCAGCGATTTTTAACATTATCTGGGCATTACAGCATTCAGATCATTAAACTTAAATTATGTTTAATGAGCCTAGAACATTTGTTTAGTGGTCTCCACTTGTAGTCTTCATCTCATGTCAAATGTAAATCAAGTTTTTGCCATTTTACATGATTGTCCTTTTGCGTACAGTATATTTTAAACAAAAGGATGTTCAGGAAAAAAGATGGGAAATACTTGGTCAGAAAAATATTTCTGATAGTGAACTGTGAAGACCACCAGAGGCTGTAGGAAACAGTGATCCATACTGTACATCTGCATCTTATGGGTTTGAGACTTTGTGATAAGCAGCAGGAAAGATAGAGAGACACAGACATGGACAGAGAGGGTGGAAAATTAATTAATGAACTGGAAAGGAAGGAGACGACAAGAAGGCCTCTCAAGGACATCATATCTTAATTGAAAATGACAGCTTCTATTAAAAATGTAATCATTCTGTCTGTTTTATAATTAAAATGCAGCCAGCTGATAGTTTTGTCTCATTAACTTCAAAGAGCACTTCAAGCCCAACCACTGGTCATGAAATGTGGCGAATTTCAATGAGGCAAATTGAAATGGGGCCAGAGAGGACATGAGAGTTAGCAAAGTGTCATGAATCCCAGCAGTCTTTTTAGCGAATGACAATAGACTATAGTGAACCGATGTATAGAGCTGTGATACATGCATAATGCAATTAAATCCGACCTGGCCTCATATTTACCAGTGGCTAAAATCATTCCTTTGGCACACGCTTTTATCAAAAGGGACTTACATTTACATTTAGCAGACGCTTTTATCCAAAGCGACTTACAGTGCACTTATTACAGGGACAATCCCCCTGGAGCAACATGGAGTAAAGTGTCTTGCTCAAGGACACACTGGTGGTGGCTGCTGGGATCGAACAAGTAACCTTTTGATTTACCAGTTCCGTGGTTTAACCCACTAGACCACCATCTCCATTGCATTACTATACATTGTTTCTTAGTTTGTTTAATACCCTGGGATGGAACCCATGACCTTGGCGTTGTTAGCATCATGCTCTAACCACTGAGCCACAGGAATATAGATACACACTAGATGTTTTGGTCCTGGAGTTATGGTCGTGATAATTAGTGATTTAAAGTTGATTCAAGCTTAAGAGTTGTACCTTTGTTGTTTTTGAATTCATACTATTTGCTTAAACTTTATTTTTGTCTTTCCCCTCACCTGCAGGGGGGGTGTTTGAATGACATCTGTCACAGCCTCTTTCATGACTGTGTTTCCTGCTTTCCTCTCAGTCACTGGATGAAAGCCAGGCTTCAAAAAAGAAGTTTGTTGGATTTGTATGAGCCGGCTTGCTGCTTTTGATGTAACACCATAAAATAGTTAAACATACTATGCCCCTAAAATGTCCTGGTTACGTATGTAACCTCAGTTCCCTGATGGAGGGAACGAGATGCTGTGTCGAGAACGACAGATGGGGTTCGCCCTTGAGAACCAAGCAACTCTGACTACTGAAGAAAAGACCAATGAAATCGGCTCAGGTTTACACCGGGTAAGCGTAACTCTTAATCAGGGATGCGCTGCAGAGGCCACCTCCTACCCGTGGGGAGGAATATGTGGATATAGGTATGGTCTCGTCCTTGGAGGAGAACGCATGGAACGTGCTGACTGGGTAGTTAACCGCGAGGTGGAGGTCCACCTGGGGAAGCTCATGGGTTACCATGTGTGGTAACCTTTTGTCATGAGGGTATATCAGACGGAACAGCCCAAGGGGGGGGGGGTGTTACAGCGTCCGGTAGCACAAGGTCCGGTTAGAGCTATCTATGATAGTTCATATGGTATCACGGCCTAAGGGGGGAGGCTGCTCTGCCCAGCCAACCCCCAGGGTGTGCTTGCTTAGTGATGGATGGAATGCCTGTTCTTAACTAGTGTTTGGGTAAGAAGGATGGTAGGTGAGGTACCAGTTTGTAAGCCAAGTGTTTGGGTAAGAAAAAAAGGTAGATAGCACACTCACCCAACCTCTTGGAGGTGGCTATACCCCGTGTGGAGTAAGCCCTCACTGCTAGTGGGCATGGGAGATACTGAGATCGGAATGCCGTCTGGAGGTGTATAACCACCTAGTAGATGGAGCCCTAGCCTGGGTGATGGTCTTCCCTATAGAGGGGGAGTGGCCATCTCAGGATCTTCTCGTCCCGTCTAGAGACCAGACATGGAGGTTCCAGAGGTCTGATCTGGGACGTGTCGTTGTCCAGAGCATCAACTTTGAAGCCAAGTGCGGTTAGGCCAGTGCGGTGTAACCAATAACACTTGGTGCTCCTCTTCCCTGACCTTGCACAGTATCTGTGCACGGAGGCTCGTGGGGGGGAGGCGTGTTTCCGCCAGTCCAGTGGTCAGCTGTGGGCAAGGGCATCCGTGCCGAGGGGGGCCTCGGACAGGGAGTACCAAAGGGGGTAATGGTGGTGTGGCAGGATGGAAACAGGTTTACCTGGGCCTGCCCGAACAGCATCCAAATGAGCTGGACTGCGCGGGGGTGGATTCGCCACTTTACTTTACCACGTATACAGACGAGAAAGCGCGTTGGATATCTGGTTCAGTTTGCCCGGGATGTGTGTGGCCCGCAGGGAGCGGGTCACCTGTTGACTTCAAAGGAGGAACCGTCGAGCAAGTCTTGTTAGCTGCCGTGAGCGTACGCCACCCTGACGATTGATGTACGCCACAGCTGTAGTGCTGTCCTTGGACCAGCACGTGCTTGTCCCACACGAGAAGCCACAGCCTCCTCAGTGCAAGTAGCACAGCCCAGATCTCTTGGCAATTGATATGCCAATGCAGGCAGTGTTGAAGCGCCTCATGTGCATCAACCCGAGGGGTATAACCCCAGCCGAGGACGCCATGTGTCCCAGGAGCCTCTGAAATTGTTTCAGGGGGACTGCTGGCTGCCTGAAGTGTTCCACGCAGTTCAACACTGACTGGGCGCTTGTTTAGTTCCATACCGAGAAAGAGGATGCTCTGCACTGGGGAGAGCTTGCTCTTCTCTCGGTTGACCTGTAATTCCAATCGATCTAAGTGCCGGAGCACCAGGTCCCTTTCTGTAGACAAAAGATCTCGCAAGTGTGCCAAGATAAGCCAGTCGCCGAGAAAGTCTAGTACCCGAACACCTTTTTCCCGTAGGGGAGAAAGGACGGCTTCCACGATCTTAGTGAAGACCGGTGGAGACAGGGACAGACCGAAAGGGAGGACTCTGAGATGATATGCCCGCCCCTCGAACGCGAACCGTAGGAACGGCGGTGTAGAGGGAGGATCGAGACATGAAAGTAAGCGTCCTTCAGGTCGATTGCCACAAACCAATCCTGACACCTGATAGATGTCAGGATGCGCCTCTGCGTAAGCATCATGAACGGCAGCTTGTGAAGGTGCTTGTTCAGGGTACGCAGACCTATGGGGCGCAACCCGCCGTCTTTCTTGGGAACGATGAAGTGCGGGCTGAACCATATGTCGCGGGGATCCCCAGAGGGAAGGTTGGCTCCGCCATTTTGCCTGCCTGGCGGGACAGCTGCACGCACTGTCGGTTTGAGAGTGGTGGCAGCTGTCGTGTGTGTACGACCCTACGCCTTGCCAGGGCCTGGGGTCGGGTTGCCGGGCACAGTCCAGTGGAGAGTGCAATCGGCTGCAAGTATACCCGGGGAGAACGGAAAAACTCTGTGAGTATGCCCCTGGGGGCATACGGGACATCGCCTTCGAACCGTAGGCGATGTCGAAGGGGCCCTGGGCTGCCGGGAAGCAGAGGTCACACGGGATCTCGGGGCCCTCTAGGCGGGTGAGTCGTGGCGCGATAAAATGTGGCTAATTGCCACTGTCTGCTTCTTCACCGTCAAAAACTGCTGAGCGCACTACCGTGGACATCGTTCGACCTAGGGCCTGTGCCACCTTGGTCGCTCGTAGAGCGCTGTCAGTGGCGGCACAGAGATCCTGCATTATACCCGGGTCGGGCTTACCCTCGTGGAGCTCTCTCAACGCCTTGGCCTGGCGGACCTGCAGGATGGCCATGGCGTAAAGAGAGGAGACAGCCTGGCCCGCGGCAGCGCAATCCTTCGGCACCAGTGATGCCGAAGTCCTACACGCCTTGGACGGTAGGCGTGGCGGATTCCCCCAGGTGACAGCCGTCTGCGGGCACAGATGCACCACATCCGCACGGTCCACCCGGGGAATCTCGACGTAGCCTTTGGCTGCCCCACCATCGAGGGAAGTGAGGGAGTTGGAGCTGGTTAGACTGGAGCGGGCCGTGAGTGGAGCGCTCCAAGTTTTACACAGCTCCTCATGCACCTCCGGGAAAAAAATGGCAAGAGAACAACGGGACTGCCGTGCTGGAGAATGCTCAGTCCTGAAAAGGGACGATCAGCTGTTCTACGTCGTAGATCCGGCAATGTAGAAGAAGAATTCGTTGAATGCTGCATGAGACTGGCATGCAAATTTCATATAGTAGTCAGAGTTGATTGGTTCTCAAAAGCGAACCCCATCTGTCGTTCTTGACACAACGTCGAGAGATTGACATAAAGGGAAAGGACTATACAAGTATTGCAAGAGACATTCTGTTTATTAAATATGAACTCCAAACCTCAGGCAAACTGCATGGATACAGGTGGATGCATTAGAAAATGGGTTGCATATTCGCATGGAACATGTTCACTTAATTTTGAGCGTGCTAGATCCTAGTGGTGTAGAATGACATTTATTTACATTTACATTTATGCATTTGGCAGACGCTTTTATCCAAAGCGACTTACATTGCTTTATCCTATACGTTTTACATTGGTATTTGCAATCCCCTGGGATCGAACCCACAACCTTGCATTGTTAACGCAATGAAAGAAAACCCCAATGTCGTCATTATTTGTAAAAAGACCAAATTACATATGGCATTATCTCTTTATTTGTTGATCTGAAGGACAGAGGATTGTTTGAACCACAGATTGCTCTTCATCCACACAGTCAACCCCATGAATACATGCTATTATAAATGCTGGAGACAACTTGACTGGGATTATCCCGTGATCAATGAAGCCTTTCAGCCAGACTCTTCCAACAGCTTGCCATTCCATGTCTGAGTAGTCTGGCCGCAGTCTTGGAGCTCTTTCTTCCTCGCCCTCACATTGATCAAGAAAATCTTCCCAAAAGGCAGTATACAGTTCCTGTGAAACTCCATCGTCATCAAGGGCATTTTCATTAATGAATTCTTTTCGCAGAGCTTTTCTTTTCTTACAACTTCGGGTTCGATGAAGATCTCCAGAACCTCTTTCACTAGGTTGACCTGTCGTACCGTCACTAATTTTGTTTCTTTCACACTCTCTGATTCTTCTGATACTTCCAGCTGTCCTCCGGAAGATGCTCCACTGAGTGGGTTCGTCACTGAATTGTGGACTCTGCAAAATTCAGTAACACTGTAAAGAACATGAAGATAACACTACCAACACTGTTCCTTTGTGACTTTCGTTCAAAATGTCTAGCAAAAGAGTTAATAATTGATGACATAATTTTAAATTTAATTTTCTAAAATATAATTATTTAATTATCATAAATAGAATTACCTCTCGAGGATCCCCATCTTCTGTTTTCAAGGGAAGAGTGGAATCCAGGCTGTCAAAACTATCATCAACAATTTCAACTGGATCTCGGAGTCCTCTAGTTGTATTTCATAGGAAACAGGCTCTTCATTCAAACACACCAAATCATCAGATGCATGGTGATCATCGGTGGATGCACAAATTTTCTCCTCACAATTGTTACTGGGAGATAAGGTGTCTTCCTCTTCAGTGGATATTGAATGACTTACATGCACAGGATCACGTGTTTGAATAGGTTTTCTGAATGTTCTTGCTCTTTTTCTGTGTCTCTTATTTCTCCATGTCTGTTAAAAACATCCATGAAAAATGATATTACGAAAACACATATATAAACATCTAAATATATATCAACATCTAAATAAATACAACAAACAAAATAACATCAACATTTATTTATTGGTAATTTATTAAGTACCATAATAAAATAATAATAAATACATTTAACAACAACAAAGGGTTTTAAAAATTGATTAAATAAAATAATTGTTAATATTGGGACTATTTAAAGTAAATAAATGCACGTTAATACGGAGAAACTCAGGTTAAAAATATAAAAATAAATGATATATTTATAGGATGCAGTTTTAATATTAACAATCAAAACGGATACATTTATTTTGAGCATAACTCAGTCATTTGTAAAATACATATAATCCATAACTTTCCGTTCTTTGCTCTCTTTCAGACTCTTCAAAATCCGAAAACGAGTCCGATGAAATTTGGGGAGAACTATCTGAATCCACCTCCTTCGTGCAAACGTACAGACGTAACATGCAGAGTTTACTCTGCTCATACAGTTCATTTACTTTAACACTGAGTGGAACAGCGGTCTGACTGAAATCAAGCATCTCAAAAGTATAGTTTTCAGCGGGACCTTTTGAAGAAATTCCTTTGGGAAAAAATTATTCCTTCCCAATCTTCATAAATTCCTCAACCGAAGTGCTCTTTTTGACTGTCAAATGTCTGATGTCTCCTCCCTGTGTTGTCCGAACTTGACGAAATTCTCCTTTTTGAAAATGAAGCCACCCAATTTAAGGTCGCCTGTTCTCCTTAGATCCATGTTTGTTTCCGATACGTACAAGTTTGTTTGATGAAACCCCACTATTTGCAGATGTGCTGCTTCCTTTTTGCATCTTGTCTCTTAATCTCTGCAGTACAGTGGATGTTGTTGTTTCACCATCGCAAAATCACAAAGCTGTTGTATTCGTTGCAATTGTTTACTTTTATCAAAAGCATATAGCCATACAAGGTAAAAATGAAAATACATGAAAATAAAAAGCTCTGACTGTACTGTACTTGAAGAAAATTGAAAGCTTTGTTTCGTGTGTTGTTTACTTGTACAAAACCCATGTTAAGGTGTGAATGCTTCTCGTCTCTCAATACTTCAGTTGTTGCACTTGTCATTACAACATATGGCAAATCTATGGCCCACACATCTTTTCCACACCTGTTCCCAATCTTACTCATCACCAGCACCACTATATAAGTTAGATAACCATGCATGTCTTGCGGTTATGTGAATGTTACCATAGTTAGTTTACACATGACCCTATCTAGTGTTTTACAAACATGTTTAAAATTAATTTAAGTTATATATATGGTAACACTTTAAACAGTCCTATATCTGTTTGCAATATTTTATATCTGTCCTATATACGGTTCCATATGGCAAGAAAAGGAAGAAGAGAAAAGTTTAAGAAAATGAAAATAATTTACAGTATGTATTCAAATTTCTAAATTCAAAACAACAATTTTTGTGAGCAAGTTCACTGCCCCACTGAATGAAGCTATCACTTCAAAAATGCTTCACTGATGATGACTAAAGCAAGACACAATAAGCAAGTATTCTAGCTTGCAAAGAACATTTTTTTTCTTGCACCTGTTAAAAAGATCTAAAGTGATGCTCCTGTTTTCTTGTCATGATACTCTGGGTCGGTGAGGTGAGAAACAGAGGACCCAAGTGCAGACAGGGAGGTAAGGGGTAAACATGAAAATAAATAATAACAAGACAAAACAAAATCCCACGAGGGGGTTAAACAACATAACATAAAGGGACACAGGAACAAGGGTTAACTACACCAAAACGAGACTAAAGTTAAACATAACTACAAAAGACTAGACTAGACTTGACTAGACTAGACTAGATTAGACTAGACTAGACAACAGAAACTCACCCACATGACACAAGAGACAGAAACAATGAACCAGCACAAGACAAGAGACACGAGGTCAATATAAAGGGTACCAAATCAAGAGAGGAAAGGTGCAGGGGATAAACTAATTAACACTTACTAGGAAACAGGAGGGCAGGAACAATGACAAGACCGGAGAGAGAGTATGGCAACCAATAGGTGCCAAAATAGTCTCTCTCAACATAAAACAAAGGATCCTGCCTGATTCCTCCTCAAGACCAAGAAATACCAGACATGGTGAGGCGGAATCATGACATTTCTGATGCCATTGGTTGGCACTGTGACTATAATTGTATATAATAATTTTAGTAAAGATCACGCCAGATAGAGCATTACATGTTTATAGTATCTTGACTTTGTGATTTTTCAAACATTCAAGTTTGCCAAGCCACCAGGATAATGTAGTAGCCTACTGTACAGTAACCTGTTACTCTTGTAAATACACTCCCATTTTTAGGACAACTATCCAAAACACAATATACAGTTTGCCTTTGACTGGCTGGCTGGCTATTTCTTTGCTGAAACATAACCTGACTTTGTTTCTCTCTCTGATCAGTTTGTAGCTTCTTCTTTTTTCTCCCTGTCCTTCTCTCTCTTCTTTCACCAGCTTCGGCCAAATTACTTTCATCCACTCTCTTTACTCACTCACTTTCTCTTGCCCTTCACTCCTCAATAATAAGAAGGGTCAGGCCAGGCTGATTTATTAGGAATGGTTCCATATGGGCGCCTGCGCTCCCCTCGCACGCTGCCCTGCTGTCTGGGGCATTAGGATCATTGTCAAACGCTGGGAAGTGTGCATAATGATGATCCAGGCAAATGTCATGGAGCATGAGGCTTCTACAAGGTCTTAGAACTGTAATTACCATCAATGCTAAAGGAGAAACACCTCTGACAGAGACTCTGTGCCTGGAATTAGCTTTTTGTGCTTAAGAGAACCGGGGCGAGCGTATAGATTTGAGCTTGACTGGATTATATTTAAAACTCTTGTCAGTTTTACAGTTGACTGATTACCTGATGAGGGATAAGCTGTTTTCTGCAGTCTCGCCAGTTAAGTTGTAATGACTGCATTAAAGATCCTGTTCATTCCAAACATGCCACAGTACATAGCTGTGATGTTTGAGCCTTGGCCCTCTGCACACGCAAAATATATCTAGCCTATACTATGATAAAAATACATATTCATATAAAACTGGTAACGTTACAGTGAACTTAACGCATGGAACTGACTGTAGTGAATTTATCATTTATCTGATAAAAGCTTACTGTTATGCAGAATAACATCAAATATACACAACAATAAATTTGTTAAATTTAAGACTGACCACAGTCAAAATCACTCGTCTCAAATAAAGCTAATGTTAAGCAACATAAAAATATTTGCACATAACCAACCAGAATGAAGTGAGGCATGGCGGCCTTATAAATAAAAAAATAAATTACAATTTGATGATCATATTACTTGATAACAAAGTCTTCCTCTTCTTGTTTTGAACAACGTCTCAGCTTTTCTCTTTTTTTCCCCAAGACTAGATAATGTTCATCCACATGCTATTTTAAATGATGTTTTCCTCATTTCTTCTTCTTTTGCAGTTTTGGGGCAGTTGGCGAACTAACTTCGTGTGCTTCTTCCGCTTTACGAGACTGTGAAAAACCCCTCAGATGGTGGAAAGTTAGTAAAAATGTGTTTCCATATAAAAAAATGATAATCTCTCACATTGATTAACTGTACTGACAGCCAGTGGTATGCTACTGGAATGCGCCCCCGACCCATGTAAGCACACGTTCGACTTCTTGCAGCATGCGCAGATAGCGTATGACATCGCGGCGACTGCTCTGTGATCTTTAAATACTCTTGTGAGACTTGGAAATCTCACGTGGATAGTGTCTGCATTGCACATGGATAGAGTCTGCATCGATCCAGAGAGTCAAATGTACATATCTTACAAAGAAAATGGGCCTAATTTTATTGAAAATTATATTTTAATGTCTTTAAAGAGGTCATATGACACAGCGAAATGGAATATTATAGTGGCTTCGGATAAAATTTATTTGATTAAATAAAACTTTAATGTTTTTATCTCCTCTTTGACCCGCCTTCCAGAAATGCAGATTTTTACAAAGCTCATCGCTCTGAAAAGCAAGGAATGCTGTGATTGGCCAGTTAACCAGGGCGTAGTGATTGGTTGAAAATTGCAAACGTGTGGGGGAAATGTAACGCCTCTTCCCATATTTGGAACATCATGATATAGAGCAATTGAACTGACAGGTACGCCCACCTTACTTGAGTATACATTTGGGCGATCTTTGTCAAATCATACCACGAAACTGATGTAGATTTTTGGGGGTGTGGTTACACAATGTGTTTCAGGCAGGTCTGGGTGAGCATTCACTTAAAGATAGAATGCATCTTTTGTTCTGAAACTTAAATGTTTGCAATTTTAAGTGTCTAGTACATGCCTGGGCAACTTATGACTCACCAAAGACACAAAAAACATGTATTCGTGCCATGTGACCCTCTAAGTATTCTATTTTATGATAGTTTAGGTATCAAAGAGTGCCGTAAGGGCTCGATACTGACACACCACCTACTGTTATTTTTCAAGCAGATTTTCTTCTGATTATTAAGCCTTTCTAAAGATTTTAGAAGTGGATGGCCGGAGCGGAAAAGCCCTTCCTTCTCCTCTTCCTCCTAAACCAGGTTGCAGGGCTCGCAGCTGGTCGTGGGGATGTGGTAGGGAGAGTGGCTGGGTCCATGCCGGGGGTGTCTGACAAGAGAAAACTAATGACCTGAAGGACAGAATCATGACACAAAGCATCAGTATATAATATAAAATAATTCATTACATATGTGGGAGTAAACACATATTTTAGTGATTTTCCATTGATATGGCATGTTTAAATGAACTGACCCTGATGTTATTGTGTGAATTGGGCAACATTTTTAAATCATCTAAATCTACAAAATGTATGCTACATCGTTTACCAACTAGTTTACAAAAAAGTTTCAAATCATAGATCCCTTCCCTCATATTATTTTATTAATATGTCTCTGTTTTTACTCACTCGCACTCAACTTTATTTATATAGCGCTTTTTACAATTTTCATTGTTACAAAGCAGCTGTACATGAGACACATTGAATAGAAGAAAAACAACTAAAGGCATACATCCGTAAAAAAAATAAAAAGGTGAAAACAACAAAAGACAGATATACAAATGCTCCAGAGACACAATATGCAAACATACTTACACACAATGACATAGACGCACACACAAATACTCGCACACACGCACAGTAAAAGCACACATTTGAGATAAAGGAGAGAGAACCACAGGTCAAATATTAAACAGACTATAAATTCTTATATGCAATATTAATTATGTCTAACATCTGAATTCTTAAGCAGCCCCCCCGGCCAGGCAAATAGTGCAAAACAATATGCAAACGGTGGCGATGACCCCAAAACTCCAATCTAGAAAAAAACCTCAGGAGAACGAAGGCCCAACCAGGGGATTCCAGTTCCCCTCTGGCAAAAGCTGCTGCCTCTGCACAAACTCAACAATGCTTGCACGACAAGGCTAAATAAAAAAAACAAACATGATAAGGTAAATGATAGATTTAAGATTATCATTAACAATCTAATAGCATTTGAAGTGTTGTAGGAAAATCGTGTCAAGTTGCCGCGTCCTTTATCCAGCTCTATCATCTCAACTCTTGTCAGGTCACCGCTTCCCATTCTCAGCTCTGCCATCAGGTCTGGGCATGAACTGCATCCTGCGGTAACCTTGGAACAAAGAGGCAAGACTGGCTGAGAGTAGAGTACTGTTCTGCACTCTTTGATGCAACAAGTACATCATTTGTTGTTGGATGTGTTCCTGGTTCCGGTTGATCTAAATAATGCAGCCTAAATCCTCTGAGGATTAATATTATGGAGGTGTAGTGTATGCAAGATTAAAAAGATGAGTCTTTAGTCTAGATTTAAACTGACAGAGTGTGTCTGCCTCCCGGACCGTGCAGGGAAGAATATTCCAAAGTTTAGGCGCTAGATAAGAAAAGGATCTACCACCTGCACTTGACTTTGAAATTCTAGTTATTTCCAACTGACAGGACGCCTGAGAGCGTAATGTACGTGGAGGTCTGTAATACAATAGAAGTTCATTCAAATACTGCGGCGCTAGACCATCTAGGGCTTTATAGGTAATAAGCAAGATCTTAAAGTTAATGCGATGCTTTATAGGTAACCAGTGCAAGGTTGACAGAACCGGGGTTATATGCTCATACTTTTTTGTACGTGTAAGAACTCGAGCTGCCGCGTTTTGAACCAGTTGCAGTTTTTGTAATAGGCCTGCAGGGCATCCACCTAAAAGTGCATTACAGTAATCTAGTCTTGATGTCATGAATGCATGAATTAATTTCTCTGCATCTGACAGTGACAGCATGTGACGTAGTTTAGATATATTCTTAAGATGGAAAAATGCAATTTTACAGGTGTTGGCGACATGGCTTTCAAATGATATCTCCTAGAGGTAGCATGTGTAACAGGCGTGCATTATCTAAAACATTTTCAGCTTGAATGTATGTCCATTAATTCTTATAAGTTCTGCGCTGTGTTCAATGTTTTGCTGAATGAATGAAGGACCCGAACTACGACCAGCTGCTGGTTGCTCTTTTAATGCAGGCAGAATAGTTGATTGTCTGTACAAATTAACAGAAAATCACATGAGGCACTGTAACATGCAGTCTCCTCCACACAGCACAGAGGTCTCAAGCTCCTGTTAGCTCCTCTCAGCTAGTCTGGCGCGAACTGAGAGAAGCATCGAAAATGACGGCATAAAGCCTGCGACCTCTTAAAGTGACAGTACAGGTATTAACACTTAGTTCTTAATACAACATTCAGGCATAAATATATAGAAAAGACACATTTTAAACATATAGAAAACAATATTCATCAGGATTTGGTGACATTTCAACTAAAAGTAAAGATATAATTTCAACCCGGTTACACATGTATAATGCGAAGAGCAGAGGCCCCAAAACTGAGCCCTGTGGTACACCGTACTGGACTTGTGATTTGCGGGACACCTCATTGTTTATTGCTACAAATTGAAAACGGTCAGATAAATAAGACTTAAACCATTTCAATGCTATTCCGTTAATGCCGACGTAATTTTCGAGTCTATGTAGAAGTATGCTGTGGTCAATGGTGTCAAATGCAGCACTGAGGTCTAGTGGCACCAATAACGAAATACAGCCACGGTCAGCGCTAAAAGCAGATAATTTGTAACTCTGATCAAAGCAGTCTCTGTACTGTGACATGCTCGAAATCCAGACTGGAATTCATCATTAATGTCATTCCTTTGGAGGAAGGAGCATAATTGAGTTGATAAACTACTTTTTCCAGAACTTTAGATATAAATGGTAAATTCGATATAGGCCAGTAATTCCCTAGTTCTTTAGGGTAGAGCTTGTTTTTTTTTAAAAGAGGCCTTATAACAGCCACCTTAAATGCTTTAGGCACATGTCCTAATGTCAGAGATGAGTTAATATTACTAAGAAGAGGATCTATAATTTCTGGGAGCATTTCTTTCAGTAGTTTTGTAGGTATAGGGTCTAGCATGCATGTTGCTGATTTAGATGATCTAATGATTTTAGACAGTTCATCGTGATCTACTGTAGAAAATAATTGCAATTTCTCCTTTGGGGTGCTGTAGTTAGTAACTGGAAATCGAGCAAGCTCTCCCCAGAAAAAGAGAGAGCTCCTCTTATCTTGATGTGAAACTAGACTCTGCCCGTTATCCAGTATGTCTCACCAATGAGCTTCTGCAGTCGGTTTTGAACTGGATAACACTGATCAGTCGGACTCCGTCCCCTGAATCGCTTTCAGGGGCTCCCTGGGCACGCGGCGTCCTTGAAAGTGGTAATCCCGCTTGTGTTGATGCACATGCAGCCACTTCAGGACAGGCCCCAGAGTCAGGTTCCTTGGACGGCGGCACACCAGCACCGGGCGGATTATGTACGCCTCAGTGTCTGCGCACCCCATACCCTGGTCAGATCTGACCATTCTCCGAGCTGAGGCACGCTCGGGGAGGTCCGACACGTGTCCCGACAGACGCCTCCCTGCGGGGTGGGGTGCGCTGTGCAAAGGGCACGGAATATTGAGCAGTGGATGGGTTCCCAACTGCCTAGAGGTTTTTGGTGGTCCTTCTGGCACTAAGGAGGCTACTCCACTACTTGGACCGCACACAGAGCCTTATGCACTGAGCAGCTCTTATCTGTTTAGAAGACAGCACCAGGGGAGGGATGTCTTCAAACAGAGGCGGGTGCATTGGATTGTGGTCGCCATTCCTTGGCGTACCAATGCCAGTTCGCTGTGCCCACTCGCTGTGAGAGCCCACTCCACCGGAGTAGGGCCTCCTCGTGGGCACTGGCCCAAGGCGCCTCTATGGCAGACATATGTAAGATGCGGGTTGGGCTAAGGCCAGTACCTTTGCGAGGTTTTATAACCTCCAAGTGGAACCAGTGTCTCACACCCTACCGTGTAGTACAGGCATCTGGCCTCGGCGTACGCTGGCGAAATCGCCTTCCTCCCTCTTCATGCCTCGTACAGTGAGCTATATAGCCTCCCTACTTTACCCCATTGGGTGTAGCATAGGCATCCATCACCTAGCATTTTTGGTAACAGACCGGGCGGAGCGGTCTGTTGGAACGAAGTCCAGTACTGGAAGAGTCACCCCTACTCAGGTGGACCCCTATACTAGGACTATCGCCCCATATGTAGTGACCCCTCTCGTTGGGTAGTCCGTGTGTTGTATTCCTTCACTCCTGATTCCCTTGTTGGTGAATCTGTGACCTCCCCTCCGGTGGCACTCCCACCTGGGTTCTGTCCCCCTAAGGCAGACAATTTTTTCGCATGTGATCTCCTTCAGGAGACCATGTCAGTATCTCCACATGTCACCTCCCGTATGGCAGGATGTGGTCTCCGTAACATACTCTCCAAGAGGAGAGCAGTATTTTCCCCAGTGCGCGGCTCCGGACGGCGCCTCACTTACCAGGCGAACGCCCTGTCTGTGATGACTGTCAGTACAGGCTTCACAGTATGTCCAATACTATTCCACTGGAAGGTTACATCTTGCTGCACCGCTCACTTGTGACTAGCAAGGGTAGTCAGTGTCGCTCAGCTTGAGATCGTAATACGGCTCAGCGCTGTGGCGTGTAAAGACAGGTCCCCAGGCTGTCTCTCAACACAACGTCGAGAGATCGACTGAAGGGGAACCTAATGTCTTCATACCACAACGCTTTGCCGATTCGCTGCAATCGGGAGATACCGCTCAGGTTTCTCAACACAAAGGGTGAGTGAATGACCGCCGACATCTTCCTTTTATACCCGTATGTACGGGGCGGAGACTGGGGTGGGCAGGCCATTCGCCAAAGCCTATTGCCGTTTTAAATTTATCTCGGAGATGAAAGGTTCTCAAGATCAAACCCTAGTATGTCTCTCAACACAACGTCTCGTTCACCTCCATCAGGGAATGAGGTTGCAGACGCAACCGAGACGTTTTCCAGTTAAAACCATTTATGCAATTCCAGCATGGTTCAATCATTTCTCCTAGGCCCCATAATGCAGAAATGAATAAATAAGAGCCCAAAAATACTGCATACAAAAAAGCAAAACTTTGTAGCTAAAATTGTAGGACACGGCTGTTCATTTGCTCAACATCAAGCCATCCAAGATGTATGTCACATTATTTCTTAGTTAGAACAACAAAGATATTTACTTGGAGTTGTGGTCCATTGTCTTTCATAAAAAGTCCTCAGGTTCATGTCTCTAAACATTTCAATTACAGATGAAGGCAACATAAACATAATCCCTGCGGCTTCTGAGGATCTATTAACATTAAGTTTAAATGAATCGATCAATCTGTGCAAGAAACTTAACGTTATTTACCACATTGTAACTGGAAATGTGCAGTTTGCGAATCTACTCCACATGCGTTCCTTATCACAAACAAGGGAAGAGCACTTGATGTAGAGACTCAGGAGAGAGATGGACAATTGTACCTAATTATATAGCCATCTTGATGACACGTGACGTGCAGAGTGATACAAAATCAAAATATTTCTCATGATCTTGATAAGCCTTTATATTGTGTCCCTTTCCCGCTGTGAATTTGAAGCACGCGAAACCAACGTTTTATAGTTACCTAGGGGCATGTTTATTTTGTTCAAGTCAAGACCTGAGGGCCCCCCTACATATATTCTAAGATTTTAAATTCCTCAACAGTAATATTGAGTTCCATATATAATTCCTATATGGAATTATGTGATATATATATATATATGTATATTTATATATAAAGTATATATATATACAGTGAGGAAAATAAGTATTTGAACACCCTGCTATTTTGCATGTTCTCCCACTTAGAAATCATGGAGGGGTCTGAAATTGTCATTGTAGGTGCATGTCCACTGTGAGAGACATAATCTAAAAAAAAAATCCAGAAATCACATGTATGATACAGCTGCAAATAAGTATTTGAACACCTGTCTATCAGCTAGAATTCTGACCCTCAAAGACCTGTTAGTCTGCCTTTAAAATGTCCACCTCCACGTCATTTATTATCCTAAATTAGCTGCATCTGTTTGAGGTCGTTAGCTGCATAAAAACACCTGTCCACCCCATACAATCAGTAAGAATCCAACTACTACCATGGCCAAGACCAAAGAGCTGTCCAAAGACACTAGAGAGTAAATTGTACACCTCCACAAGGCTGAAAAAGGGCTACGGGGAAATTGCCGAGCAGCTTGGTGAAAAAAGGTCCACTGTTGGAGCAATCATTAGAAAATGGAAGAAGCTAAACATGACTGTCAATCTCCCTCGGACTGGGGCTCCATGCAAGATCTCACCTCGTGGGGTCTCAATGATCCTAAGAAAGGTGAGAAATCAGCCCAGAAATACACGGGAGGAGCTGGTCAATGACCTGAAAAGAGCTGGGACCACCGTTTCCAAGGTTACTGTTGGTAATACACTAAGACGTCGTGGTTTGAAACCATGCAAGGCACGGAAGGTTCCCCTGCTTAAACCAGCACATGTCCAGGCCCGTCTTAAGTTTGCCAATGACCATTTGGATGATCCAGAGGAGTCATGGGAGAAAGTCATGTGGTCAGATGAGAACAAAATAGAACTTTTTGGTCATAATTCCACTAAACGTGTTTGGAGGAAGAAGAATGATGAGTACCATCCCAAGAACACCATCCCTACTGTGAAGCATGGGGGTGGTAGCATCATGCTTTGGGGGTGTTTTTCTGCACATGGGACAGGGCAACTGCGCTGTATTAAGGAGAGGATGACCGGGGCCATGTATTGCGAGATTTTGGAGAACAACCTCCTTCCCTCAGTTAGAGCATTGAAGATGGGTCGAGGCTGGGTCTTCCAACATGACAATGACCCGACGCACACAGCCAGGATAACCAAGGAGTGGCTCTGTAAGAAGCATATCAAGGTTCTGGCGTGGCCTAGCCAGTCTCCAGACCTAAACCCAATAGAGAATCTTTGGAGGGAGCTCAAACTCCGTGTTTCTCAGCGACAGGGTAGAAACCTGACTGATCTAGAGAAGATCTGTGTGGAGGAGTGGGCCAAAATCCCTCCTGAAGTGTGTGCAAACCTGGTGAAAAACTACAGGAAACGTTTGACCTTTGTAATTGCAAACAAAGGCTACTGTACCAAATATTAACATTGATTTTCTCAGGTGTTCAAATACTTATTTGCAGCTGTATCATACAAATAAATAGTTAAAAAAATCATACATTGGGATTTCTGGATGTTTTTTTAGATTATGTCTCTTTCACAGTGGACATGCACCTACGATAACAATTTCGGACCCCTACATTATTTCTAAGTGGGAGAACATGCAAAATAGCAGGGTGTTCGAATACTTATTTTCCACACTGTATATATATATTTAACCTGGATTTATTAAACTTTGATCTGTATAACAGCACACACAATCTTCCAGGAGAATATCATCACTCTTTTGGACCATCCTGCATGTTCCCCTGATCTTAAGCCCATTGAGAATGTTAGGGGATGGATGGCAAGGGATGTTTACAAAAAAAGGATGTCAGTTCCAGAGCGTGGATGCCATTCGTGAAAGCCATCTTCACCAAATGGAGAAACGTTGCCACCAGCCTCCTGGAAACAGTCGCATCAAGCAACAAGTGTTTGAAGTGATCAACAAGAACAGTGGGGCCACTCACTGTCCATTTTTTACACTTTTAGCTCTGCTGTGGGTTATTTTGGTCTTAAACTTTTGATCAGCTGATGAACATCCCGTTTGAGTTTAAATGAAGTTTTCAATAAATTGCCTACTCTTTTGTCTCATGCTCCCGTTTCTTGTTTTGGTATTTTGAAACAGTACGTATAACCTGGTCACGTTCCACAAGGGAATATGTGAATACTTTTACTGTTTCCCCCGGTTTTAAGATTTTGTTCAGGAGTGTATAAACCCTTCTTGCCGCTCATAATGGATTAAGACTTTAATAGGTGCTCTTTTACATATCAATTATATTAATTAGACATAGTTAAAATGGATTTAAAAACTGTTTAGCTGCGGTCAATTATAAGATCATTTGCGATTTATAAATTTTGAATCTGAAAGAGAGATGTACACACGTTTTCTGTTTACATGGTGTCAGACACCGCTGTTTGATTGTGGGTAGAAAAATGAATGTGGCCCGGATTTGGCCACGAGATTATGGAATAAAGGGTTGTGCCCTTTTGGGAATGTTTTGGAGTAACTGAACTGTGAAAAAGATTAATTCAAACAATTTGACAATGTTCACATCCAGGATTTAGGTCACTAAAATCTGAGTTGTCTTGAAATAAGCATAATCACCTGAAAAGTAATTCACGCGCGCCCTAAAGCCATTCACCCTCATCACCACAGTCACATTGTCAGGTCTCCTATGTGGAATAATGACTCACACTGATGTTGGATTACTTCCCTGATATCTAGTACCTCTGCAATATCCTTTGTCTCTCTTGTGTGCTCCTATGTCTGTCCATGTCTGTGCTATGGTGCATCTCCTTCTGAAGCCAGCTCCCACTACTCCACAGGAGAGCATCCTTTAATATCATCAGGTCATCCACTCAAGACTGTTTATTGAACTTTACTCTCTTTTCTCTCATTCAAAGTCTGTGCTTCAAAGTCAACTTCCCTTTTCAGAAGACCAGAACGTACCATCATTAGTCAAACAGGTGTGGACCCCTTCCCGGAGTTGGTGGATTTTCTCCATCATCTCCTCATCCCAGCAGCTCTCACCACCCCGGCAGCTCTCACAACATCGACACTAGCACCCACTTCCACACCAGTCACCTCTTCCTCCAGTCCACACCGCCAGTCCCATGGTCAACTCGGCGACCTACTCTGGTTCGGCAGAAAATTGCAAGGGATTCCTCTTGCAATGTTCACCTATTCTAGAGAAGCAACTACATTGCTTTCCAACAGAATGGGCTAAAATGTAGGTACTACAACCTCATTTTAAAAGTGAGAGGGACACAAGGAAAACAGCATCACACCCACTGGCCACTTTGAATACCCGTGATTCCCTATGCACTGATCAGCTGGATCCGGACCCCTCCTTATTCCAAGGCTATTTGAATGAGGGTTTTTCCATGAGTACCAACATCGTTTCTGCCAGCACATCTCTGAGGTTCTGCAACTGGTCCAAAAGCACCAGCTGTATCTAAATGCGGAGAAATGCACCTTCCTCCAGTCAACCACCCAGTTCCTTGGTAGCAAAGTGGAAACCATCTGGGCAAATCAAAGATTTTTTGGTAGCTTCTATAGACAGTTTATGAAGAAAAACAGTTCCATCATCACTCCACTCATCAATCTCCTGAAATACAAGTCAACGTCTCTGTACTGAAAGCCAGCATCCTCACCTGCCATGAAGACCCTCCAGAAGGAAATTGTATCAGCCTCCGTCATGGTTCATCCGGATTCCCCGAAGCCTTTCGTCATGGAAGTGGATGGCTCCACATCAGGAGTGGGAGCCATTTTGTCCCATCAATAGTGGAATCCTTCTAGATTCATCCATGTCCCTTCTTTTCCTGTAAACTGTCCCCGGCAGAGCAAAATTATGACATTAGGAACCAAGAGTTACTGGCCAAAAGAGACACCAATTGTTGTCCACACAGATCATTGCAATCTGTAATACATACGAGAAGCCAAAATGCTCCACCCAAGTCAAGCAAGATGGGCCCTCCCTTTCACTCATTTCCATTTCACCTTCTTCATTTGCAATTTACTATCTCCTGCCGTCCAGAAACCGAGAATATCAAAGCATATGCCCTCACACGTCTGCATGCACTTTATGATCATCCTGAAACCTCTGAGCCCATTCTTCGAGTGAAACTAATTGTCCGTCCCTTCCAGTGGTCCCTAGACGAGGACATCGCAGCCGCCAGTGTCTTTCCTCGTATACCTACCTATGCGATCTCCTTCGTCTCCCTTGTGTGCTCCTGTCTCTGTGCTCTGGGGCATCTCCTTACAAAGAATTCTGCTACACTGCAAGAGAGACATTTCTTTAGTATAATCAATTCATCCACCCAAGACTGTTTATTAAACTTTACTCACCTGCCATTGTCTCATTGAAAGTCTGTGCAATACACTTACCTATTCAGTTCTAACGAGTCTACATCCCATTACAAAAATAACTATATAAATGATCAAATTTAAATGACATAAACGTTGAATAGTTTGTAAAACCCTATAAATATTCAACCCCAAATCAGAAAAAGTTGGGAAAAGGATGTATATTTTCAAATGACATGAAGTACACCAGACAAAACATGAAATATTTTGTGGTCATATTGTCTGCAATGAAATTTTAGAAATCACTACTTTCTGTTTTTTTTTGCGCTTTCCATACTGTCCCAACTTTTTCTGATTTGGGGTTGTAAAACACTGGAACGCAAGATTAACGCATTACTGTTGTTGATTATTGCCCTTGATATTGTAATCTTGATTATTACCTTAAGATATTAGAACACGTGGAAATGTATTCCACGCTTAAAAACAAGCTGAAAAGTGTTTTTTTATAAAGCGTATTATGATTTTCTAATCAACATAAACATTTCAAAGTTTCTCTTTTAAATGTTTCTCTATCGAATGACTTTTAATTTAAAACTAAGTTTTAACTTACGTTTCCTGCCAAACTTACATGACTTTGTTCCTCAATGTTTTCGCATAGGTCCGTTCAGACATTTCTATCTTTCTTCCATTCTTTTCTTTACTACTTTCTTTTGCTTATTATGTCAAATTTTGCCTTCATTCTTTATCTTTTCCTCAAGCTCATTCTCTTTTGATTGTCCCCATGTGTTTAGAATGCATCAGCAGTCTGTAGTGCTCCATACCTCCCCGCTGCAGTTTGACAGTTGGTACAGTCCGCTAATAAAGTGTCAGCTGGGCTGTCAGTGCTTCAGTAGTAACAGAACAGCAGAGCTTGCAGAAGAGTGAGACACAGTGAACCGGTTGTGCGCACAAGCTTCGGATCGAGCAACCTGAGGTGTGAAACAAAAGCATCTCCAAGCTGCTGATACAAGAAGCCTTCAGCATTTGGCCATCTTTCCTATGACCCTGTTTAACAGTGAATGTCAAAACCTGCAATGTGAGTAATGTTATCAATCAATCTATCTATCTATCTATCTATCTATCTATCTATCTATCTATCTATCTATCTATCTAAACAGTTTTGTTTTATGGTCGTTCAGTGTCAGATCAATTTTAATTTATTTGTATAGTGATTTTCAAAATTTGCCATTGTTACAGTGCAACTTTACATATTCATAGATAGATTGATGCAATGGAAGCAAAGAGCTTATTAAAGAGATAATTAAATATGAAATATGGACAAATTCTCACTATTAACTACGACTTTAGCCTCAATGAGGTGCTCATAAGGTTGTTTTTAGGTTTAGGTATTGGGTAGGTTTAAGGGATGTAGCATAAAGCATTAGTCTGTGCTTTCTACATACTAATATACAAACAATATGCATGTTAATAAGCAAGTGGTTGAAGATCAATTTGTGTACCTTGATATAAATTGTAACCAAAATATTGAATCATAGAATACGCAGTATTAGAATAGACGGTTTAACTGCAATTGAAATGGTTGTTGAATCTAACAGTTGCTATTTGAATTTTTGTGTTAACGATTTGAATCTTCACCTATTCTAAATCTTGTAAAGAACTGTACATCTCAAGTGTTTACTCATTGGTGTTTATGTGTTTGTTAAATAAATTTGCTAAATTAGTTAGATCAAAGAACAGTGTTGAAGGACCTGAGAATGATGAAAAGATATCGATAAAGTAGAGAGAAACAATTGAAAAACACATAGAACTTGATGAAGCTCATTTGGTCATCATCTAACAAGTACTCAATTACACTCCACGGCCCTCAATTAATTACCGGTTACTTATAAATGCTTAACTCCTTTTTTTAAAGACAAGATGTGTCGATTTAATACATCTGAAATATGCATCCCAGCATTATAAGATAATTTATATGAACATGTATAGTAAAAGGGAGGCTAGTGATCCTAAGCTATTTTGTCAAGTATTGAAGCTCATACATACTCGAAATATGTCCTCTAATTAAAGGTAATTAAACCTGCCACCTTTGGATTACAAGCGCAACATTTTAACCATCAGTCCCTAGGCCCATAGTGTGAATTCAGGATAATTTAAGACTCACAAAAAATATATGAAAATACAGGAATGCTCAACTAGACTTTGAGACAAGCTTTTATTCAATTGAATCCCAGCTCTTATCATTAAGTGATCCACAGAATGTGATATTGGGCATCTGCACCTGTGTAGTGTGTGATGAGCATTGAAATTCTCACGTTGGATTTCTTCAATGTCACACGCTCTAAACCTGAAAGTATCTTTAATACATTTGTATACATTCAATACAATAATTATTTGAATTGTAAAAATAAAAGTTTTTTAACAAAAATGATTTAAAACGCAACAAATTAGATGTAAAGAGAAATAAATAGTGTGTAAATAAGTGTATTATTTTGGAGTGTATAATGTCTTTTTTCCATTTCTTATGCTCTGCTTAAGTATATATTTTTTTCTGTACTCTTTTCACCTTAAAAAACAAATCGTAAGATGTAAGTGTGTTGTGGATCAAAATGATCAAAATGGAAAAAAGACATCACTTGAAGTACACTACAGCGTGATGTATATTTGATATATATATTTATATTTGTAGAGAAGCCAATGTTTGCACACAAATAGAGAGGACTTTGATAGACAACAGAATACCATTGTACACATAAACTAGCATACGCGTAAAAAAAACTAAACTACGCATAAGAGCTGCCTCTGTCTCTACTTCTTACTGCTGTACTATGCTAACCAACCTCTCAGCAACAATGCAAAATAGGGCCTAAAAGAATCAATCTTCCAGTGTCATGGAACACTGCCCTGAAATTAGATGTCTCTCGTTTCATGTTCTCTTCAATGAGTTTTGACAAGCCGGCAACATGCACGGGGGACCACGCTGTGTTGAATGAGATAGACCAATCTTTAAAATGCATCATCACTAAATAGTCCTATTAGTCTTCTATTCTAAAGACTCCCGTCTCTGTTGGTAAAATTACAGCAGCTCTGTGAAATGAAAGATTCTGAAAACAACTTCCGAAACCACACTGTGCTGGGACTGTGTTCTTACTCACGTGTCTGTGGTCATTTCTTGCAGATATGAGCATGGCAGATGATCAGAAGTCCACACGCTCAAAGCTGCGGGGAGTCAAAAGGCCAGGCAGCGCTTGGTATGGGTGAGTGATACAGATTTATACTCCCACCCCTTTCAGTATTTGTAAAGTCTCATAGGTAACATCAGTCATGCTTGGCAAGAGGTAAGCCCACAAATCCCAACATTATCACATATCTAAGGCCGTGTACACTGTGCATCTAAATTGGGTTGTCACTTCACCTTTTACTGCTTCATCCTGTTCTGTACACACACTGTTCACGAATTTTTGGGAGTGAAACCTGCATTCTACTACCGAATTAACTCCAGAAAAATGCGCCGACGTACATACTGCACCGTTTTGGGAGTGACAACTTCAATTAAATGTGGGAGTGAATTCACTAAACCTATGTTCCATGTGGGTACGGAACAGGTGTCACTACTGGCATTTGTGATGAATGACGCACTCGTAACCATAGCAACCTACTTGCGTCTCGCAGCTGTGAATAAGAACCCATTATTTATATTTTTCGGATAAAGACTTGCTTGGTCAATCAATTTAAACGAAACTACCGCTGACAGATGTGCTGTGTTTTCTTTATGCTTGGAAGGCTGCTTAATTGGGCGCTCTTTTGCAGTGTTGCAATGTTCATTTATTTTAAAGCGCTTTAATGCTTGTTGTTTCCTCTTAGATCATAAAGCTCGGCCTTTTAGGTGTTCATTCTTTTGGTCTAGTAGAATGTAAACATTTTGTATTTTTATGTTTACTTTTGGCTTGTTTCCGTTTGCGGTTCTCAATTAAGGGGCTCATGAAAGTGGCTAGTTAGGTGTGAAAATTTGCGAAAGTAAAGACTTCTTTAACCTTCATTTTCTTGCACTGCACAAAAACATCTTGTAGTGAATTCAATGAGGAACAGAATTATTTAAACACTATTCTTCATCAAATATGTAAGAATTATCATGAGCTTTGATCCCAATTATAAGAAATATTTTCTCCACCACCCTTTGTAAGGGAAACAAATATCAATCCAAATTGGGATGAATTTAATTAATAATGATCAATTATAATTATCTGGATCAAATTCATGATTTGGGGAAATCACTTTGCATTACGAGCAGGTAGCAAGAATCGGCATGTTTAGGGACTCCGGATTATGAGCATGAACTACAAACAACATCACGTGTGAAATAAAACAGGACTTTATTATCTAGACTAGACACATACTAATCTAACATACACACACATACAGTTAAGCATTAGAAGATGGTTGAAGTTGAAGCAGAGAGAAGAACAGAGCATGGATTATGGCAGTATATGATATTCAGAAGATCAATAGCCTGAACTAAACATCAGTTTCTTATTGTAAAGCACCTTTGTTAAAAGGATTAATGATGCCCTGTGCATCCATTAATAAGACTAAGTTTGAAACTTGCACGTCTTGCCCATCAAAGAAAGAAAGAGTCCTGATGCAGTTTGTTAAGGCTCCAGTTGATCTTGGCTGAAAGTGATCAGAGAGAACCAGTTTTATGCAGAGGATCTGTATCTGGAAAGACGAGGCCGCAGCCTGGCACAAACTTATGGGTTAAAGGTGAAGTCTTCTTCTAGTCCATCCTTTGGAGATGCAGGACGCATCGAGAGAAAGAAGAGCACACATAGAGACAAAAGGAAGCGCGAGGAAGAGAGAAGAATCTTCTCGTGGTCTCTTTTAAACTGTGAGGATGTCACATCCTACAGACGTGACTGGTCCAATCAGGAGATGACAACTTTGGAGGGAAAGTTAACTGTTTTTGTCTTTCAGATGGTGTTTTGCATGTGAAAGCTGATTGGATGTTCACTAGAAGACTACTAAGAGTTTGATAAAACTAATAAGAAAAGAGTTACCAAAACACAACAAACATCAACGCGAAGGACATCACAAATGTAGCTCATAGACACCAAACATGATCTAAATATCATCTTGGTTAAATGAGTTACTACAAATCTAATAATTCCAGTAGTTAAACACACATTCATGGATACGTTGGATTAATGTTAAAACAGACATAACAACATGAACATTAATACATGGAAATGTTATAAATGAATGTGTACATTTCCATATAAATGCATTTATAATTGTAGGTCTATCCCCAAAGTGAGTAAAGAGAGTTCAGCTCCTTAAATTCCAATGGGTCGTAAAATACTCTATCTTGATGAATTGGTGTGAGTTGCTATGGTCACCAGAGATCTTGTCCTGCCCTTGGTGTAAGTTGCAGATTGGGGGTTGACCCCCAAGCGACTGGCTTGCTGGTGGGGTGAGAGGTGTTGTTGTAATATTTAAGAAATTTAAGTAGTTATGCGTGTCTGATCGGTCTCAGGTACTACAATCTCCTATGGGCATCATTACACATCCGTAACAACTATTTGTTGAGCTCGGTTCCATACACACCGAGTCAGGTTTTGCTAAATGCGCTTCTCACTACCTGCATTTTTCACGAGTAAATTCGGTTGTAGAATGCAGTTGTCACTCCCGTAAATTAGTGAACTGGGTTTGTACAGAACATGATTAAAAAGCCCTTAAAGGTGAAGTGGTTATCATTACTTTATTTGCATACCTTACAAAAGAGTAAGGGACAAGACCTTACTGGTGATCGAGCCTTTGCTATTTCTGCACTGAGATTCTGGAATCCCCTACTGTTTCTTTTTAGATCTGCCGTAACAATGCATCAGTCTAGGTCAGAACTAACGACCCACCTTTTTTATCTGGATTATAATTTCAATTAATGTCAGTTTTTTCAATGCTGTAATTTACTTTAGGAAATATAATCATGCTGTTCGTAGGATGAATATGGATTTTAATGGCTTTATTGGTTTGCTATTTTACTCATAACCCCCCACCAGAATGAACCGATTGCTGGTTCAGAGCTGGTTCCACTGGTGAACCACAGGTTAGAGAGTCAAGGTCATACATAACTAACTACGTCTCATCTTTCTCAGCAACGTAAGCGTGGTACGTTGCGTTGCTTGTGATTTCCATGGCTTTGCGAGCGTACATCTGCATCCAAACACGGCAAAATACAGCAAAACCAGTGTTACTTTTGTTTTTTGTCCATAGTGAATTTAATTTAATTTAATTTGAAAAATGGTGGTCAGTGTTCGTCAGTGGTCACGGTAACCCCGCCCACAGCACCTGACGCAAGCAGTTCTTACTTCTAGCCCAGCAACGTTTCGGTGCTAGATCTTTACCACTTTTTCTTTTTCAGAGCTGGTGCTTTGGATGTGGAAAGACAAAGATTTGATTCGAATCTAAGCTCTGGCTCCGAACCAGTACCCGAAACTGCCTTGGTGGAAAAGGGCTAAATATGTATTTATTTAGGTTGTCATACAAAATCTATCAGGTCAGTTGCATAAACACCATATAGGAGTAAGTGCATATGCAGGCTCTGCTGGAGATTGTAAATTTCAGAATCAATTTACAGTATGCTGTTTTAATACAAAAAGCTGCTCATGGAATTGTTGTTAATTTTATTTAGAGGGCTTCACATTACATAAAAAGCCCACAAAATTAGTATTTAAGGAATATTATTAAATTAAAAGGCAAAGGCAGTGTCAACCTAAGGCTTTAAACATTTGTGGAATACAAAATAAGATATTTTGAGAATGTCTCAGTGGTTTTGATGTTAATACAATGGAAGTCAGTGGGGCTAATGATTATCAACATTCTTCAGATTTTTTTGTCTGTTCTCTAGAAGACAGAAAGTCATACATGACATATGAAAATAATACTCAACTCAACTCAACTCAACTTTATTTATATAGCGCTTTTTACAATTTTCATTGTTACAAAGCAGCTGTACATGAGACACATTGAATACAAGTAAAACAACTGAAGGCATATACCTGTAAAACAAGGAAAAAAGGTGAAAACAACAAAGACAGACATACAAATGCTCCACACACACAATATGCAAACATACATACACACACACATTGACATAGACGCACACGCACACAGTGAAAGCACACATTTGAGATAAAGGAGAGAGAACCACAGGTCAAATATTAAACGGACTATAAATTATTATATGTAATAGTGATTATATCTAATTTCTGAATTCTAAAGCAGCCCCCCCGGCCAGGCAGATAGTGCAAAACAATATGCAAACGGTGGTGAGGAACCCAAAACTCCCATCGAGAAAAAAACCCTCAGGAGAACCCAGGCCCAACCAGGGGACAACATGCAGACCATAACCCTCTTCTTGTAAATGCTCTATAAAGTATAATGGCAGGTGAGTTTGAGAAAACACAATTCATATTACAGATTGATTCAGAACCTATTTGAGCCCCATGGCTCTTCTCATGCACACAGTAGTGAATTGTGGGAGACAAGTGAAATGTGTCAATCTTGCAATACAATATGAGATGGAAAGAGGCAACAGAGGCCTCGTTCAGGATTGTGTGCCCAAACTCTGAGTACTCCCCCCTTAACTAAGGGATACCAGCAGAGAGTGAGGGGGCTGGATAGGGAAGGGATGCTGAAAAACTGTTATGGGACAGAGGTGAGGGGCTTAATATAGAGATTTTCCCACCCTGATTGGTTCCCACACTAAGTTTCATGTGTTCGCCTTGCAGCAGATGAATTGGGACGGATAGTATGCATGTTTGGCGTGCTGTCCTGGGGAGAGGGATCGGGGCTCCGTAATCCTCCTCGGACTCAGAGCACCTGCCCCTTGACCGGGAGAGGGCCCTGGGCTTGGTGTGTGCCCAGGCCTGGATCATACGGGTAGATGTGCTGAGGTAAAATGGGCTTGTGCTGTGGAGTCGGGATGGAGGAGAGATGTTCGCGAAACGTCCGACAGAATGGAGTTGAGGTGGCTTGACTACTTATAGGCTGTTAGGATGATTGCTGTTATTGTTTATAGAAAGCCAGCCAAGTTAATTATTTGCACGTGCTCCTCCCAAATCTTGTGAATAAAACATCTATACATGAATTGCATTTAATGCAGAAATTCTACAATCATATTCAGCAAAAAATGTTGCAGATTGTTGGTTTTATTGAATCTTTATATTTAAGGAAACACATTGGTCCTGTGAACAGAAGGTATGCATAACAGAGAATACCTTAAAGACTTCAACAAAACAACAGCATTAGGCCTTGTTTTTTGCAGTGAGATGCTTTTTTTTATGGTTTTCTGCGGTTTGCGGTTTGCATGCTGTTTATGCGTGTCAGGTGCCTCACACTTTGCTTCCTGCTGCGCCTTGCAGTTTTGCTTGAGAAAACCGCATGATTTTATGTGCAATTTTCATTGTCCAATTGCATAAATGGAGAGGCAGAGCTTCCGTTATGAGGAGGGAAACTGCAAATTGCACTGCAATTAGAAACCAGGACTTCATAAACAGCTTGAACAAAAATAAGAACAGGCCCCTGTAAAAGCAGCTCCCTGAGGTGAGTTGAAATAGTCTTCTTGGCTATTGGACCCACATTCCGTCCACGCCGGTTTATACCCCCAACCGCAAATGACATGTGAATAATTATTTTACCCGTTACATCAAATATTAGCGGGTATCTGTCCACGAGCAGGACTCTGACTTAAAGTGTTAAAAATGGACTCAGTAGTGAGTAACCCCACAGTTCACTTCAAACTCTTGTTTCAGCATGTTTGATGCAAATGTTTCCAGGAGGCTGGTGGCAACATTGCTCCATGTGTTGAAGATGGCTTTCTCTGAATGAGAACAAATGGCATCCACATTCTGGAACTGACATGCGTTTTTGTAAACATCCCTTGCCATCCATCCCCAACGTTCTCGCGTTCCCTGAAATTTTCTCATCAGAGAATTAAACTTGTTCCACTGGTCAGTGTCTCATGTTTGGTGTTCCCTTGCAAATTCCAAACAAGCAAGTTTTTGGCGTGGCAGTAGATATGGCTTTTGAAGACGTTTTATTTCTTGAAGCCCTTTTCCCTGGCAGATGCTGTCTATTGGTTATTTGGCTGCAGTCAGCATCAGTACGGATCTTAATTTAGTTTAAGGATTGCCCTTTTTGTCCATAAACTATCATCATCTTTTAAGAAAGTTGTAATGATTGTATCATGTCTAAACTCGGCAGTAATGGCACTTTGCGAGAGCCCTTGCTTTTGCAGCTCAACAATCCTGCCACGTTCAAAGACAGAAAGCATTTTTGTCAGGAGATCATTACAGTGTGACTGCCTGAAGAACAATGACATCTAAGCCGTATATATGTACAAATTTTAACTTTTTATGGTTATGGTGTTAAACATTTGATCAGCCGATGAACAGCCTGTTTCAGCTTAAATTAAGTTTTCAATAAATTGCCTTTTCTTGCCTAATCTCTATTCTTCCCGTGTTCCTCTTTCTTTTTTTGCCCTTTGAAACAGTACTTATAACCTGGTTATAATCCACCAACGAGAAATGCGAATACTTGTAATGTTTCCCCCGGTCTTAAGATTTTGTTAAGGAGTGTATATGAACAGTTTGGTTCCAAAGTGAGATTACTCTGTTATATATACAGTGCTCAGCGTAAATGAGCACACCCCCTTTGAAAAGTTACATTTTAAACAATATCTCAATGAACAAAAAAACATGTTGAAACTGATGTGAAAGTGAAATGTTGACAATACCAAGTTTTATATAACATCTTTTTAACTTATAACATGAAAGTAAGGTTAGTGATATAACTTGGAGAACAAAATTTTCAGTTTTACTCAAATTAGGGTGATGCAGAAATGATTACACCCCACTGAAAGTCTCTGTATCAAAGCTAAATTTTAGACTACAAATGTCTAATTTAACAACAATTCAACCACATGTGAGTCTAATTATTCATTAGACAGGTGAAAATTGACTATAAAAGGGTGTTACTTAAAGAAAACCCCATCCCATTTCATGCTGTCAGCAATGGCACCACATGTCATGGTTCCACTATCATGTCATGTATTATTCCTGTCTCAAGTGGAGCCGTGGCATTGCCTGATGGTTTTATGTGGGAAAGACATAGTTCTTTCTCGTGTCTCGTCTTTGGCCCCGCCCCTCTCTCTTCTCGTCATCCTTTCCCTGAGTGCTAATCCCCAGCACCTGTTGCTCGTTATGATCCTCTGTTTGTTCCCCTATAAAGAGTCCTCATGTTTCTTTGTCTCGTAACACGTGCACTGTATGCTGTTCTTGTTCACGTATGCTTCATGTCCTCGTCTTGCCTTGTTCCTGTCTCCATTGTCTAGTAAGTGTTAGTTTAGTGTTTGATTCCAGTGTTTGTTTTTATAGTTTAGTTAGTCAGTGTTTTGTTGTTAAAGTTTATATTTCATCCTGTCCATTTTTCCCCCTCATGGGTTTTTGTTGTGCCTGTTTGTTTAGTCTTGTTATTTGTTTAAATAAATCTGTTAACCCCTTCATTCTCTGTGTCTGCCTGCAATTGGGTTCTCACGCCATGTCTCAACTGGAGTTTCATGACACCACATGGAAGAGAAATGTCACAAGACCTGAGAAAGAAAATAATTTCTTTACACAAGAAAGGTGAAGGCTACAAGAAGATCAGCAAAGCTTTACTTATCAGTCAGAATACTGTAGCAAAAGTGGGATAAACATTTAAAAAAGATGGAACTGCAACCATCTCACAGAGAAGTCCAGGTCGTCCACGACAGTTAACACCTTGACAGGAGCGTCTTCTGATGAGAAGGGTTGAAGAAAATCGACATGCAGTTATCTAAAGAAGTTTAAAGCCGAACTGGGGTGACTTTCTCGTGACACAATACGGCATACACTGCAGAGGAATGGCATGCATGGGTGCCATCCACGAAAGAAGGCTCTCCTAAAGCCCAGGCACAAAAAAGCCTGCCTAGAGTTTGCCAGGGCCCATGCTGACAAAGACTAAGACTACTGGGACTCTATTGTCTGGAGTGATGAGACCAAGATAAATGTTTTTGGAACTGATGGCTTCAAAACTGTATGGCATCGCAAAGGTGAGAAATACAAAGAAAAATGCATCTGCCTACAGAGAAACATGGTGGTGGCAGTGTCCTTTTGCGTGGCTGCATGAGTGCTGCTTGTGTCGGGGAGCTGCATTTCATTGATGGCATCATGAATTCACAAATGTTCTGCTCTATACTGAAAGAGAAGATGCTACCATCACTCCGTGCCCTTGGTCGTCATGCACTTTCCCAACATGACAATGATCCTAAACACACATCTAAGGCCACTGTTGGATTTCTAAAGAAGAACAGGGTGAAAGTGATTCAGTGGCCATGTTTGTCTCTTGATCTGAACCCAATCAAACACCTATGGGGAATTCTGAAGAGATAAGTTGAGCATCACTCTCCATCCTGCATCCAATCTCTAAAAGAGTTAATTCTTGAAGAATGGAAAAAGATAGATGTTGCAAAATGTCATGGAGGCCATACAAAGTACTAGATTTAGTAGTTTTTGTTGTGGTGTGTACTCATTTTTGCATCACCCTAATTTGAGTAAAAATTAAAAATGTGTAAACTAAGATATAATATTAACCTTACTTTCATCTTATAATTTAAACAGCTGTTATATTAAACTTAGTCTTGTCAACATTTTGAAATTATTTTTGTGTTCATTGAGATATTGTTTAAAATGTTTATTTTCAAAGGGGATGTACTCATTTACGCTGAGCACTGTATATTTTTATTGTGCATTCCCATTAATATCCATGTAACTGCAGTTGGTTTGTTTTGATTTAAGCTATAATATCTTAAAATATACAGCTAATTAAGACAATGAGTTATCTCATTTTGAAACCAAACTATTCATATATATTCCTTTTATCGTCTGCAAAGGTCCTGTTTATTTTCCAGTACATTATCTGTTGATGTTAATTAAGTACGTATGTTTATCCATTCTTATTGGGCAGTCTTACAGTCTTGGCAGTCAAACATTGGTTGGTTTAGGAATCAAAACATTCAAATAGTGTAGGATATTAAAATCAACTATAAAAATTGTAAACAAATTGAAACCAAAGATCTGTCCTTATAGTTAGCCAAAAACAGCGCAGGGTATGTCAAGATTTTGGTAGGTCAACCCTGTTTCGCCAAATGAAAAATACTGTATGTGGCATGAAGTGTGGAGTTGCTAACAAGCCTTAGAACATTTGTAACAATCTGTTTGTCACTCTTTAAGGCCTTGTTTGTGTGTAGGTATTCTGCCAGAGTTTCCATAGCTAAGCTATTGTTGAGTCCGAGATTAGGCCAATGAGAGTGACATTCTATAACCAGACAGTCACACATGGCAGCTGGCACTGACAGAAATATCTATGGATTGGAAAACAACTGGTTTTATTATTATGTCAAAGCCAAAATCGGTAAGAGATATTTGGGATGACAGAATGATTGGAATAACTGTCTGCTTTATAGACCGTAAGGCATTCTGTGTTGTACATCACATGACAGGCTGGTGTGGATCTAGTTGTAATATGCCCAAGACCCTTTATTACCCAACCCACCCAAGACCAAGTACAGCACAGCGAGGAATTGAGAATCTGTAAGCCCACTTTTATTATAAAGTATAAAAACAAACGTATATTTCATCTGTCTCTCAAAGAGTTCATTGACAGGGGTTTGAGTCATTCCTAAACCAATCCAGAGAGACGTTGAGAGAGTTTGGGGAATACAAAGGCAAGGGAGCAGAACAGCCTGCCATTTGCCCCCAGCAGAAACAACCCATCTCAAATTGATCTTAGTGCTTGCTGCGGTCGGGCACTCTGAATCAATCTCAAATTGATCTCTGTGCCAGACGTAAGGAAAACTTGCAGTAGACCTTATCAAACATATTGTTTTACTGGAGAAATCTGACAGGCAAACTTATCATGGACGAGCATTGAAAATTGGCTCAGAGACCCATAGGCACCAAACAGGACAGATGAACATATCCACACACACGGAGACCCATCCCAACCTACCACAAGCTGCCACTGACCAAATCCAGACAAAGAACCCCAATATCCGCCCTTCCCTCTGCTTCCTCACCAATATCTGTAAATACATGTCATGGCACACCATTCTCAATGAACATCCATTTTATAAACCTGGGTCTATGTGATTTCATAGTAAGGTTCAATGAAACTCTTACACAGTATACAAATTGGCTAATACAACAGGTAATACTTTGTGCTATGCTTATGTTATGCTTGCTGTATATTTGGAATTATTTACTGTATAAAGCTGCCATTTGTTCAGACTGATCGGGATTAGTTGTTACTATTGTATATCCCCAGTCAGTTAAGCTGTAGGATACGACTTAAAACTAAGCTGGGGCCAGTTGTCCAGTTGTCAGTGACATAAAAAAGGGTTTGGTCTAATAGAACTCTGGAAAGTATGACCAAATAGTCCTAACTAACTGCTAGTCAGTGAGACTTGGTGTTAAGACACAGTCTTAACTTAATGGCTATGTTTATGCAACTGGCTCCTAGTCTTAAAAGCTCATCGACTACATTCACCAGCAGTTTAATCAAGGCTAGTTCAGGTTTAAAGAGTGTTTATTTCTACCATCGGACACCGATGGAACTTGTACTGCTGTCCCCAGGCTGGCATTATCAGAATCTTCTATTAATGCTTTGGCTCTGGTACATTAAAAATACACACATCATACTGTATGATTGTCTGTCAAAGAAAGATGCAGATGGCATAACACAACCATAGCTGTATATCTTTCAACTGACTAACCCATATAATGTGGAAAAACTAGAGTCATAGACTTCACCTTCACCAGTTATACATAACAGTTACACTAAACGGATCTTGAGAGAACATAGACTTAAGTGAGAACATAGACTCTTAGACCCAATCCCAATTCTATTTTTTACCCATTTGCCTACCTCTCGCCCTTCCTCTTGCCCTTTGAAACAGAGTGGCAAGGGGAAGTGATAAAAACATTACCCTGAGAAATGGGACACCACTACTACATACATCATTATATTACGTCACTAATAGCTCCTTCGGAGATGCAGCGATGTTTATCACAAACTTTCAAGATGCTGCAGTCAGCTGTTCATTTCTGATCCATTTCTGTTCAGCTGATCAATTTCATGGATCATCAATTGATTTCAGCCGTGGTCGCAAGCGGGCCCAGGGAAGCAGAAGCCGTTTTGATTTACCGGTCTGTTTGTGATCGTGTTGCGTGGGTCTCTCCCTCTGTCCGGGGCGGGGCTGGGAATTGGAGCATGATGGAGAAACCTGAAAAGCACTATGGTAGCAAAATTGAGTGACTTTTATAAACTTTACAAGTATTCAAGACAAGAAACTGAACACAAAATTAAAGTCACCATGAAATCAAAGAGGAAAATTCTGAGTGTTTTCTTCCGTATTGCAGTGATCATTATAAATGATTTATCCATGCACACCATTATTATTTTTTAATTCATTTGCACTTAATCCAAAACATTAAGCTCCCTTTCCCCTCTCAACAAGTCTTCACCACATGACACACAAGCAAAAAAAAGGTGTGGGACTATACTGACTGTCCAATCACTAGGCATTTTTAGCCGAGGCATTTTTAACCCTCCCCTCCGTGCTAACAAAAAGGGAAGGGCAAAATAAAGTACGCCTTTCATTTTTTTCTCATTTAAGAAGCAGTTTCACTCGGATGTGCATCACGATACTGAAACAAAGTCAATCGCATCTTCTGTTTCATGGTGACTTAAAAATGTAACATAAACAAGATGATTATTTGTTGTTTAAATCCTTATTAAATCCCAAATAATGGCAAACATTATCCTCGCATGAGCAGCCATGCTCACTAGAGCACTTTGTCGCATTCGCATTTGTTGGGGGCAGACACCGGCGTTCTGACTGACAACCTGGAAGCGCAACTCTGTGTATATGTCACAAACTGCTCTGAGGCTTGACAGGTGCGGATCTAAATGCAGCTTTATTTAAAGGAGAACAGGTACAAACAGGCAATGAGTTCAGGGCAGGCAACAAACAATCAGAAACGGGGTTACAGGCAATTATCGAGACAGGCAGCAAAGGTTCACACGAGACACCAGTACAGTCCAAGGTCCGAAACACAGGGAAATCTAATACAAATGAGTAGGAGAAATGCAGTAGACACAATCAAGACTTCACAATGATTGAAAGAACGGACCAGGCTTATATTGACAAAGGTTATTACAAAAAGAGAGAATTATAAGTGTTCAATGAGTCTGGGCAATGGGTTAGGGGATATGTAGTGTGCAATGACAGTCCGGGTGATGAGGGGAGTGCCCTCTAGTGGATTTGACAGGGCACTCCAGCTGGTGACTGTGACAATTTATAAGCTAATCTTCGCTAAAATATCTGATGATTTCGATGTTGATGAAGACTTGCACTCTTTTCTACAATCATATAAAACTTTCAGTTTTCTGAATGAAGTCCCTGGCTTTATAGAAAGTTTTGAAGTCCTGGCCCACAAACTGTCTTCTGTTGTCTGTAAAGAAGTTCTGGGGTGACCAATAAACAGAGAAGAATCTCAAAATGTTTTATATCACCATCTGATGTATAAATAGAATAGAATATGGCACATGGACATTACATGGTTGAAAACAGTTCATGTATAATCCAACTGAAGAGTTTATCGGATGACAACTTCGTTTTCCATAGAATTCCATCATCTGTACTCAGTTCATGTCTGTATGGATGGACTGTTGAAATGTTGGGGGAATAATGTGAAGTTTGGTAGGTCCTTGTCTGATGGTGGAATCTTCTACTGTATGTTGTTAACATTCATTCATCCATACATGATGGTGAGGTATCACAGACTTGAGTTTTTATCATTAGACAAATAGCTGGGGTCCATAACAAAGTTTCTATGCACAATGTGCTTTCCCACCTCTTTAGTATAATAAACATAGGGGAGAGCGGGGCACGTTGTCACACTTTTCACACTGTGTAACATTTACTGAGCACCATACATCACCACGGTATGAATGTTATACCAAATGAAAGAAGGACGTCTTGGGCACATAATTTGTATTCATTACATTTTCATATCTTATCTCATAACGGAGTTGTAGACTGTTGAATAGAGGATGTGAACATGTGACAATTTGCCCCGTCGGCAGGTAAGTTGTCACACTAGATTATCTAAAAGTAAGAACACAACTACTTAATTGTGAATATTGATTTTCATTTTTATATTCAAACCAGAACTGGAACTATAAACAATCATGCTTAGAGAATTCGAAAAAACAATTATTTCAAGCCAAACTTTACACATTTCAATCAAAAAACATTACTTTGAACTTCAAACTCAAACGTTCTCTGGCTTGCACATAGATCCATTCGGATATGGCCGTATGTCCTGTGGAATTGGTAGCCTGCTGTCAGCAATGGCATTGCTGAGTAAGGGAGAGCTGGTGGAAGCAGAAGCATAACTGGGCATGCTAGGCACAGCAGAGTTGGTTATGGGGCCTGACAAGGCTGGGTTCTGAATGGGGCGATCTGTGAAGTAGGATGGGGCAAACTCGGTTTCCAGAAATACATCTCTGTTGTAAGGTTGAACCCCAGCCACCCTAAAGCCAACCTGAATGTTCAGGGGGTTGCAGCCAGAGGATAGGCAATTACCACAATCCCAGGAATGACATAAATTGACATTGTCTTCTCAGGGATGTTCCTCATCCAGGAATCACAAGCGCTTTTGATGTGCCTCTTTAGTGGGCCGTAGACAGACCTGTCTTATGGTTGGAACTGATCTGAGCAGTGGGGTGGGAATGACTGTATGATTATGCCATTTTCTTTTGCATAATTGAGTCCATCAATGGACAGATGAGACTCGTGGTTGTCCAAAAGGAGTAAACAGGGCCCCTACTTTGCTGCCAGGTGGCCCAATGATCAAGAAATGTCTATAATGTCTATATATATTTGTACTGGGGCAAGTTGTCGGATGTGACGACTTGCCCCAAAATCATTGAGACAACTTGGCCCAAACTGACATGTGTGCTAATGTTGGCAAAATCTTAAGGTTAGCTCAACATAGCACGTCAGCTAAGGTATCAAAAGACACGTTATTGTCTCCTCTATTTTGTGCAAAATAATAATTTTTATCATTCATATCTAATAAAGTTGTATTGCATAAAATTTAAAGATGCCAATTTTGTACTTTTCAAGCAGAAAAATAAGAAAATTGTGTTAATATCAGTTAAGAGTGATCTTGACCACATGTGAACATGAAATTGATTATAGAAAAAGAAGTCACACAAAATGGCTATTTGGTTTTTGAGATAGAGCCTCTAGTGTTGGAGTTATGAACAGTGTGACAACTTACCCGTGTGACAACTCACCCCGCTCTCCCCTACTTTAAAAATCTCACAATTAAAGCAGTCAGAAAAGCAAACATTAAAAAAATCAGGGTTTGGAGCCCAACTAAAACATTACTGCTTATTGGTCCAGTACTTTAACTGTATTGTTATCGGTTCTTTAGATTACTTTTTTTTATAAAAGAATAAAGAATTTATGACCACTGCTTTATTTTCTGCTATGTAAAATAAATTGTATTTCACCAGCAGTTTTAAAAATTGGTTGGTTAATCGTAGCTACAACTTAAATGAAGGAAGCTTTGATATATTATAATGGACAGATTTATATACATGTTAATCTTATGTAAGTAAAGCAATGAATTAATAAGCTCTCAATGTAATAAAATATGACACATATCTGGGTATATTCCTTGTTTGTAATAAGTGACGATAGTGTTTGTAGAGTATACGGTAGGATTTTTGCCAATTTTCAGTGTTTTACAGCTGTTTTAACATTGTTGTTAAACCATGCCGATAAATCTCCGAAGCACAATGGTGTTTTCGAGGAATTTGGTATTTCACTGTTGGCTTTGTTTGTTGATGAATTTGCATGAAGGCCATTGCTGTTAACTACATGGTGCACATACATAGCTAGCCTGATTGAGTCTGAATTTACATTTCAGCTATAGATTAAGCAAAGGATTGTCCAACACAAGATCTAATTTATATTGGATTGTTTAGAAATAAAAATATTTTTATTGTTAACGTCAATTGATTAATATTAAATAAAAAGCTCTGAACCAAAGAATTAATCTAATTTACTACATAACATTTTGTTAAAAGTTTGTCCGAAATA
Organism: Triplophysa tibetana; assembly: GCA_008369825.1. Taxonomy (NCBI): domain Eukaryota; kingdom Metazoa; phylum Chordata; class Actinopteri; order Cypriniformes; family Nemacheilidae; genus Triplophysa; species Triplophysa tibetana. The sequence continues at coordinate 2,325,441 of CM017903.1, forward strand.
ATATTTTTTAGTTTAGGCCAGGGACTGCATATGTGAGCTTACTTTACTCTCAATATACTGAATAAAAAAATGGACAAACTTTAACATGACTCTTGATATATTTTATTAGTTTTTCAACTGAAAAATGAAGGTAAGTGTTATGTAGTAAATTAAATGAACTTAAGCCAATTAAACACATTTCTTTTGACAAATTAATTGTGTATAGGCTTATAATAAAATAAAAAAGTTATGATTGAAGCATAAGAAACTTCAGGTAAATAATGAAGTGTCAGTAAAATGCATGGAAAAAATATATATTTTTTTGTAATTTATTCAAAAGTAAAATCTGCATTTACACTGAACATATCTCAAACGGACTCTTTCTCTCTACCGATCACACCCCCTGACCGGCACTCTCCACCAGCAACTCCTGTTACACATGACCAGGATGCTATTCATAACTACCTCTCTGTCAGGCCTAGTTGTTGTATGTTGCCATTAACACTAGTGCTGGGGCCCGTCTCAGAAAGCAGGGTAAGTGCAAACTCAGAGTAGTCAACACCAGAAAACAGAATACTCAGGGTTTTTGGTTTCAGAACGCGAGGTATGTTAAACCTGCGGTGTAAGTCAAGCCCATTTCAGAAATCGAGGTATCTTATACTCCGAGTGAGTAACCAGAGTTACATCATTACATCTATTAACCTAACCTGGTCGGGAGCAGGTTTTATTCCGCAAACCCAGGGTTTGTTACAATCTCCGCCCCCTTTAAGTAGCATGAGCGGTGTTGAAATTGCATACGCCATTTGTTTGTTCATTCCTGTTTTTAATCGCACTCAATTTAGTCACACAGACCTTAAAATGGCATGTCCGTTTATTCAGGAACCCGTAGATGATGAAGCTGCATTACTCCGCAGAGAGTTACATTTATGTCGGGAGAGAATTGTGAGGCCCCGTTTTGACGTTTTTTCTTAACTTTTAAGGCCAGTTTAAGTATTATATTTAACATTTCCCAATCAGGCATCCTACTAGCAAGAGTATTTTACTTCTTTAAACTTTCCTGAATGAATGATGTTATCTTAGCTATTTCATATTCAGCTGATGCCAAGATCTTTTTATTGCAGAAGGATTGCACCTACATGAGAGCGAGAGAGTTAAATATAATTCTTATTTTCACAGTTTCAGCAAAATAAATATATAATTGATTGACATATAAACTTGCGCATTAACACGTGAAGCAATTTTCTCTCGAGCCAACTCTATTTTGGTGCTGCGGCTGTGTTGCTCTTTTTTTCTAAATGTGTTCTCATATTCACTGTACGCTTGTAACAGTACCTTCAATTTGATTGGCGAGAAATGAACAGAGCGCTTTTTGTCACGTGCCCCTCCCATAGTGAATCGTGCTATCTTCACTCAATTGATGATGGCTTTTCATCGCCATGCTGCACACGCATAACCTAGGGTGAACTTACTCAGAGTGGAGTTATTGTTAACCTGGGGATGTTTACCTGTGGATGTTTACCTTTGTGTTTACCTGTGGATGCTACCTGTGTGTACCTATCTTGGATTACAAACCTGTGGATGTTAACCTGTGGAGTTGCTTGTTAATTAACCGTGTGCTCACCTACCTGTTGTCCTCCTCCTATGTGTATTCGTAACAGAAATTCTGATCAACAAATATAAGAGCCTCCCAACCTTCCACCGACCCCTTCGCCGAAATCGTAATTCTCCTCAACAACTCACTCCACCTTCACCTCTGGTTCATCATCTACCAATGAGCAATCCCATGGCCATTCCCAATAAGTTCCCTGGAACAGCAGAGGAATGTAGCGGGTTTGTCCTAGAGCACAAATTGCACTTTAAGATGTAACCTCACCGGTTTCAGACTGAGAAAGCTAAAAACGCTTATGTCACCTCTCTTGTGTCCGGTAAAGCCCTCCAATGGACGCATGACATTTGGGACGCTGAGGGGGGGGGGGGTGCTGTGACTAACTCTCTTGTAACTTTTATTTTAACACTTTTAAGAAGTCTTCAGCCAGACAGGCAACCCTCTCCTTAAAGATTAGCTTCTGCGCCTAGGTCAAAGGAAATGTTGTGTGGCTTGGTATGCCCTCCGATTCTGCACGTTAGCTGCAAGTAGCGGCTGGAATGATATGGCCCTTTTGGATGTTTCCTGTCAGGGTTTGGATGCTGTGGTTCATACCCATCTATCGATCTCTGATAACTCCATTGGGTTGGATAAACCCATTCAGTGATCTGTTTGTATCTCGCAGAATCTCTCTGCCTGTCCCGTTGCTACACCAATTGCATGTCCTCTGCCCTCTTCAGCACCCTCTCTCCCTTCAGTCCAAGATTTCATGCAAGAGGATCAAAGTCGTCTCTCTCGTGATGAATGCCAACATCGAATAACCCAGAGATTGTGTTTATATTGTGGGGGATCGGGGCATTTTATTTCGACATGCCCTATTCGTTGAGAAAGGCTTTAGCATGCATACGGCCAGTGGAAAAGTGGCGGACCTTTCTGTAGTGATGTAAGTTCACACAAACTGACCATCAAGCTCTAACAATCTTACTCTGTTAAAAAGGAGCAGGTAGGGCTGGAATGCGCATAGCCAGATGGGCTACACGCATGTTATGCTAAAATTATGACGTGGTTTATTGTGCAAGTTCGATGAACTCTACAGCTGATTGCCTTCACAATTGCCTTTGCCAGGTACCACAGACACAGAACCCAAGCTAGTTGCATGGCTGTGAAGGTCTCTTACGTCATTGTTCACATTTGGCTGTGCCGTTGGCACTGCGCAGAACCAAGGTCACATTGTCACATGTGATTCATCAGGGCATAATGAGGACCAAGCAGAGGTTGCTTGAGCTTTACTGGTTCCTAGACATGGATACCAAGACTCAGACTGCAGCATGTCCTTTGTCCTAAAGGCTCACACAAAACTGCAAAGATTTGTACTCCACCATTACAGCTGGTGCCTCTTATTGATGCTCAGTGGTTGAAGTGGGGTTTGGACATAGTTGGACCCTTTGAGACAGCTGCCTATGATTGTTGGTATGCTGACAGACTATTACTCAAAATGATCTGAAGTGTGTTTACAAATTACATCACGGCATCTGTAGCTTTCAGCAGACATGGACACCCGGAATGTCTCGTAACTGATAATAGACCGAAACTTACCTCCTCAGTCTTTACTGCTTTCTTGGATGAACGGATCATCAGACACACCAATACGTTTCTACATAATCCGGAAGCCAATGGGGCTGTGGAAATATTAAATAAAGTTCTTAAGGATTGTGTTCAAATGCCCATTCTTCAGAAGCCACCATGGAAGTAAGCAGTCTTGGACTTTTTGCAGACATATCTGCTATCAATGATACAACATCTTTTTCTGAACGTTTGATATTATCCAAGGGACCTCTGTAATCACATTTAAACCACCACTATTATGATCAGTGTTTGCTTTAGTAGGGCTCTTGATCTATGACCTTCTTTATATTACCTTTCTTTTAGTAGAGTTTTCCAAAGAGCACTGGTTTATTGATAACTAAAGAGATAAAGTAGTACTTAATTTAATTAAAATGATCAAATCTAATCAAGTGTCACTCCATGTCAAATAACCAAGATTTGAATATTTCCCTGGCTCAAATGTTTTATACTTTTATGGAATTTAGTCCAAAATCATTAGAGATGAAAGCCAAAATATTAAATTACATTGTTGAATAGTAATCTACTTATTTGTAGACCTGAAATTTGGAGCGGTGTTAGGGGGGTTAAAAAATGTCATGAGTAATATGCAAAGAATATTTGTACACAAATATTGGTTTATTTTTTTGTAAAATCTGCTTACTTTAGCAGTCCTTGATAAATTTGCCAATGGTGACAGCTTAAAAATGAGGAAAAAGTACTTTTTGTGTCATTTTTACAAAGTGTGCATGCCTTTAACTGAAGAAATGTTAGAGATACCTTAATGTCCTTTGATCCTAGTGCAAATATTTATTTTGTGAACTAATTTTAAAGGTCTTAAATGGTTCAGTACTAGATAAGTGGATCTAAATGTAGCTCCATGAATAAACTGGTTAAATGTACACATTATCAGTCATCAAACCAAATATTGATAATTTTTGCAAAAATTTATTTCAAAGAGGAATGTCTGAATAACATATAATATTGAAACTAGAAATGTATTTTTCCATCAATCGTAACAACTGCATTAAACATAAACATTTCAGTGTCTTTTTGGCATTGAGCTGCTGTAAAAATTATTGGGTTGTGGACATTAACTTGCTCTGAATAGTTTATTCATAAGATTCATTAAGTTTCAGGGAAATTTGGATAAAGGAATGTTGTTAATTTTGGCCCGAGTACCAACACCGTTAATGTTATTGACAATAAAATGCAGTTTTACTATAATTAAGCGCACTAAAGCAGTTTTTATCCGTGTAGGCTATCTCTCAGCCAAAGGACCTGCAAATTTGTTTTTCGCTGGTGTGTTTTGGGGGGTGGGAGACACCCGAATAACTGATGATTATTTGCTGAGGTGGAGTCGTTTGCCAACCAGAGGCAGAGTAGGGCAGGTTTTAACACACAGCACATTTGCAAACACCAATGCCTAGGAGTCAGAGAAATTAGCACTTCTTTCCCTCGTAAAGGTGAAAGCCAAGAATGGTTGTGTAAAGTGCAACTCATGCATCTCGATCATTTATTTTTTGGAGTCCATAATTGCCGTTTTTCTCGAATTATTCTCGAACATTAGAAAACAGTGGTTCTTTATTTGAACCTGACTTGTCTGCTCTGTCTTTTCTACAGATGAGCTAAGGCAGGAACAACGCTCTGACCCTTCTTTGGCAGAGTTATTTTCTGATGCCCTTTCAGACAGTGAGGCGCCTTAGGTTACCAGAGAATATTTTGGACACGATGGACTGTTACTGAGAAAATGGAGTCTTCATCGTGATAATTTAAGGGTGATCCTATTGTTCAAGTGGTGGTTCCAACAAAATTTTGTGACATAGTTTTAGAAATTACACATGAAATATCTGGTCATCTTGGTATGCAGAAAAAGTATGATCGCATTTTGCAAAAAAAATTGCCCCTGAGAAAAACACCATGTTTCTACATACATTAAGCATTGCCACACTTGTAAATTGACAAGTAAGCCGAATCAGAAATTAGGCCAGCTCCTCTTACATCCGATTGCGGTAAATTGTGACCCCTTTCAGCATATACTGTAATTGTCGAATGCGTAGGTCCTCTGCCATGCTCAAAGTCATGAGTAAAAAGGTTGACGATTTTGACACTACTATTGAACATTTTAACTCTACCTTCTCGGAAATATTAGACACAGTTGCTCCGCTGCGTTTAAAGAAAATTCAAAATAGCAGCCCAACACCGTGGTATGATGAACACACTCAGACTCTGAAGAAAGCGCCTCGGAAAATGGCGCTGAAGTTTAAGAAAACTAATTTAGAGGTATTTCGTATAGCATGGAAGGATAGTACTCGAAAATACAGGAATGCCATAAAAACGTCTAGATCCGCCTACTTTTCATCACTAATAGAGGAAATCCATCACAACCCTAGGTTTTTATTTAACACCGTGGCTAAATTAACAAAAAATAAGTCATCAGCGATGTCAGATTCTGATTATCAGCATAACAGTGATGAATTTATGAACTACTTCACTAGTAAAATCCAAGATATAAGAGAAAAAATTATAACAATGCAACCTGAAGTTAAACCCGCTGAACAAACTAACTACAGCACCCCTAAGGAGGAATTAAAATTATTTTCCACAGTAGATCACGATGAACTGTCTAAAATCATTAGATCATCTAAATCAAAAACATGCATGCTAGACCCCATGCCTACAGAACTACTGTAGGAAATGCTCCCAGAAATTATAGATCCTCTTTTTAGTATTATTAACTCATCTCTGACATTAGGACATGTGCCTAAAGCATTTAAGGTGGCTGTTATAAGGCCCCTTGTAAAAAAAAAAACTCGACCCTAAAGAACTAGGGAATTACAGGCCCATATCGAATTTACCTTTTATATCTAAAGTTCTGGAAAAAGTAGTTTCAACTCAATTATGCTCCTTCCTCCAAAGGAATGACATTAATGAAGAATTCCAGTCTGGATTTCGAGGATGTCACAGTACAGAGACTGCTTTGATCAGAGTTACAAATGATCTGCTTTTAGCGTCTGACCGTGGCTGTATTTCGTTATTGGTGCTGCTAGACCTTAGTGCTGCATTTGACACCATTGACCTCAGCATACTTCTACATAGACTCGAAAATTACATCGCCATTAACGGAATAGCATTGAAATGGTTTAAGTCTTATTTATGCGACTGTTTTCAATTTGTAGCAATAAACAATGAGGTTTCCCGCAAATCGCAAGTCCAGTACAGTGTACCACAGGGCTCAGTCTTGGGGCCTCTGCTCTTCGCATTATACATGCTACCTCTAGGAGATATAATAAAGCGACACGGAATTAGCTTTCACTGTTATGCTGATGATACTCAACTTTATATTTCCTCGAAGCCTCATGAAACCCTGCAGTTCCATCGAATAAAGGATTGCATAGTTGACTTAAAAAACTGGATGAGTAACAATTTTTTACTACTAAACCCGGACAAAACAGAAGTGTTACTTACTGGACCGAAAACCGCTATACGTAACAACCAAGAATACTGCTTAACGATTGACGAATGCTCCTTAAAATTCTCGTCATCAGCTAAGAATCTTGGCGTTGTATTCAATAGTACTCTGTTATTTGAAAGCCATGTCGCCAACACCTGTAAAATTGCATTTTTCCATCTTAAGAATATTTCTTATCTACGTCCTATGCTCTCACTGTCAGATGCAGAGAAATTAATTAATGCATTCATGACATCACCAACTTCTGCCTTATCTGGTTCCTGCAAAACACTCCTGAAAAACAACATTTCACATATCTCCCCCAACCCTTCTACAAAACTTCAGCTGAACTACCCCCACTTCCCCACTCACTCACATTCCTGTTGCGAGCACATTAGTATCGCACACAGCTTTTCACAGTACAGACCATATGATGAATATGGTTATACTCTAATGCATTGTTGCCAGAAAATAAACATTAATAAAACATTAACTATAATGAAAATAAACATTATTAAAACATGATAATTCCCTCAATTCCCTCTCTTGACCTCGTAAGAGGTCACACATAATCCTGTTCATCATCATCATCCTCTGTTATGTGGTCTGTAGCCAACAAGGGCATGGTATAAGCAGGTGGGGTAAGATCTTTCTTTTCTAATGCTGCAACTATCAATCGGTTGCACAGTGACCTGATGCATGGTATACAGCAACATCCACATGTCACCAAAATGGCCAGAAACACCGCGATCGAGACTACTATTGGCATGACCAAAGCCTTCCATTTTCCTAATGCTTTGTCCAACCAATCGCCCACAGGGTTATCTATGCCCGAATGTTCTTTCATTTCAACAGACAACGTTCTCAATCCTTCCAGAGCCTTTGTCACAGAGCCATCTGGGGCGGTATTATTTGGAATAAACGTGCAACACAAATCGCCAAACATATGACACACTCCTCCTTTTTCTGCTAATAACATATCCAATGCCATCCTATTTTGTACTGCCATAAGTGAAGTAGGGGCAAGTTGTTCTGACAGGCCTTCAACTGCAGTTCTCGTCATATTTGTTAATCTCATGACATTGTAATGTACATAATTAATTCTATCCACATTTTTGTTTGGGGTGACTGGAAATAGGCCTGCTATAATAGGGATATTTTCAAATCCAGCAGCTATTTGATCTGCTAGTTTGAATTCATCTGGGATGCCCCTAGGCACACCAATGGCATCCATATACGTAGGCCTATTTAATGATAGGTCAATTCCCATTGAGCGCTTTTTAATTACATGACATCGTCTACGCCTGGTCAGTGATGTCGCCGTTTCTTCCTTTTTGATCACTTTGTCCCCTATTAGTGTTAGGGGGACACCCAGCCGAACCATGGCACAGAGACCCTTCGTTTTTTCAGGTACTCTAGTGAAAAGTCGTATGATGACGTTACACTATTCCTCGTTAATCTGTCCATAAATCATGGACGGAGATGATGGTGTGAAATTGAAACAGGTAAAGTCATCTTTTCTGGAAGTAAATGGCCCTGTTTTTGATCCGTAAGCAATCGGGGGAAAAACAGAGGCTAGGGTACTACAATTTTTAGATCCTGCTTCCCGTGTTAGGGACAACATACATTCATAACCCCAGGTGTCATTTGGAAAAAGGGGAGCTGGTTCTATGTGCAGTCTGGGTCTTGCCCCTGCACAGGCTATGCAATCGTCCAATTTTTGTTCTTTAGCTGTGTCTACTAACCATTCTAGCCACAGATTGGTTTCTCCATAGCCCGTGGCTCTCTCAATTACATCTTCCGGGCTCATTCTGGTGTAATCCGTGCCTATATTGGTGCGTCCTATTGATATTACTGAGATATTTTTCTCTGCTGTGTCATTCTTTGCTACCGGCGGTAGATCAACTATGTTTATTTTGATTAGTCCTATTGGGTCTTTTCCTGATACATCTACCCCTAGGGCGATATACATTGTTCTTTTCGGAATGGAATATTTCCTGCCAAATAATTCAGTGACATGCTCTATGTTTCCCAATGAGAGAGTTAAGGGGTTTTGTGTCGTGCTAAAATCTCGCTGAAATGATACTTTACTTTTCCATCCCGTTCCTATTTCTTGCCCCCATATGTCCCCTTGTTCATAAGGCTTCCATGCTCCAGTATATTTTCTAACTGAGGGCCAATTGTTACATCCGGGCGTTGCCTGCATAGTGTTGGTATGACACGCCAATTCCAATCCGGGGTCATCACACACATACACATCATATCCTCTCCAACTAGAGTTCTGGCCATACAGTCAAGGATGCTGCACAGGTCGAATGTGAACGCCGTTGTTGATCTATTTACATAATTTAACTCAATTCCTCCCCAAAATCTCTGTAAACATGGATCAGGTTTGGTTGACCTTTTGGGCCTAGTAACATTCTTTTCTTCTTGCCACTGTTCTATTCCGAAATTAAGACCCACAATTATGATTGCGATGATGCCCAGGATTGCCATACAACTCCAATTCTCCCACAATCTCATGATCATGATTAACTTGTTATTTATTTTTTTACAATCGGTAGAAAATATAAAGAGTATAAAAATCCTATCTAAAGTTTATGACATACACTTATAATGCTTATAATGAATATATGGTTATGACTATGCCCACCCCTGTGAACACTTCACTTAAGATGCTCTGGACTCTCTGAAAGTCTAGTTTATCTAGTCCGCACCCCAGCCGAGGCATTGAAATCCTTCTTACTTTGTGCTGTACGCACCAGTCTCTCATGTGTCGTAAACTGTTGGTGAAATCTTCGTATGTGGGGAGGTCAGTACATTTTGCTTTTGTGATCAGGTGAAAAATAGTTCTACCGTCTTCCTCATGGGTTATTGCACATTCACCTGATTTTTTTGTTTTGTTGTCTCACTTTTTCTACACCATATCTACTCTTAAATGTTACTGCAATGCCTGCACCATATGCACAATCTTCACTTACACAGTGCGCTAAAGGTTCCTGTGGTGGACTTGCAAAAATGTCACCTTTCTTGTGTACGATCTGTAAAAGTTTTCCTTTTTCTGAACTTCCTTGTACTTCACCTTCAACACCCTCCCTCTCTTGGACCTGAGATCTCAGGTCCACAGCCGTCTGTTCCAGAGACCTGCTTGGTGAATCACACGCTACACGAGAAGACAAATGATACCAGTTGTCGCCTTTTCCTGCTAGGCGGACACAGTGGGATGTTCGTGAGGTGACACGCAGTGGTTTAGACCACCTGGGCTCGTGCCATTTTCTGCGGAAGGTCTTCAGTCGCAACCACTCAGTGGGTGGTGGAACAGGTTCGGGTTTAGTCTCCAGTGTGACCTGCTGGGAGAAGTGTTGGATCAGAGCAGTTAGTTTATCAAAATAGGCACAATGTGACAGAGGCTTAATGGTGTCTGGTCGCAGAGGCGTAGTTGGTCCAGGAAAAGATTGACCTGTAAGCAATTCAAATGGTGTAAAGCCAGAAATCCTGTTAACAGAAGAACGTATAGACATTAATGCTAAAGGGAGAGCAGATAACCAGGTCAATTTGGTCTGTGCACAGATTTTAGCCAATTTAAGTTTCAAAGTCAAGTTCATTCTCTTCACCTTGCCTTGAGATTGCTGATGGTAGACTGCCCCAAAAGCATGGGTGAGCCCCAAAGATTGTTCAACTACCTTTAAATGTTCATTTTTAAAATGACTGCCGTTATCCGAGCGGATTCGTCGGGGAAAACCATAATGCGGAATGTAATGATTGATGAGACACTTAATCACTGCGGTACTGTCTTCCCGTCCAACTGGATAGGCCTCCTGCCACCCTGTGAAATAGTCAACAATGACCAAGAGGTATTGTTTACTGTTGGTCCTGACTATCATGTCTGTGAAATCAATCACAATTTCCTCCCCCGGGCCATAGATAGTAGAAAATGTGCCCTGCATCTGTCTCATGGGAGTTTTGACATTATGTTCCTGACATGTGTCACAAGACACGACGTAATGGGACACCTTTGAGGTCAGAAAAGGGTGCCACCAGTGTCTAAGTGTTCTCAACATTGGTTTTGTGCTGACATGGGCAAGGCCATGTGCCTGTTTAAGAAGTGAACTGGTCAGGGTTGTGGGCAATGCTGGTCTGCCATCTGGTGCTTGCCAAAGGCTGTCAGGTGCACATAAAGCACCATGTTCTATCCAGACAGATTTCTCCTCTAGACTCGCTTTGTTATATTCAGTCACAAGATATGCCCTGTTAAATTGGGGAAGCAATTTGTCACAATGATTAGAGGTCTTTACCACCATCTGCATCCTGTTATATCCTGCGGCCAATTTCGCTGCGGCATCTGCAGCATCGTTGCACTGGTAGTTCAACATTTACAGCCGTAATGACATAAGCAGAATCACTGAAAATGTTTACTCTATTTGTCCCTGCAAATTTCAACGCTTCGGTTACTGCTATCATCTCTGCTCGCTGTGCTGACTGTTTACCCTGCAGTCTGTCTGATACTTTAGTGACAAAACCCTTCTCTGTTTGTTCCACTACGGAAAATGCAGCTGTTAGTGAGCCGTCCTCTGATCTGAAGCAGCACCCATCCGTGAACAGCGTTATAACTTGTAGAGGACTTGTGAGTGGAGATGCAGAGAGATGTGGTCTGATACGGGAAGCTAACTCTGTGATGGGCACACAGTCATGGGGTAATGTGTGATGTCTTTTCAATTATTTTTTCCAAACCTGCAGCAAACCTGGCCCAACTAGGCTGTCGTTGTTCAATGCTGTCCAGGAGGACGCTGACATACATTAAAATCCTCCTCGTTCCTGCCTGTTTTTGGAATAGCACCCCATGTGCACTGCTTCCTCTTTCAGAGACATCTAGGAAAAAACCTAGAGAGTAATCAGCACAACACAAATGTGCTGCATGTGCCAATTGTGCTTTCAATGTGATAAAAACCTGTTCTGCTTCAGGGGTCCATGTCAATTCAGCCTTTACATTTTTCATACCCTGCTCTTTCACGATCTGTCTGAGGGGCGAGGTTAAGGTAACATACATAGGGATGTCATTTCTGCTGAAACCTGTGAGGCCGAGATTGGAAAGCATATCCTTCACATTGGTTGGTTTGGGATGTGTTAGGATGCTATCACGTTGACGATGGGAGAGAGTATAGCCCTGTGGTGTGATCAGTCTTCCCATGAAGGTCACAGATTGCCTACTGACTTGTAGCTTTTCTTTGCTGACTTTGAAACCTGAAATATATAACTGTTGCAAAATTACTTTTGTAGCTTGCAGACAGTCGGCATTTGTTTCTGCGGCTAAAAACAAATCATCAACGTACATTATAAACACGCAGTTAGGGGGAAGTATACAACGTTCCAATTGTTCCTTCAGCACTTGGTTAAATATGCCTGGTGACAAAATAAACCCTTGAGGGAGTCTGTTGTAAGAGTACTGGCGCCCTCTGTAGGTGAAGGCCAGACATGACTTACATTCCTCAGACAGCGGTATACAGGAAAATGCATTTGCCAGGTCAATGCATGTGAACCACTGGTGAGCTGGGGTCAAATTGGAGAGTGTGATATATGGGTTAAGAATCGCTTGGGTGTGCGTCAGTACCATACTGTTGATTCGTCTCAGGTCATGTACAAGTCAGTACTTGTTGGTGCCTGGTTTTTGTACTGGAAAAAATAGGAGTATTCCATGGAGACTTATAAGGGGTGACCACTCCCCTCGATAGGAGTCCCTGGACAGTAGATGCAATACCCTCATCTGCTTCAGGCTTGTTGCGATATTGGGGTACCCAAATTGGGTCCGTAGAGGTCAAATCAAATGTTACTTGTGTCATTTTACAAAGACCAACATCTGTTGGTCCCTGGGACCACAAGTCAGATGGTTGTAGTGCGATCAACTGCTCGGCTCCTGGGCCGTCTGTTTGCTCTCTTCCGTGGCTCCTAGAAATCTGTTTATGTGTCAAAAGGCCTATGTCTTCAGTGGTCGCCTGTACCCAATAAGATTGTGTGGTTGGTGAGTACAGGACCATGTCAACGTGTGTGGGCTCCCAATCAGTAACTCCTCTCAACTTTTTAGTCATAACTCTCTCGCTTCATGGCCTGGATACAGTGCCATGGAAATGTGTGGTGCAGCTGTGTCTGTCATTTCATACCATTTCTGCTGTTCCTCAGTCAGAGTAATAGGGGCCACAACCCCTTCCTTCCCTATATATAGGCCGTCCCCTGTAAGACGCCATCTATTTCCTTCTATGCCATTAAACAGCTCATGGTACATGACATTGTCATTTCTGTCATAGAACAGTGTGCAACGGAGGGGGTCAATGGGCGGTAAGAAAACATCTATGTCTGTTATCCATGGCCTGTGGTTGTTAAACAATGACACTACACTCGTTGGGGATGGGGAAATGTCTAATTTTATCCAGTAAATGTCCGCAGCCTCTTTCAATGGGCCTCCTAACAGGACATTTTGTGTGTAACCCATTTCTCTAGCCAGTGAACAATTAACTTGTGTACCATCTGGAAAACTTACAATTACCCCCTCTGGAGAACATAAAATGCTGGCTCCTAATTTGATAAGTAAGTCTCTACCTAATAAGGGTATTGGGGCATTGGAGGAGTACAGGAAAGACTGCGGTAAGCTCTGATTTGCAACGTGCACAGTTAGGTTTTTTGTCATAGGCCATTTTTGCAACACTCCAGAGAATCCCATTACTCCCACTGTTTTATAACTCAGGTCATGGCTCGTTATAAAGCCTTTTGTCACAGTGGAGTATGTTGCCCCAGTGTCCACCAGTGTCCCAGTGGCTTTCAGTGGTCTATCGTTGACCACTATTTCCATAAGGGGTTCAGCCATCCCCCTCATGGTGGTTCTCTGGGGGCCCCTTCAATCTTCCTCCGCATCTTCCTCCAGGCCCCATGTTGGGAGCACGGGCGCCTGTACTGAAGGAAACGAGAGTGATTTCCCCGGGTTGTGTGGGGCTAGTGGTGTATGTGGTCCCCTGCCACGACCACCAGGTGCACCTGTATGGGGACCCCATCCCCCCGCAGGTGCCCCTGCATTTTTTTGGCCTCCCCCTGGCTGTCGGGGGCATTCTCTTTGCCAATGATCAGTAGCTCCACACCCATGACAGGTACCCCTCCCCCGTCCACCGCCCCCTTCCCTCGTTCCCACTGACCCCTCTGTGGCCATTGGGTTGGGTATGCACCCCCACGGTCGTATCCGAAATCGAGGGGAATAAATGGGGGGGGGTAAACCTTGGGATGCCATGGCATGTTGTTAGGGCATTTGTTTAGCTTTCTTTGAGCCACTATTTTTAGCTACCTCTAGTTGTGTCCCAGCTCCTGGATTTGTCTGGAATGTACATACTTCCAGCAAGGCTACCTAACCCCTCTCTTTCCGCTGCTCTGGTTCTTTTTGCAATAGGGGTAGCAGACATTGTTCCTTTAATACACATCCATATGTTTTGTCTCATCGCCTTCCTCACTATCTAAACTCTGTTGGCTATGCAATGAAACAGGGGGTGTGTGGTGATGCATTAGCTCTCCACACGCCCCTTTCCCCTCCCCTTGTGGAATGTGTTCTTTCTGTTCCTCTCTCTCGGGGGCTAACTGCTGTGATGTTTCCCTGACTAATCTTGTGAGTTGGTGTAATTGCTGTCTTAATTCGTTTATTTCAGCCATTGTGTCAGGCAATTCTACATCTACGTTTCCTTGGTCCACTTTTACCATGACTTGCTGCAGTTTTGCGTCATACGGTGGGGGTTTTGTCAATAATTTCAAGTCCGGATATGTTTGTGGGGGTGGGGAATATGCTGTCTGATCAGAGGTGTCTCCCTGTGCACTTCCTGACTTCTTTGTCTTTTCTTTGTCTGCCTTAACTGTCTTCGCACGGTCCCCTGAACTCTTGATTTTAGCAGGACTGAGGGCCGTTGCAGTAAGTGCAATTCGTGTCCACAGCCTGAGGTCTGTTCTATATTCTTCCTCTTGGTTCAAATGTTTACCCCTATTTATCCACTTCACTTTAGTCTTTGCTTCTACATGTCTTTTCAGTCTTACATGCGCCCATTTTATTTCCCTAGCTTTAGATGCCAGTGGTACTGACACTTTTTCAGGTGTATCCCATTTACATTCTAAACACATCCGACTATCTTTAATTTCCCATATTTTCTTCTCTTTCTTATGTTCCTTGGGCTCCGCTTGAGCCATTAACATATTCACCACATTGTTCCACTGCCCTGAGACTGGGACACACCCATACTCTTCACATTCTCTTTCAAACTCTGACATTTTAATACCTCTTTTCAACACGTGTAGATAAGGACTTCAACCCAAATCACTATTGTAGGACTTTAACCCAAATTTCACCCGTAGGACTTTAACCCACAATCACATAGGACTTTAACCTGTAGTTTGTTGAGGGACTTTAACCCACAATCACAAATATAGGACTTTAACCTCTAGCTTGTTAGTTTGCATTTGTTTGTGTGTTAATATTGGGACATTTGGAAGGCGTGTCCAACGCCAGCTAAAGTACTTAAATAGTTGTTCTAAGGTCAGTTCGTGGGAGAAGCAGTTTTGTTGCAGCCTAAGAATCAACTGGTACTCGTAAGTGAAATCGATCATTAGTGTTTTATTGAGTCCAACGCAGTTTCGTTTCCTTTGTTGTACGTCCGCTGAGTCAGGCGCTGTTAGTTTGCATTTGTTTGTGTGTTAATATTGGGACATTTGGAAGGCATGTCCAACGCCAGCTAAAGTACTTAAACAGTTGTTCTAAGGTCAGTTCGTGGGAGAAGCAGTTTTGTTGCAGCCTAAGAATCAACTGGTACTCGTAAGTGAAATCGATCATTAGTGTTTTATTGAGTCTAACGCAGTTTCGTTTCCTTTGTTTGCGTCCGCTGAGTCACGCGCTGTTAGTTTGCATTTGTTTGTGTGTTAATATTGGGACATTTGGAAGGCGTGTCCTGCTGAATTCAATTGCGTGATTGAATAGGGTCTTTAAATGGGATTGACCACCGCATGCTGCGGTCGCGTAGACCGAAGAGAGAAAAGACCATCGACTCTACCTGTGCGACTCCACCGAGCAACGACACAGACAAGGCACTTGAGTACTACTGTTTGCACTTCGACTATTGCACTTTATCTATTATCTTTATTCAATTTTCTTTATTTGTCTTTTACATTCCTTCATTTTTTCACTATGTGTTTTCAAATCCACACTGTCATTACATCTCGTAAACCAACGGTAACTCGCAGAAGGCCACGCATGGCTAATGCTAACAACCTGCGTACTCTTTCAGCATCCAACACTAACTCTATTACCTTTCCAATTGGTTTATGGAACTGCCAATCCGCTGTAAACAAGGCAGATTTCATCACAGCTATTGCAAAACATTCTGGTCTTTCTCTTTTAGCACTTACAGAAACCTGGATCAAACCAGAGGACACTGCCACACCGGCTGCCCTCTCTAATAATTACACTTTCTCCCACACCCCACGCATATCAGGGAGGGGCGGAGGAACCGGTCTACTTATTCCTAACGACTGGAAATTTAAACAGCTGGCACCCTCATGCAACAACACCGCCTTTGAGTTTCATGCTGTCACTGTCATCCACCCTGTTGTGATGCATGTTGTAGTTCTCTATCGCCCTCCAGGGCACCTTGGACTCTTCTTGGAGGAATCGGATACACTTCTGTCATCATTCCCCGAGGATGGTACTCCTCTGGTGGTACTTGGAGACTTCAACATCCACCTGGAAAAACCACAGGCTGTTGACTTCAACAACCTGACTGCATCGTTTGACCTAAAGCGAGTCCCCACTTCAGCAACCCATAAATCTGGTAATCAACTTGATCTCATCTACACACGCTATTGCTCCACCCATCACTCCCAGGTCACCCCACTGCACACGTCGGATCATTTCCTCATCACTCTTGATCTCGACTTAACTTCTCCAGACACTACACATGCCTCCCCACTGGTCACATTCTGACGCAACCTACGATCACTCTCTCCCTCCCGCCTATCCTCTGCAGTCTCTGCTACTCTCCCACCCCCTAAACAGTTCTCTCTCCTTGATACTAACACCGCCACCCACAGCCTTTGCTCCACACTAACCTTCTGCTTAGACATCTTATGCCCTCTGAGATCTAGGCCATCTCGTGCATCTCCTTCTGCCCCCTGGTTATCTGATGTTCTCCGTGAGCATCGCGCCTCTCTCAGGTCTGCTGAGAGAAAGTGGCGCAAATCAAAAGAACCCACTGACCTCTCTCTCTACCAGTCGATTCTCTCTTCCTTCTCTGCGGATGTCTCCTCTGCGAAAACCCAATACTACCACACTAAAATCAACAACTCTCCTCACCCTCGTTCTCTCTTTAAAACCTTTTCTGCTCTCCTTTGCCCGCCTACCCCCTCACCTCCTTCGGACTTAACAGCTGACGATTTTGCATCGTTCTTTGTAAAAAAAACGAACACCATCAGCAATCAATTCTCTGCGCCACCACCTCTTGACCACAGTCAATCCCCAGACACATGCTCGTTCCCCTCGTTCTCTCTCCTATCTGAAGAGGAAGTTTCCAAGGCAATTTCTTCTAACCACCCGACTACCTGCCCTCTAGATCCCATCCCCACCCATCTCCTCCAGGCCATCTCTCCATCAGTTGTACCCTCTCTGACTCACATTATCAACTCGTCCCTCACCACTGGCAGATTTCCTACTCTCTTCAAAGAGGCCCGTATTACCCCACTACTACCTACTCCCCTTCGCTGCTAAAACTCTAGAACGTGTTGTCTGTAACCAGCTCTCATCCTTTCTCATCCAGAACAACCTCCTGGACAGCAACCAGTCTGGGTTCAAGAGCGATCATTCCACTGAGACTGCTCTCTGTTATCGAAGCCCTGAGACTGGAAAGAGCTTCCTCTAACTCATCTGTTCTCATCCTACTGGATCTATCTGCCGCCTTTGACACTGTTAACCATCACATCCTCCTGTCCACTCTCAAGGCTATGGGGGTCTCCGGAATGGTGCTACAATGGTTCAGGTCTTACCTCTCAGGTAGGTCATTTAGAGTATCTTGGAGGGGTGAGGTGTGTGAGTCCCAACATCTCGACACAGGTGTGCCTCAGGGCTCAGTGCTTGGTCCGTTGCTATTCTCTGTATACATGATATCCCTTGGCTCTGTCATTAGGAAACATGGCTTTTCCTATCACTGCTATGCGGATAATGCACAACTCTACCTGTCTTTTCGCCCTGACGATCCGACTGTCTCAGCACGCATCTCAGCTTGCCTAGCCGACATCTCACTCTGGATGAACGGCCATCACCTGCAGTTGAACCTTTCAAAAACAGAACTGCTTGTAATCCCGGCTGATATAAAGACTTATCACAACCTTTCCATTCAACTGGGCTCATCAACCATCACACTTTCCAGAAAGGCAAGAAACCCGGGAGTGGTGATCGATGACCAGCTCAACTTCACAGATCAAGTTGCCAGCACCGCCCGGTCCTGTAGATTCATCCTCTACAATATTAGGAAAATTAGACCCTTCCTATCAGAGCATGCTACGCAAGTCATAGTACAGGCTCTAGTCCTGTCCAAACTGGACTACTGCAATGCACTACTGGGAGGACTTCCTGCTTGCACAACCAAACCTCTACAGATGTTCCAGAATGCTGCGGCAAGAGTTATCTTTAATGAACCGAAGAGAGCACACGTTACTCCTCTACTCATTAAGCTACATTGGCTCCCTATAGTCGCTCGCATCAAATTCAAGACTCTGCTCCTGGCCTACAAGACCACCACTGGTTTGGCACCACCTTATCTTCACTCACAAATGCAGACATATGTACCCGCCAGATCCCTACGCTCTGCAAACGAACAGCGTCTTGTGGTGCCATCCCATAAAGGTAGAAAATCTCTCTCGCGCACCTTCTCCGGATCTGTTCCACCTATGTGGAATGATCTGCCTGCTGCTACAAGATCTGCAGAATCTGTAGCCATCTTTAAGAAACGCCTGAAAACCCATCTCTTCCGCCAACATCTTACTGTTCTGTTCTGACTCAAGTTTCTTCTCTACTCTTTTCTTCTCTACTCGTTTCTTCTCGTTTCTTCTCTAAAAAAAAAAAATGTATGAATGAATGTTTCTGTATACTGTGTTAGGCTATATCAAACCAGTCTTCTTTTTGATTGCACTTATGCTCTTGTTGTACTTATGCTGTCCTAATTGCTTCCATTACCTACCCCACTTGTAAGTCGCTTTGGATAAAATGACTAGGTAATGCTAAATGCTAAATGACTAAATGTAAATGTAAATCAATCCCGATTATCTGATCAACAAACATCAAAATAACTTAGTTCTACATATTTCTACTTACACGAGATGTTCATCAGATTCAACACATCAATTTAGTTTTTCCATTAGGCAGAATTTGATTAAACAGGTTTCTGCTTACCTTAGTTTTCTTGGCCGGCCGTGTGTTGAAACTGAATCCGTCTCGCCTTAAATTCCGGTCTTTTGCCGCTTTATCAATCAAAAAACTGCCTTTTTCCTCAATCACGTCGGCGTCACCAAATTGTTGGACTTTTAAGTGTCCTGCATGTTCAAAAATTGAAGGTAGGCAATCTCTAATAAGTATTGAAGTTTATTAATCAGATTGTAACAAAATAAAGCGCGCTGGGTTGTTGGACAACACTCCTCTGTCCTTCCAAGGAACAACAACCCCCCCAGCACATATTCACAGCATTTATTGTTATTTCACGCCGATCTCTCTTCTGCAGGGGGGCCGGGATCCCCCTTGTTTCCACCAATCACCAACTTCTGCCTTATCTGGTTCCTGCAAAACACTCCTTGAGTGAAATGTAACCACAAAAGGAAAACAACAGTATTAACGAAATCCAAGCATAACAAAACGAAACGAAACTAATCCTAAGAGGTGCTGGGAGAGATGCCCGCGAGAGGAATGGTCATGGAATGAGAGACCGAGAGAGAGAGACGCCATGTCTGCGTCAACGCCCATTTATATCCGGAATCCCCGATGACGTCACGCAGCCCTCGTGCAACAGGACTATCCCACTGGTCTTCCTATGGATTAAAATACAAAACAATTACAGAGATTTTCGTGACAACAATTTATTACTAGTAAACCCAGACAAAACAGAAGTGTTACTTACTGGACCGAAAACCGCTATACGTAACAACCAAGAATACTGCTTCACGATTGACGGATGCTCCTTAAAATTCTCGTCATCAGCTAAGAATCTTGGCGTTGTATTCGATAGTATTCTGTCATTTGAAAGCCATGTCGCCAACACCTGTAAAATTGCATTTTTCCATCTTAAGAATATATCTAAACTACGTCATATGCTGTCACTGTCAGATGCAGAGAAATTAATTCATGCATTCATGACATCAACACTAGATTACTGTAATGCACTTTTAGGTGGTTGCCCTGCAGGCCTATTACAAAAACTGCAACTGGTTCAAAACGCGGCAGCTCGAGATCTTACTCGTACAAAAAAGTATGAGCATATAACCCCGGTTCTGTCAACCTTGCACTGGTTACCTATAAAGCATCGCATTAACTTTATGATCTTGCTTATTACCTATAAAGCCCTACATGGTCTAGCGCCGCAGTATTTGAATGAACTTCTATTGTATTACAGACCTCCACGTACATTACGCTCTCAGGCGTCCTGTCAGTTGGTAATACCTAAAATTTCAAAATCAAGTGCAGGTGGTAGATCCTTTTCTCATCTAGCGCATAAACTTTGGAAAAGTTTTCTCTGCACTGTCCGGGAGACAGACACACTGTCAGTTAAACATAATAAATATTGCATATAAGAACTTATAGTTAATTTAATATTTGACCTGTGGTTCTCTCTCCTTTATCGCCAATGTGTGCTTTCACTGTTTGTGTATGCGAGTGTGTTTGTGTGTGTGAGAGAGTGTGTTTGTGTGTGTGTGCGTCTATGTCAATGTGTAAGTATGTTTGCATATTGTGTGTGTGGAGCATTTGTATGTCTGTCTTTTGTTGTTTTCACCTTTTTCTTGTTTTTACAGGTATATGCCTTTAGTTGTTTTACTTGTACTCAATATGTCTCATGTACAGCTGCTTTGTAACAATGAAAATTGTAAAAATATATAAATAAAGTTGAGTTGAGAAGCAAATATTTGCTTACGTTCATGTGTTTGGCAACGCGTTTCCTTCTTCCTATCCATTGCGAACGATTACATAACGATCGATGATGAGAGCCTTATCTCAGTTTTTGTCAGTATTTGGACTTCATACGACCATTCAGAGTGATCATGGTACAAACCTGACCTCCCATTTCTTCCAGCAAGTTTAAATGCAGTTACAAAATAAACATAATTTTTCTACTGCATATCATGCACAAAGTAAAGGTGCACTGGTGAGCTTTCATCAAACTTTGAAGTCTCCCCTTCAAGCTTATTGTGCACAATATGATAAACATTGGGAGAAAGGTTTGGCTTGGTTGTTACTGGCTGCCTGTGAGGTGCTAAAAGATGGTACTGGGATTAGCCCTAATGACTTGGTTTTCAGACATAAAGTTTGTGGCCTTCTATCTGTGCTTTGAAATTCAGTTAAATTTTTAGAATCTCCTAAAAATGTACTGTCGTACGTGAATGGATTTCATTAAAGGTTGATACCTCGTGAAAGTGAGAGGATTCAGTGACAGCCCGAACGGAAGGACCGTGTATTGATATGCAACCCCTTCACAGGCGAATCTCAAGAATCATCTGAGATAGGGAGCCATCTGGATATGGAAATATGCGTCTTTCAGATCAAGGCAGAAGAAGCAGTCCTCTGTGCATATTTGCGAGAGGATCTGCTTCAGGGTAATTATTCTGAAACACCGTTGTATAAGTGTTCAGATGTCTGAGATATAGGACAGGGCGGAGACCGTCATCCTTTTTGGGTATGAGGAAGAAGCGGCTGTAGAAGGCCTACTCGGTTTAATCTGGAGGAACCGGTTCTGTGGCTCCTTTTTCCAGTACATTTCTCAACTGGGGATGACCTGCAAAGCCTTTGCCCCTGTGGCAAGGGATTGATTACTTTGGGGAGGTACGCCACCTAGTAGGGGCTTGACTCCCGTAGTAATTGGAAGAGGAAGGTTGCTGATTTTATGAAAATATGTTTGTTTTCACAAGTTCGCCTGCTCAGATATACATAATTTATTACATCTTCCGCTTTAACAGCGGTTGGTTGTGTGGACACTAGATCGGACCCAACATTCACAATAGGATAAAAAACAAATTTTCCCTAGCACCCGGGATTGAACGGGGCACTTGGGTAAAGAAAAGAGCTTGCTGGGAAGGCGGTTCAGCTGCAGCGAGACCCGGTCCCTTCCTCTATATCACTCGAGTCTTGGGGCGCCGTCGGAGTTGCAGAGTCCGACGGCTGCTGAGTTGGTGCTGGCTTCAGGCGAGCGATCGAGTAGCCGGGACTTTCTCGGCAGGAGGTGCTTCAAGGCCTACTAAGCCCTCCACCGTGGGTCCGAAGAGGTCTGTGTGGGAGATCGGAGCATTGAGGAAGGGAACTTGTCAGCCTCCTTGATCTCCGTGAGCATCAGCCATAAGTGGCGCTCGAGCACAACGTGACTGTCCATGGATCTGGCTATCACTTGGGCCGTGGTCTTTGTAGCGTGTAGTAATTTTCTTCTTTTAAACTCTAGCAAAATAGAAATATTACTTATAGCACCAAAAACACGTAACCCGAATATCTCAGATTTCAACCTGAAAATTGAAGGCTGCACTGTTACTCCAACAAACACAGTTAAAGACCTAGGCGTTATATTAGACGGCAACTCACATTTAAAAATCACATGTCAAATATCACAAAAAAACCTTCTTCCACCTTAGAAATGTTGCAAAGTTACGAAATATTTATTGCTGACGCAGAAAAGCTTATTCATGCATTTTTTACCTCAAGACTTGACTATTGTAATGCTCTACTTGGTGGTTGTCCTGTATCATCAATAAACAAACTACCTTTAGTTCAGAATGCAGCTGCCAGAAATCTTACCAGGTCAAGAAAATAAGGTCACATAACCCCAGTTTTATCATCGCTTCACTGGCTACCCATTAAGTATCGTATTGATTTTAAAATTCTTTTAATTACTTACAAAGCCTTTAACGGTTTAGCCTCTACTTACGTATCTGAGCTTTTATCACATCAAAACCCATCACGCTCTCTAAGGTATCAAAACTCAGGACTTTTGATAACACATATAATAACTAAATCCAATTTGAGATTACGCCAGCTACAGCTGCAGATTTATTGACTATCCTAGCTCCATCTAAGGAAATTCCACCACCACCCAAGAGAAATACGACCATCTGACCATTCCAGCTCAGACCACTCCATCCCCAACCAAGAGCAAAGACGGATTACTTGTCACATTAATGCTGAAGTTACAATACTTGGTATTTAATGCTAAACCTACATCACATGTCAGCAGTTTGAAATTATAGCTGCATTCAGTGGCCCTGATTGGAGGTTCCCGGTTGGGTGTTTGTGGGGAGTGGGGGGGGGTCGTTGGTTGTGGGGATTCATTTGCCGGGGCTGTGTGGGTCCGGTTTTGTCTTGTTTTGTGGTCGATGTCGGACAACAGAGAAATAAAGTTACAACTTGCCATTACTGTTTTCTGGTGTTGATCGTTGAGAGGGACCGAGTTGAACCTGCACGGTTTTCGGAAAATGGGACTTTCTGGGTTGCGGACGGAGGGCTCTCCCTCTTCATCGTGGATATTTGCTCGGTGGCTTTTGGTCGGGGTCACTGAGTGCAGCTTTGACACGTCAGAGGGGATCTGGCCCTCCCTGTTGAGCCTGGTTTTTCCAAGTTTTTTTTTCTCCATTAATCAATCATTGTCAGACAGTTTATAAGCAGCCCCTTTCAGACTACATGACTAAAGAGATCCAGTATGCATGTCAAAAACGTATTAAAAGCTGCATTAAAATTAATTTTCTAAATACATATTTCACTTTTATTAATATGTACAGTATTTATAATGGTAGTTGCAGTGTTATTATAGTTTTGATTTGATTTTTACTTAGTTTTATAAATAGTTTTACTAAGCTTTTATTTGTATCTATTTAGGTTATCTATTTTCATTTTTACTCTAAGTTTTACCAATTTTGGTGTATGCGTTTGTCATTTTATATATGTGTTTATGTTGCTTCGTGAGATAATTAATAATTTTTTTTGTTTATTATTAAAATTGTAGGTGCTCTATACCTTTTCATTAATTTTTGAGATAAACATTTCTATTTTTCCTTTAAGTTTTTCCAATAATTTTAGGCCAATATCTTATTTAATTTCAATGAACAGAAACGTTTTCAAGTATTTTATTTTAGTAAAATACAATAACTTTGGGTAGTTTACAAATAAACGATTCATGTGTCATATGGTGTAACAAAAAAAGATGTCAAAAAAAGTTAGTTTTCAAAATCTTTGCTGTCATTCCATAATAAACATGGACAGTTTCTTTGTTTTATTCGTTCTTAACGCCATTCCAGCATCTCAGGATATATGGATAGCAAGAACCAGTCATTCCATTCACAAGTCTGTTCTATACACAAGTCGATAAATCCACGAGTTGGGGGGACAACTTGGAATCCTCAATCAACCTAAACTGCATGTCTTTGGGCTGTGAGAAGAAACCGGAGGTCCCACAGTAAACCCACGCTGACACAGGGAGAACATCCAAACACCACACAGAAAGAGTTTTTTGCTACCTTAGTTTATTTTTCAGCTATGTGTTGACTGACCAATAAGATCAAAATGTATAAAACAAGCACCAAATAGCGTCTTTATTTTCTTTATTTTAGCATTATGTGTTTCTAACGACAAACTGTGGTAAAAAAGGGCAATTTTAACATATTAAGGGATACAAGTCTTCCGATGCAGGGGTCTTTTCGAACCCTGTCTGGGAAACCGCTGCTTTATGTCTTTGTTTTAGTGTGCCTAAACATTTTTTAAATGCATCACATATGTTTGGATCAGCTGCTGTGCTATAAGCTCTTGTATGTATATCAGATTAAACATTGAATTTGTTGCTATTTTTATGCTGTCTTATTCGCTCTCTGTGTTCCTCTCTCTCTTTAGATCAGAATTTGAACTCGAATATGACTGCTACGAGGACAATCTCTATGAGAGGTACTGTAACTGTCGCTTGATGTCTGCCCATTTCTGTCAGAACGTGTGTTACCTGCTTAAATAAAATTCCTTATGATAAACAAACCATTTGACATTTAGCTTTATACAATAACTGTATACAAATTATAGTAATAGATGATAAATTAACAGTAACACATTTAATAGTAAGATTTCGTATATGTATTATATAAGTGAACAGTACAATAATCCCCACATACTGTACATATAAAACACAATATACCCTACAAACCGCCGTCTTTCTTGGGAACAATGAATTACGAGCTGTAAAAGCCGCTAAACATCTTGGCTTGAGGGACGAACTCGATGGCCTGTTTCGCCAGAAGGGTGGCGACCTCTGCCCGAAGCCGCCCCTGCCTCTGACAAAGGTGGAGAGGATGCCCCGAAACTTGGAAGGGTTTCCAGCAAACTGGATTGAGTAGCCAAGATGGACCGCCCTCCGTAGCCACCGAGACAGTGTGGGCAGCTCTTGCCAAGCTCCCAGGGACTGAGACAGGGGGACCAACGGGACGGTCTGCCTCACCATTCCCACGGGGGTGGTTCATCGGCTGGCGGAGCTAACCACATCTCGCGGGGGGGGGACACCGGAGGGAAGGTTGGCTCCGCCGACTTACCTGCCTGGTGGAACCGCTGCATGCACTGTCGATTTGAGAGATGTTGCGGCTGTAATGTGTGTTCAACCTTACGTCTCGCGAAGACTTGAGGTCGGGTTGCCAAACACAGTCCAGTGGAGTGTGAGATCGGCTGCAAGGGACACCCAGGGAGAACGGAAACTCTCTTTTTGATTAAGTGGGTGCCTGAGAAGGGCCCGGCTTCGAGACGAGGCAGGAACCGTCTCTTACCGACCACTCAAAGGCGTGGCTGTGATGGTCGGACCCGATGTTGTTCTCCATGGGGTCTTCCCGTCAGGGGCGCTTCTTGCGAGAAGGTTCCTGACGGGGTGGAGGTTTCCCCCTCGACTTCCTCTTCCAGGATGCAGCCTGAGCTGGGAGCACAGGAACCGGAGCCCATGTCGAAGGGGGCCTGGGCTGCTATGAAGCAGACGTTGCACGAGATCTCGGAAGCCTCTGGGCGGCCGAGTCGCGGCGATGTAGAATGTGGCTAATAGACTCTGCTTCTTCACCGTCGAGAACTGCTAAGCAAAGACCTCGACGGTATCACCAAACAGGCCCCCCTGCAAGATGGGTGCATCGAGAAAGCGGTCTTTTATACCGGATATCCGGGGTCGGAGACCGGCATGCAAATTTCATTAGACATTCATTGGCCTCTTCTATAGTATTCAGAGTTGATAGGTTCTCATGGGCGAACCCTATCTGTCGGCTCGAAAATAAGACTTCCTCATGCAGTCCCAAAAGGTCGTCCAAGATTCTCTGCCCTGTAAAAGTAGAGAGGAGAGTGGCGAAACACGTTCCTGCTCATTGATGGTAAAAAGTGGAATGCTGCTGACCTGGCATAATCACCTGGATCAAATGACTGTGCCAGTAACACACTGCAGCAAACACCCAACACTTCACACAATCATGTGAAGGTTTTACGTACAAGGCATAAGCCTAATTGACACAAAGACTATGTGATGAAATAAACAGGGGTTTTGTTTTTTGTGTCTTCTAATGCAATACCTTGTGCTGCCTCTAGAGACACTAGTGGTAGTAGAAGAAGAATAGGAGCTAGTAGAAGAAAAAGTGTGGTCATGCCAATAGTAACTACGATGTAAAACTGTTGTTCGAGATGAAATGAAAGATCTCTGAAGACCACACATTTGCACATATCACATAGCTTATAGCTTAAAATAAAAGCATGACCTCCTCTGAACTCCTTGCGATCTGGGTAGCTTGAATGTAAGCATGAGAGGTTGCCATAAAAAAGTTGTTTACTGTTGTTTAGAGTCGCTGTGCTTGATCATAGCCATGTTGGTGCATGGTATAAAACACTTGGGGAGCTACATGATTGTTGACTACTTATTTAGCAGATGCTTTATTTCAAAGTGATATACAAATGGGAGAGCATTTTACATTTTGTCAATGAGCTATGAACAAAACTCATAGATTACCAGGCCAGATTGACACGTGGCTGGGGCAAGGGAAAAATAACAACAAGAAAAAAACAGACACAAGTTTTTTAAACAGCTAGAGAGTAGACAGTTAGGGGTTAGTCTGGTAGATTGGAACATATATGTTTTCAGCTGTTTTTTAAAAGGTTGTGATGGATTCTGTGATGGCTGGCAGCTCATAATACCATAGTGGTTGAAAGCTTTTGTGAGCAATCTGGTGTCTCATTCTGATTGGGTCACTATGAGTCGCTCATTCATGGATTATAGGGGACGAGAGGGAATGTAGACCTGTATGAGTTAGAGTAGAAGAGAGATTGGTATGTAGTTGTCGATCAATGATGGGTCAGGTGTTGTTTTCTTTATAAGCGGGGTTCCTTCTTGGATAATAAATATTTGCGGCCTGTTAAACTTCAGGTTCCTTTCGAACACTAAGTTTCTTTCTGTGTTTTGGTTTACACTTAAAATCAAATCAGAAATAGGTTGGATGTTGTGAGAGAATTATTCTGCAGATCTGGGAGCACAAGAACTAGACACAGAGGCATCCAGCTTTTGAACTCATTTATTTCCGTGAAAACAAATCCTTATAAAGTGCACAATAAGACACCTGTTATACCAAATAAGGTATAGAAACTATATGGAAGAAACATCTTTATATAGTGCACAATAAGACACCTGTTATTCCAAATAAGGTATAAAAAACATAGCATGTCAGACAAAGAATGTTTAGCTTAGAATAAATCCCCTTTCTCCACATTTAGCCAGCTGTCCGCTCAGAGATCACCTTTCGACTCTGTGAGCATTAAAACCCCACATAGGCTACACTTATTCATTCATTTATGTGGGTTTATTAATCCATGGGGAATATAATATCTAGCACGGCCCAAATCGGGCCGACACCTTACACCAGGGGTTTCCAAAATCAGTCCTGGAGGGCCTGTGTCCTGCAAAGTTTAGCTTCAACCCTAATCAAACACACCTGAACAGCTAATCAAGGTCTCACAAAGCTGACTACAAACTTCAAAACAGGTGTGTTAAACCAAGTTAGAGCTAAACCCTGCAGGACTGTGGCCCTCCAGGACCGACATTGGACACCCCTGCCTTGCACCATATACCCCCTCGTCTGGCCGACATACCTTATAGAATGATGGCACTTCGGCTGTCCCTCTGGTTTTCATGTTGGTAACACATTTAACAATGAATGAAGTGTCAACAGGCAAACCCCAAATATGAAACTAATGTAAGAAATGTTTTCTTTAATATAGATCTACATCCCAAAATGAAAATATCTTGTGAAAAAGCTTTGTTACAATTTCTGAAAAACTTCCTTTAAATAAAAAAACCTGCAATTCAATTCTGAAACAATTAAGGAAAGCATGAAAAACAGTATCTCTAACATCAAAAATGACACTTTTCATGCCTGCAGAACTCAAAACAGAAGTAAAAGCGTTGACCGCAGGAATACCATGAGCAATTCTCCATTGTTAATCTCCTGTCTTTTTGGTCAACGGTGGTTTGTAAAAACTCTCCAAGTGAAGCAGTACCAATACGCATTTCCGTAATCGGTGAAAACTGCTTTCCATAGCAAAACAATATTTTAACAAGTGTGTTATCAGAAACAATAGTTGGAATATTAAAGAGAGAGAGAGATAGAACGAGGATTTGGGAGGGGTTCTAAGATGAGTCTGGGAACACTTGGATATTATGCACCTGTTCCCCTGTCGTTGTTAGAGCGGGGCTAAAAGGGGGCTAAAAGGGGAGAAAGTATACTCTTTGTTGTCTAGCACTACCAATTGCATACTATTTTTCTAACATATTTTTGTGAAGAAATAAATGGAGGATCGAAAAGCATTTCCCTTTTTTGAATGGATGGTGTTCTATTTTGATGTGTCACAAACACAGAGCTGCCAATTTAGCCTCTCAAAGGCTTTTTAGTAATAATCAAGCCCCACCACACAATAGCACAACAATAGCTTAAAAAAAAGAAACTATGTGAAAAGGAAAAACTAAGTGTACAGAGGGAAGTGAGAGAGGCAGGCATAGAAAGCTAGAGTTAGATCAAGAAACAGAAGATAGAGGAGGAGAGGCTGACAACATGAAAAACAAGTGTGTCACTCCATGAAGAGATTATTAAGCTGCTGTGGACAGAAAGACTAATGCTTCTCACTAACCCACACACACCAAATGCTGCTCCAACACCTGCTCCATTTTATCTTATATTTTTACATTTTGGTTATTACTGTCATGATTCCGCTATCATGTCATGTTTATTCTTGTTACAGCAATGGCATAGCCTAAGGTTGTGGGTGGAGGGAGAGATAGTGATCTTATCGGCTTGCTATAGTCTCTCTCTGGTCTGCGTCTTTGTTCCCGCCATCTCATTTCCTCGTTAGCTTTCCATGAGTGTTCATCCCTATCACCTGATTCTTGGTAGTTATCCTCTGTCTGTCTCCCTTTAAATAGTCCTCATGTTTCATTGTCCTGTGCGCCTTCATTGTGAATCTTGTGAAAGTTGTGAATGTTGTTGGTGAATGTGGATGACTTGTCTTGCCCAGTTCCTGTAACCCCCGTGTCTAGTAAGTATAGTTTAGTGTTTGTTTTCTTAGTTTATTCAGTCTGTGTCCTTGTATTAGTTAATAGTGTTTCCAGTCCTGTTTTCCCCCTCGTGGGTTTTTTTCGTCCATTTGTAGTGTCATTTTGAATATTAAATATCTGTTTAACTCCTTCATCCCGGTGTCTGCCTGCATTTGGGATCTTCCCCCGAGTTTCATGACAATTACAGTATGAGTAATATGCTCAGCAGGAGGGCTGTCGCTAGTGGGGGGAAAGGTGGTGACAATTATAGGCCACAAAATCCAACATTTAGACCATAAAGTCAACTGTTTTGTAAATAATTTTAATACGTAAATTGAATACATAAGATTTGAATAAAATCCAGAAAATAATGCATTTTAGCAAAATAAATATTTGTAATTGTGAATCCCCTCCCCAATACACTAAGAGTTTAGTCTGAAAGTCCAACAGCTAGCTTGTGAACAAAACTATTCAGAGTTTAGGTGGCAGCTGAACTATGTATTGGTGAAGTTATAGAGCAGGAGAATCTGTGACTGAAAATGTTGCATTAAAAAACAGAAATGTCATAAAAAGGAGAAAAGAACATGGATAATTGCTGTATCCCACTCTATCATGTCTTAACCAATAGGGCTCAATAATGTCCGCGTTGCGGAATGACAGATTTACGTTTTCCAGGGGTAAAAATGGAATTTACTGTATAACGCGGATGTGCAACTACATATGTGAAGATCATGGAGTTTTCAGTGTCTTACAATATAAAGAGGTAAAAACGTGAACATCTCCAGAGCTTCTCTGAGAGTTTACTTCACAAGCATTTAACGCTTTTCTTTGAGAAAAGCTACTGTCTAACACAGAACAAAACGCAAATGTCTTTGCAGCGATCCGTCAAAATAAAAGATTGGATACAATTATGACTTACCCACATTCCATAGCAAATTGAAGTATATTTAAGTATAGGGAGTATAGATACTATATACAAAAGTATTCTAGAAAACATCAAGAACAATTCAAATAGAAAATGGAACTTGGGAATTAATTTAATATAAATTAAACAGGGCGCTGCATGATTTATGTTGTGTTGCTTTTGGATAGATACATTCATGCAGTTCCCAGGGGTGATAAATTACATCTAGTCACGTTATTGTAATTAAGTCGTCCTTTGACAAGCATTTTAGTAGTCAATTAAGATATCCGACAGTAATCGGACCAACCGATTTTGGACCGAAAAAGCGCCTGCTGCCATAGAAAGCTGATCACGAGCTCAGACAATTAGAGTTTGTGTACAGTAACGCAGGTGTATTTGTGATCTTAGATCATTTACATTTTAAAGATACGTCTTATTTCTCTTTGTCAATCATTTTATGTAAAGCGCTTTGAATTGTGCTATATAAATAAACTTGCCTTGCCTGGTTTTCGTTAACTGTTCAATTTGATTGCCAAAACGGGGCCACCAGACGTAGCTACGCCTAACCTCCTTCATCCTTATGACACATGGATGTCCAGTATGTAGTTCAGCCAGTACCCTGGATTGTTGCTTGGGAGGGATGATTACTCTCCAACCCCACATCCTTGCTGCGCAGTCGGTTCATCCTTCCTGTACAAATAGGGGGCAAGCACACTATTTGCATCTGTAACACGTGGAAATTATCCATTTGCTACCATGTCCATTATTTTAGAAAAAAAGCGTCTGTCCTAGTCTCTTTTCGAACGTCTGCACGCAGAACTGGAAGATGTTCCAGCTGTTTTACCTGAAATACCTACACTGTGTCCCTTTTTACTTGAGGGGCTGCTGGCAATAGTAACCTCGATAATCCATCTGCATTACAGGGGTTGGTACCATCTTTGTACTGGACATCGTAATCATAGGCTGCCAGCAACAAAGCCCAGCCCTGCAACTGCGGTGATGACATGGATGGGGGGGGTTTCATTGGACTGAAGATGGTTGTCAACGGACGACGCTCTGTAAACAATGTAAACTTTCGACTGTACAAATATTGGTAGAATTTGCATACTCCAAAAAAATACTACGAGTTTCTCTTTCAATTTGGGAATAATTTTGCTCAACTTTACTCAAAATTGAAAAAGCAATTGGCTTTTCTTGTCCATCCAGAAGAACATGTGAGATGACGGCACCAAAAATTAAGACCTAATGGTAACTCTGGGTTGTAGTGCATCAAAAAACTCTGTGACATTAACAACCTTTTTAGCAGGTTTGAACGTATATTCACACTCATAGGTCCACTTCTACAGTTTTCCCTTGCATGCCAAAGCGTTGAGAGGAGATAACTTTGATGCTAAATTTGGGATGAAATGACTGTAGTAATTCAGGAGTGTAAGGAAATGAACGTAGCTGTGTAATGTCCTTTAGAACAGTTGCGTCCACGATTGCTCTGACCTTTTCCGGTGGTGCGTCAATGATGTCCCAAGTTCTCCAGATAATCCTTAATTAAGTCACGCTTTTCACGCTGGACCGTTAACCCAAATTTGTGCAGACGACTCAGTACTGTGACCATGTTTTTGAGATGTTGCTCATCATCCGGTCACATGCATATTTACATTACATTTACATTTAGTCATTTAGCAGACGCTTTTATCCAAAGCGACTTACAGGTGGGGTAGGCAATGGAAGCAATTGGGACAGCATAAGTACAAAAAAAGCACAAGTGCAATCAAAAAAGAAGACTGGTCTCATATAACCTAACACTGTATACAAAACAATTCACTCAATCATTCATTCATTCTTTCATTTTTTTTTTGAAAATATAAAATAGAGTCAGAACAGATCAGTCAGATGTTGACGGAAGAGATGTGTTTTCAGACGTTTCTTAAAGATGGCTACAGAATCTGCAGATCTTGTAGCAGAGGGCAGATCATTCCACATAGGTGAAACAGATCCGGAGCAGGTGCGCGAGAGAGATTTTTTACCTTTTTGGGATGGCACCATAAGACGCCGTTCGTTTGCAGAGCGTAGGGATCTGCCTGGTACATATGTCTGCATTAGCGAGTGAAGAAAAGGTGGTGCCGAACCAGTGGTGGTCTTGTAGGCCAGGAGCAGAGTCTTGAATGTGATGCGAGCAACTATAGGGAGCGTATATCATCCAGATAGCAATTGTCCATTGCGCACTGAAAAATTGCAGGAGCCAAAGCAATCCCAAACAGCAACCGTTTATAACAAAACAGTCCTTTCGATGTGGTGATTGTGAGGCTCCTACACAAATTTTCCGCTACAGGGACCTGTAGATATGCATTAGAGAGATCCAATTTGGTAAAACATTGACCTCCAGCTAATGATGTGAATAAATCCTTATTTTGTGGAATCACGTAGTGCTCTACACTAGAGATGCGTGGTTAAGCTAAAATGTCACCCGCATCCGCTGCTTCAAACTAATTATCAACCCTCCCGCACGTGTAATTTTCTCTGATATAGATGTCCGCACCCGACCCCGGACCCGATTGTCACTTTAATTACTCTAATTACTTAATTACTTAATTTTCTATCAGTGTCTTTGCCTGTAAATGCTTAAATCTAATCTTTCGATTTAGCACACACATGATGTGCCATATAAGAGGTACCAGTCTTATGGCTTTCATATACATACAGTGCCTCACAGTCGTTGCATATTACATACCCAGCACTTGATTCATCCTTGTTAAACCACTTCGCTAAAACGCTACCACACGGTACTTTTCTTTTCTACCTTTTGTTTTGTTTTTAATTCTCCGTTTTTAAATTTCTCTCGGATCTGTTTTGTCTCCATTTCTGCTTTAAGAAATAGACCGTCCTCTTCCGCCGCCACGCGCACATTTTTTTAAATTGCTGCAAATTAGCTCCTGATTAAAAATGCTTTTAAAACATATTTGTATTTTTTGAGAAATTTTGTTAATATTGTATATGATATCATCCACCCGCGACCCACCCGCAATTAATCGGAATGTATTTTGTTTACTTAAACAAATTTTTATTACCCGACCCACCCGACCCGTGGATCATCCGCAGCGCCCGTGGATTTAATCGCCATCCGCGCATCACTACTCTACACAAAGGTTAGGGTTTACAATCACCTTAAAATCTCAGCAAATCCTATAAGTCTCCGTTCCTTTTAACAACGGGCACGATCGGCGTGGCCCAGTGCTGAAAGTTGCAGTTGAAATGACCCCAAGCTCCACTTACCTCTTAATTTCGGTCTCAACTTTAGGTTTTATTTACGACACTTGGGAATCAAATAAGAATGTCATAACATTAAGCGAACGCAGACACATTTGTTTCAAGTCTAGAGTATTTATTGAATTGTTTAGTAAAGGAGGATTGCTAAGCAGCAGAGCAGGGTCGAAGGAGGTTTGTCAATGCACATGCACAGTTGTATTCCATTTTCTTTTAAGCCCGAGTGGAGGCAACCTTTAGCTGCTTCCAATTACTGATCTCGTCAGTAAGAGAGAGTCATGAGATGAGCAGGGGGAAGAGATTCCAGCAGAGGGAGTCAAATCCATTGATAACTGCAGGGAACCATAACACCCTCACCACAAAAGAATGACTCCAATCTCGAAAGAAAACAAAACCAAACACAACAAGCAGATGCAAACTCCAAAAAATGTTGTACTGCTTGCACCAATCCAGCGTCCCTTTCTCAATCTTAGCATAAGAACGCTGTGGTTGGTTAAAATTGCGTGAAAAATAGCAGACGGGAAGTTCCACATCGTCCTCACGACACTGAAGGAGGACAGCACCCATCCCACAATTGCTTGCATCTACAGAGAGTCGCCAGGGCTTTGTAAAATCTGGAGCACTGAAAATCGCTGCATGAATTTGAAGACCTTTCACATATTCGAAATCCCGCTGACATTCATTAGACTAAACTAATTCCCGTTTAGGATTGAGGAGATATATAAATGGGGCTACAACCGTAGAGAAATTTCGGCAACAATTTATATAGTGCCTGCCATTCCTGGAAAATGTCTTTGTTGACGCCGATCCATTGAAGCAGGGAAGTCCACTATAGCGGCAACTTTTGCTTAACCAGCGCGTACCTGACCTCTACCTACCACCTTTCCAAGGTAGGTCACAGTAGCCTTACCGAACTCAAATTTCGCCAGGTTGACTGTTAATGGGGCTTTAGACAGACGTTGAAACAGTTCACGCATTTTATTCAAATGCTCCGTCCAGTTCAGAGTGCATAAAATGACATCATCCAGGTACGCCGCACAACCTTCCAGACTGGACAGAACTATATTAATGAGGCGTTGAAGGGTTGCGGGTGCATTCCGCATACCGAATGCTACAACCTCGTATTGTTGGAACGAATCAGGCGTTACAAATGCTGAAATCTATTTGCCGCGAGGAGAAAGGGGGACCTGCCTAATTTTCCTTTTTATTAGTCAAATTTGCTGACGAAATATGCAGATCCAGCCCTGTCTACACAGTCATCCACATGGGGTAAAGGGAAGTTATCGGGTTTCATGACAGCGTTAACCTTTCGAAAATCTATGCAAAATCGGTAACTGCCGTCAGACTTTCCTACTAGAATACATGGAGAACTCCAGGCACTTGAGCTAGGCTCAGCAATGCCATTCATCAACATGTAGTCAACTTCTTTCTTTGGCAGATCGTGTTTAAAAGGGTTAACTCTATACGCAAGATCACAAATCACAGGTGTTGGATAGAGTGGAGCAGGAGCAATCACTTGGTTTGGCTCTCCAGTCAATTGACAGATATGACAGGTTTAACAGAACTGAATCACATCCCTTTTTAGCCCAAGACAAAAGAAATGCTGTAAAATTTGGTCGTTGGTTTAGAGATCCCCGCATGACTATCCAAATCATCGTGAGCTAAACTAAGAACATCATTACGATAAAGTGTCAGAACCACAATTTGCCCTTATCTGAACCGCATATGTATTGTTGGACTTAAAAGTGTCCTGCATGTTCAAAAATTGAAGGTAGGCAATATCTAATAAGTATTGAAGTTTATTAATCAGAAAGTCTCAAAGTACAGCGCTGGGTTGTCTCAGACTCAATGTCTCACCAAGAGCAACAACCTGGAAAAACAGTTTCACACAGTTTAAATATTTCTCGTCGTTCTGTCTTCCTCCTCCTCTCTTTCTCTGGCTCCTCCAATAGCACGCTCTTTCTTTGTCTTCAGCGAGTGGTGTTCCTCACTTATTTTCCCTCCACTTCTGGCAGATTCTGCAAGACAACATTCCATCCCCCATTCTACTTTCTAGAGAAAACATTACATTCCTTATCTGTTACAAAACTATGTGTGTGCTTCACCCTGCGCTCAAGGCTCTTTGCGCTGCGCTGCTGCAGGCGCAACTGACCTTTGGCTCAACTCCTCCTTCCACTCACACACACACATAGACACATTCTATTGCAAGAACATCATTATCAACACATAGCTTGGGTATCAAATGCATGTATTAAAACACTCACAATAATATGACTTCACCTCTAAATAAGACAAAACTAATTAAATTTTTAAATGTAATTACGTAACTGATTAAATGATTAAATGTAATTACGTAACTGATTAAATGATTAAATCCCTCAGTATCCACACTATAACAAGGTTTCCATGATCTCATAAGTATACCATTGTGCAAATAGAAGTGAGGAGTTTCACTCGTATTGAACGAATTAGAACGTACCAAGGCAAACAATGATTTAAAACTAGGCTCAGCAGACTGAGCGGCAATTAGTTTGCTTGGCGAAAGCATTTCAGGCTTGATTTTACCTGTAAACTATTCTCGTAAGAAAGTACCAGGAAAACCAAAAAAAAGCTTTTCAGGATCGATCATAAACATATCCGTTAGATCACCTTCGGATCTTTACCTAATATAAACTCAACATCAGTGATTGGAAAAACTGATTGAATGCCTACTGCTACCGTGTCACAGATCAGGTCAGAAACAATGCATATTTTGTGAAGTGCAGTTATAAAGCCCATCTCAATGCCTCGAATTAGTACACTACTGCCTGTCGCAGAATGCTTAGATAGTGGTAGCACTCCTTTGAGAAGAAAAGACTGCGCCGCGCCTGTATCACAAAGGATTTTCACAGAAACAGGGTTCTGACCAGCGACAGACACAGAACTGCTGCTGATAAATGGTTTAAAACTATTATCTTGAGACACCATTGTGCCAGTAGAACCAGATATTCTTTTAGTCACAGACGAAGTTAAGCCGACTGGTTTGCACGACTTTTTCTTGAGGATTCAGCAATCAGCAATAAGATGACCAGGTCGTTTACAATAAAATCAATTCTGCTGTGAGTTTCCAGTACGAGAAAACAACTTTCTTCCAGACTGTTCAGACTTTGTTTCAATAGAATAACCCATATCCATCATCCTACTTTGATTAAGATCCCTTGGTTGTAATCTGTGAGTTAATACATATTCATCAGCAAGGACTGCAGCCTGACGTATCGCCGTTGCTTTCGGTTCACAAACATATGTAGCAATAGAGCGAGGGAGATAATTCTTAAATTCCTAAAGGAGAATGAACTCACGCATTTTCTCAAAGTATCGACTTTCCTTGAAGTACACCAACAATCAAATAAGCTCTCTTTTTCTTGTGCTAGCTCCATAAACATTTCTCGTTCCGACTTTCGACAATACCGAAATCGCTGCCTATAGGCTTCAGGAACTAACTGATAAGTGAGTAAGATTGCAGATTTAATGGTCTGAAAATCAGCAGTCTGTTCCAAAGTTGACGCAGAATAAGCTTCCTGAGCTTTACCAGTTAATACAAACTGCAAAAGGAGAGTCCAGACACTTTCGGGCCATTTAAGAGTACATTTACATTTATTCATTTGGCAGACGCTTTTATCCAAAGCGACTTACAAGTAGGGTGCAGTGGGCAGCTATCACTGCAGAGCAAACAGGGGTAAGGTGTCTTGCTTAAGGGCACTTCAGTCATTTCCTGGTGACACTGAGATTTGAACCAGCGACCTTCTGGCTATGAGTCCAACTCTCTAACCACTAGACCACAACTGACTAATACAACGTCTGACATCAAAATTAACATCACAATCATCATCATCCTTGCTCTAACTATCTTTAGAAAATTTTCTCATTTCCAATTTTACCTCCAATTCTCATTCTCTTGACTGCACCTGAAGTCGTTCACATTCGAATTCAAGTTCTTTCTCTCGCAGCACTAATTCCTTTAACCTGATCTCCAAAGAAAGATTGCGAGGATTCAAAAGTTTTTCCATCACCAGCGAATAAACTTCTAATTCTGGGAGGGAAACTTTCAGCTTCTCCTTGATGAAATCTTTCTGACGTTTGTCCGCTGATGACAATGGTTCATAACAGACACAATGTTAGTATGGGCGAGAACTCGAGCCCAGAATGGTGAGTGCACGTGGTTTTTATGCCCGGTAGCTAATGCTGATCGCCTATACCTGAGGCTGATTAGCTGCCGGGCATAAAAACCACGTGCACTCACCACTCTGGGCTCGTCTTCTCGCCCATACTAACATTGGGCTGTTTCCTAGGCGACGCTGATCCTGGATATGTACCCACCCCGCCACAGGTACATGAATGCGATTTGTATTAACCGTAAATTCAATAAAGCGTTCAGTTTCTTGCACAGACCGATTGATTCGCTTTATAGACGCTAGTTTAACGTCAACAGGCAGGGATTACTTTTGTGCTGAATGTATTAGCGTTTTAGACTATGTTTTTATGACTTTCATTAATTCAAGAAAACAATATCTCTTTGAAGACCCACATCTTGGAAGTAGGCCTACTGGGCGACTGGTCGTGAGTAGATTAACAGCAATTTCATTTAGCGTATTAGGGAATATGGAATACAATTAAAAGGCAATATCCCTTGTAATTAAATATCATGTATAGGTATATACTGGATGCAATATTTGTGCGCATGGTTCAATATACTGTATGACCTGTAAGTAGGTTCATACAATTCCTTAAAGATGCCTCGTTCAACTGCAAAAAACAAGCCGCTTTTGGATGTCTTGTATGCATTTTAGAAAGCATTTTTTATATTTTGATTTCATTGAAGATAAGAGGAACAAACCGGGGAAATACCCAGCAAGGTTTGTGTGGCACCATCTGCAATTTACGCCTACGGCAAAATTCACAACACTACATGGCTGCTATTTCCAAGTGCCACTTTGTGTACAGCCTGTTCTTAAACAATTAAAAAACAAACCTTCCTAGTCCAGGGGTCTGCTACATTTGTCCTGGAGAGCCGCAGTCCAGCGGAGTTGAGCTGTAGTAATCCTGAAGACGCTGATTAGCTTGTTCAGCGGAGATTGTTTAAGAGCTGGAGCTAAACTCTGCAGGACTGAAGCTTTCTAGGACCTATGTTGCCTACCCCTGCTCTAGACTATCCTCCAATACCACAGGCAAAGGAGTAAAAGCTCATGCCATAGACAAAAACACTTTCCCATTTAAGATTTAACTTGCAACACTCTGAGGAACAGCTTCCAACAAGTTGTATTTTCAATGTTCATTTGTGGGTTAGAAGCCTAACGTGTTTGTTTGACTCTAGCTTGTTAACTGTCTGCCGTTCCGCAAACGGGACACCTTAGTTTACGTAAATATTTTGCATGCAATTTCTAATCGAATCATGACAAACTATATATCATTGGAAAGGTCTAAGACTCTAGAATACAGATTTTAAATAATTTATGTAGGGAGAGTAACTGATTCTTTTTATAAAAAGTATGCTTAGATATTTTGTTATCCTTTTGCGACCTGTATTTTTTTAATGTATTTTTTAATCAAAGAAAAACATAAGCTTTTTTATTTATTTTTTACAGCATAAATTTAATTTTTATATTTTGTGTGTGTGTGATTTTTTTTGTTGCTGTTGCAATAATCAGCTACTTTTCTTTTTTCAAACGTGAGCAACCGTAAGTCTGTATTCCAAAGAATTCATGAGTTACCGCCATTTTAGTTCCAACATGCATTTTTATCTGTAGGCTCAAAAAGGGCTCCGACAGTTTTAACCTAACACTGTTATATAGACTGTTTCATGTTGTTTTATGCAACTACACGTATTCATACCAAACCATTTCTGTACTGGAATTCTAGTAGGTGCACATGTGTACCCATTGCAATCTTCAACAGTAATTAACAGTAGCCTTGCTTTACATGTTAAACATAATTCAAATCAAAGTGTTCACATGAAAATATTAAAGCGGGGATATCTCAGACAGTTTCTGCATATCTCATGTTAATCTTGAGTACTTAACGAATAGTCTTGCACCCTTCAAATATCCGTAGAGTCTTTAATTTGATCACATTTATAAATGACAGATACAGCTGTAAGATTATTTCCGAAAACATATAACGCGTGTTGGGGGGTGGGGTCGGCGTAACTAAAGCACTTGCGCACGGTACCCTAACTGTAATAAAATTAACGCAAACCACGACTTAAAAACAGGGGTACATTCTAAACCATCAATACATCAGAAATAATTTGAAGTCAGTTTCCAAATTCCAGGAAATGGTCATGGGTAAGCAAATGGTCAAAAGTTCATGAACACACATACAGATAAATACTTTATAGTTTAAATATTTCTCAAAAAACTTAAGCGAGACCTACCATGACATGGATATTTTGATAATAGGAGAAAGCTAAAAGCTGTATTTTTCATGTTCTTCAGGGTATACGACCACCAGCGTGTCCCCTCCACTGTGTCTCCACTGTCATATAGCAGTAACGGCAAACAGCTCTGCTCCACCTCATCCTCCTTATCCAGCCGCAGATGCAGTCGTGAGCGTCTGTCCTCCCGGAGCTCCAGACCTCAGATGTCCAGCAGGGCCAAACGTACGAGACCTTGTTCACACATTCATATCTGCTGTCGTTGTCTAGTATCTGTGGGCTCTGTATTCCACATTAATCTGAAGATGTACTCTATCATTTATGATGCGTGAGGAAGCATTTACTTTAACATGATTAAAGATGCTTACAGGACTTGAGATGGCTTTTCATTAGAGCGCGTCTACCGTCTGTCATTCAGCTATATCACAACACGCCAGTACTCTAAATTAACATAGCAGAACCTATAAGAACATCTTTAGAGGGGGTAAGTTATAGCTATGCTTTCCTAAATACCAACATGAGATGTTTCCTCACAGACAACTGAATTTTTACTTTGGGGTTATACAGCCAAGGTGTTTTCAGGAATCCCTTTTCTAAGCATTCATTCGTATTCATCCTGGAGGAAAATGGCATTGCTCCAAGATTGCTCTCTTAGGGATCTGAAGATTTTGAGACAAAAACCATGGTTAAACAATAGAGCTGCTAATTGCAAAAAAAATGTTTGTGTAAGTTATAATGTTCACCTCTCTCTTTCTCCCTGTCTAGTGAAGATGGAGGAACTTCAGACAATAAAGCGAGAGCTAACAGTTATAAAGATGCAGATTGATGGTCTGTTGGACAGTCTGGAAAGGATGGACAGACAAAGACAAGAGTCCACAGGTCAGAGAACTGTAGAGACCGACAGAAAGGGAACCTCTGCTATTTTCCAAAATGGTGTAGTATGGCAATGTTGCCCCCTAGTGGACAAAACCAAATTGAATTCTATTTTTAGGAATCTATTGCAGGGGTGCAAGATTCCACTCCTGTTGGCCAGTGTCCTGCAGAGTTTAGATCCAACCCTGTCAAAATAAAACCTGATTCAGCAAATCAATCTCTTTGGAATTACTTGAAACTATCAGGGGAGGTGTGTTGCACCTGGTTGGAGCTGTGCTCTGCAGGCCGGTGATCCTCCAGGAATAGAGTTTGACACCCATGACCTTTTTGTTTCAGCTTCACCATTATCACAGAATGAGAGTTTGGGAGGGTCACTGTCGCATCCCTCAGCCAGTAGTCCAGAAGTTTCTCCCAGAAGTCTAAGCCCCCGCTGCTGGATCCACAGAGACAGTCCTGAGCTGGGGGAAGCCAGCGATGAAGAAACTGTCCACACACTGTAAGACACCTACATTAACTATGCAACCCTAAGAATGGGCCAGAGAAATTGCTTTTACATTCATGTGGATAATGCTGCTTGATCCAAACCCAAGTTTAATAATACATACCTTCCCCTGCTGGTCTCTCTTCACATTGTATTCTTTTTTCTTTTGGCCTATTAGGTAGGAACTTCTAAGACACCAAAACTGCTGTTTTTGTTTCAAAGCATCAGAACGGAGCAGTATGCTTTTGCTGCTGAAGGACAGTAAAGGTTCTAAAGGATGCAGACTGTCCACCAAATAGAAATGAGATGCTAGATGCAGTTTTCTTTCTGCTTATCTATCATTAATAGTAGTTTCCATTTCTGTGTTCATACCAGCAAGAAACTCAACTGGAGTTCTTGCAAACTGTACTCAACTCAACTTTATTTATATAGCGCTTTTACAATGTTCATTGTTACAAAGCAGCTGTACATGAGACACATTGAATACAAGTAAAACAACTAAAGTCATATACCTGTAAAAACAAGAAAAAGGTGAAAACAAAAAAAGACAGACATACAAATGCTCCACACACACAATATGCATACATACTTACACACATTGACATAGACGCACACACACACACACACACACACACACAAACACACTCGCACACAGGCACAGTGAAAGCACACATTAGAGATAAAGGAGAGAGAACCACAGGTCAAATATTAAACGGACTTTAAATTCTTATATGCAATATTAATTATGTCTAGCTTCTGAATTCAAAAGCAGCCCCCCAGCCAGGCAAATAGTGCAAAACAATACCCCAAGCCACATTTTCAAGTGGGCTTCGGATCCAGGATACACATTCTGATTCAAAAACTACATCTTAAAGTGAAAAAGGGACAAGTGCTATAATGTTCCTGAAACCATTAAACCAAGTTGAAAACAAGTACTAGAAAGAAAAGGAGATCTGGTTTGTGTTCTTTGTCAAAGCTGCACAAAGTCCTCTTCCATTGCACAAACGAATGTGGCCCATATAACAAAGAAATCATTATCCTCAGATTTAGTATTCAATCCGGTCAGATGGT
Organism: Triplophysa tibetana; assembly: GCA_008369825.1. Taxonomy (NCBI): domain Eukaryota; kingdom Metazoa; phylum Chordata; class Actinopteri; order Cypriniformes; family Nemacheilidae; genus Triplophysa; species Triplophysa tibetana. The sequence continues at coordinate 2,367,871 of CM017903.1, forward strand.
CCAATTTTTTCAACACATCTGCCAATAGCAGGTAGGCTGAGAAAGAGATTACCAGGTTTTTACCAGGGATTTTACCAGGGCTAATTCTTATATTTTTTGTTTTTTTTTGAGTTGTGCATTTATTCCAATTTATAATACGGACGAGTAGCCTACAATGGTATTTAAAGCGCTTTGTTATATTGGTCTGATTAAAAACCATTCTGAGGTGTTTCATGTCACGTGGTTTCTAATGTAAGATCATTACATCACTAAATCTATTTACTTATCACTAAACCCTGAAAACTTTGAATAAAAAATTTGATTAACATGCCAACTTCGAATGTTATCACTTTGCCAGTAATACACTGAAAAAAGAATGGCATCACGCTGTAACTCTGCACCCTGCACTGAACGAATGAATCCTCTTTTCAGGTTCTCAACCATACCTGTCAACATTTTGGTTACACAATCTGGGAGACCTAAATCCATTCGCAATCGCCTTCCTAGGGAGGCCTTCCACCCCCGTCTATTTGTTCGCTTTTGAAGAGTGCCGTCTGTTTGCTTGCGATCGCTCAGTCTCCAGGTGAGAGAGCCCCGAAGAGTGTCTCTCCGTGTGAGCCCAAGTTCTCAGAGTGAACTGGGAGAAATGACAGGAAAAACAGGAGTTGATGACGGGTGTGTCTGTAACGCACACTATAAACGTTCCAAAACCAACCAAAAACAATATGATTTATTTTTAACAGCCGATTCAGGCGATGTTAGAGCTCATCCATGAATCACTCGAGCAGGATTTACAGTTTTTTTCAACTGCTTACACACAAAAATGTTTACTTGTCACACAATTTCTGAAATCTGACACTCAAACAACAGAACCACACACCAAATCGGCAAAACCATGAACTAATTCTCAACCTTTGACTCAGCTTTTAGTTTCATAAAACACTTTAAGCAAACAGCTACACACAATTATCTTAGTAGAACTCAACAATCTTACAGGATGTGTATGGATTTCCTTTTTCAAACATGACCAATCAAAATGCCACACTAATTCATCAGTGCCTCACATAAACTCCTCAAATGTGCAAACACGTATTGCTTTACTTAACACCAACCAATCAGGACTTTAGAAGAGCCCTATAAATAGGCCAAGGGTCAAGTAATAGGTTTTGAACAATATAGTTGTAATGTATAAAGTTGTATATTTTGTCACAGTTTATGGCACAAACTTACACTGTTCCTAAATCTTCTATAGAGTGAAAAGGTGAAGGTTTCATGTTGGGGGAGGTCACATGTTCAATGAACAGCAAGAGACAGCTATCTTGAATTTGCTTTTGGCCAATAATGCTATTAGAATTTGTGAATAACGCAACAATATCCTTAATGATGCCACATTTTTTGCATACATTACAGTTTTTTCCATGCGCCTACAAGCATTGTTCAATACAGAAACGACATTTTCAAAACTCTTCACACATTCAGCGGCACACGAGTGTATACGGACCAAACTGTGAATGATTTTTTATTGCTTTCCGACAAAATGCATTCAATCACCCCATTTTTCAAAATCCACAGACACTTGTATTTATTTATAATCATTAATAATCATTCTAAGCTAATTGCAATTTCAGCTCAAAGCCAACCCAGGTGTCCTGCTTTAGTCTCATTACCATGTTTAAGTAAAAGGGGATAGCTTGGAACTGATTTTGTTGGGAAATATGGATCACAGAAGACAGGTTGGTGGGGAAAGAGGAGTGGTACGATGGAGAGGGCGTGGAGGTCAAAGGAGAGGAATACCAAGGGTGGTGATATCTGATGAAATAAAGGTCACAATTATTGACCATGTTGTGAACCATGGTCTCACTTTAAGAGAGGCCGGTCTAAGGGTGTAACCAAATCTGCACCGCTCAACAGTTGCGTCAATTGTACAAATTTTCCGGCAAACCAACAGGTGAGAAAGAAAACAAATTATTTCTGATTCATTCTTGTTACATACATATGCTTTAGTACATTCAATAAATTAAAAATCTGTTATTCTATAATACAGTTTACAGACGCTAGGACACATTTCTCAATACCTAGGTCACTTTTGAAAAACTCTTCACACAGTTCTCCTAACCAACTTTCAGCTTGGCAAAGCAGTTTCACATTCAAAATGCACTACAACTACCAAAACACTTTATTCAGGTCTCAAATCAACTCATTCTTCCAAAACACTAGCAAAGGTTGAATGCCGACAAACACACTTGCTCACCAACAAAACAATGACCTAAAAGACACTAACAACATATAGCATTATACAATGTTTTCTTGTGTATAACAAGGACACATCTCTGTTTATATTTCACTCCAATATATGTTACTGGAATGAATCAGACATGATGCAGAATTCGTCAATATTTTATGTTTATTTATTTTTATTTTTTTGCACTGAGTAATTCGAAAATACAATAATTTGTATACACACCATCCACTGATACATATACAACAGTAATGCTAATCTATTCGGTCTTCTCCATTTGGCCACAGGTTCTCATCCACATCGCATCTTATGTCATCTAGGGCAATACACCTAGGAAAGAATCTTCTGGCATCCTGATCCATCCCTGGCAATCTTCTGCTGATATGTCCTGGCATCCAGCCTTCATTGCATCCAGGAGGGACATTTGATGTGGATGGTGGTCATAAACCTTCCATCTCCATGAGGAAAATAATTCCTCTATGGCAGTGGTCACCAACCCTGTTCCTGGAGATCTACCGTCCTGCAGACTGTAGCTCCAACCATGCTTCAGCACACCTGTGTGTAATTATCAAGCAAACCTGAACGCCTTGATTAGATAGCTCAGCTGTGTTTGATTGGGGTTAGAGCTAAAATCTTCAGGACGGTAGATCTCCAGGAGCAGGGTTGGTGACCACTGCTCTATGGGATTGAGGAATGGAGAGGCCACATTGTCCCAAACAATTATAAATGTTGGCGGATTCCTTCTCTCTGCATCCCTTTCCTCAGCTAGCACAACCCTTCCATAGAGATCGTGCAGGAATGCAAGGAGACGTTCAGTGTTGTATTGCCCAATTAGTGGTCTGTGCAACAGCAGTCCATCAGTGGATATTGCCGCGCACATTGTGATGTTAGCACCCCTCTGGCCCAGGACATTCACTATGGCTCTCTTCCCAATCACATTCCTCCCTCTTCGCTGTGTTTTTGCCAACTTGAAACCCACCTCATCCACAAAGATGAAAATGTGGGGTGTTTGCCTGCCTTCAATCTTTGTTTGTGTTTAGTTCTGTTCAAAAACAGTTCTGTATTTTATTGTGATCTTACCTGGACATATTGGTTCCTGATTTGCTTAACATTTTCAGAGTTCCTCTCAAAAGGCACAGTGTACAACTGATTCATCCTGACCTGATGTTTTTTAAGGACTCTAGAAATTGTTGTTATGCTTACACTGTGAATATTTGCAAAAGTAACGTTGTCTGCCAAGGCTTTGTCTCGAATCTCAGTGAGTTTTATGCCATTGTTTCTGATGACCATATCAACAATGGCAATTTTCAATTTCCAGTTTTCCTTTTCAGTGAGCATCCTTCCTCTCTCACCTGTGTGAGGTAACCTTTGAGTCCTTAGCAGAAATGCAAAAACAATTACACACAAGTTTATTTACTTCTGTAATGTGCAACTCAAAAAAAGTCAAATGCCCTTGCAGAATACAAGTTACCTGCTGGTTTGCCGGAAAACTCTAACAATAGATGCCACTGTAGAGCATTGCAGATTTGGCTGCACTCTCTGACCAGCCTCTCTCATTGAGACCATAATTTACTACATGATCAATTACAGTAGCTCTGATCTCATCTGAGACTACAGCTCTTGATCTTCCTATTATTCTTCTTCCACCACCCATACGTATTCCTCGTCCCCTCCCAGCCACTCTTCTTCCTCTTTCAGCCACTTCTCTATTTCTGGCTGGGTCCATGTTTACATCATAATACAAAACTATTTAGCAGTTGTCTCCTTTTGTAATGAAAATGAAAGAGTAACACCTGTGTAGATGTTCATCTACAATGAGAATCAGCTGTGGCTGGTCCATTGGCCAATTGTTTTTATATGCATTTAATTTTAAGATTTAAAATATATTTAATTAAAATATTTCTGTAGAAATGTAGCAAATTGCTGTCTTATTCAGTTTTGTATTATGTTATTGTTTTGAACATAATTTTACAGTTTTGAAAACAGTATGTAAGCATGTACACAGAGTTTTGGCAGTAGTTGCGTCTGAGTGAGAAAAGAATTCATGAAATTTGAGAGATGTAGTCATTGAATGCATTTTGTGCCGAAGCAATGATAATTGATCCTCAGTTTAGCCCACATAGACTTATGTTCTGCTCACTGTGTGAAGAGTATTGCAAAAGTGACCTAAGTATTGAGAAATGTGTCCTAGCGTCTGTAAAAAAAATGTAAAATACTGTTAATGTAAAAATGTTTTCTGAATGAGAATTTGTTGCCAGTGATTGGTGGAACGAGGTTATTTTGAGACAAGTATGAAGTGTTTTGTTGGTCTGAGTGAATTTGGAGGTGAGATGATGTTTGGGTAACAGTCATGTTGGTGATGTAGACTGTGCGAAGAGTTTTTAAAATGGGATTTCAGAATTGAAGAATGATTGTTAGCAGTTGAAAAAGACTGCAATGTTGTGAATCCATCCAGAAAAAAATAAAAATGTTTCCTTCTGTGTACAGCATTCACTGTATTCACAACCACAAATGCTTACAGTAAATAAAAAATTGTAACATTCTTCTTTTTGTTTCTACAGTGAATTTTCAACATCTCTTTGCCAATTTCTTTCAATCTTGTACAGAAATGTACGTAGGAGCTTGTGAAAGAAGAGATTTAGGTTTTGAGTAACTGTGTATATGATATATCCAAAAATAGAACATTATGGTAAAGGTGTTTGCAACAGAAGACAAATGTTTGCTTTTGAAATGTGTTTGTGATTATTTTAATATTGTGCTTCCTTTTTCTTTGATTTGTGTGTAAAGATTTGAAAAAAAGAGGCAACGTTTTGAAAATGTGTGTAAGCAGTTGAAGACAAATGTAAGAAGTGCTTTTTAGGTGTGAAGACGAATCTCCTACAAATGCAAATGCAATAAGTTCAGTCGCAAAAACAGCCGTGTCCACGCCCTTTCAGCTCTAATTTTTTCACTCTTTGTTTTTTGTAAATACTGACAGCAGTAAATAGCAACTTTGTGCTTCCGCAAGCTTTTAGTAAATCTGGCCCTCAATGTGTTATTTTATGTTCTTTAATGAGAACAATAGGGGACTTAGAATCTTTCAGTATGTTGTTAAAGAGTGTCTGTTACATTGATTGTTTTGAGAGGTTATCTTTGTCCAGATGAGTATATGGTATTACATTACTAATTTTTAATGCCGCGGTTGGGTGCTGTTCATTTATGATAACATTCTAAATCGTTTAAAAATTATACAACAAAATAAACATACGTCAGTTAATTGATTTTACTTAATCGAACCAAATATATATTTTTAAATGAACTTAATTGTTAAAGAATTGAACCTTGAGGTAATTCAATTATTCGTTTTTCAGTGAATTTTAAAATGAAACGTAAGTTGTTAAAGGTTTCCTTTATTTTATTCATGCATGTTACTTTCATAAACAAGAGTTGTATTGTTTATCAAATAAACTATGTTATATGTAATTTCTAATAAAGTCACAAGACCTTATTTACGTTCTTACTAGTCATTTTCACAAGGTCAAAAACCTGCAAGTAGTTTTGAGTCTTTTTTCAAATTGTATGTTGACAAAAAGTGATGAGCACAATGCGTCATTGTGTTATTTCGAAGGAAACAAACAGCAGGGCAACAAGTCATCCATGAGGTCATTACTCTAGCATTTTAGAGATTTGTTGCGAGACAGATCTGATCATGGAGCAGAAAATCACAATAACTTGAGCTTTTAACACAGTGACAGACCATCACTTACAGCAGTGCTAATTAGCCTCAGCCCACACACAAAAAATAGATAGAGCCAGAGCGAAGAAATGACAATGCCACAGACAGCTCTTTCATTTTGTACTGTAATAAGAAGAGCACTTTACAATTATGTGTAATTATCTTGAAGTGAGTCCCCTACCTGCTGACACATTAAGTACATTTTGGCACACTTAACTTCTCTTGCACACAACAGCAAAACCGCAAATATCCTGCACTGCAAAACATGATTTTCTTACTTTAAGAATATTATTTCTTTCGTCCCCTTGTCTAAGTATTATTATTCTAAGGTTGAAGAGTCTAGTCGATGAAAAACATAGAGTTTCTGGATCCAGGAGACCAAGAATGACACAGACAAAGAAGTGCAGTTCAATCAGAGTCCAACCTTTATTGTTGTATGGACTAATATTTATATGCATAAAACAGGAGCTAACATTGGTCATGGAAAATCACCAGACCTTCTGTTTAGTCTTACTCCTCCTGAGGACGATCAGATATGCTATCACAAAGTATAAATTCAATATGTGTCTTTAACCATTCAACATTACAGTATCAAAACATTCTCTCATGACATTAGTATGAACCTTGAGATGGAGACCAACGGATACTCATATCAGCATACGACACAATACAACTCTCAACGAGGTTAAACAACAGGAAAGTAAGGAACAAATAATACGAATAGAGGTGAATAATAAAATGAATGAATGATAGGTGAATATTGTAATAAATGGGATAAATGAAATAAAGTAATAAAATGAAATAAAACAAGGAACAAGTGTATGATTCTATCCAGATATTGTGTGGGACACAGACAAAATCCAATTCTCACAATGGCCATTTTCAAACCAACGGTCTTACAAGCAGTCCTGTGTCCCTTTAAAGAACAAAATTTGCACCTCTGTGCACTTCAGGGGTGGCTACGGAGTCAGCACTGTTGGCTCAATGGGCCTTAAATCTTCTTGCTTTGGGTGGCCCCCACGTCATGAAAGGTAGTTCTTTCCTCAGCTTAGTCAGTGCTTTCTCCACCCTGAGGTGTAGTAAGGTGAATCCCCTGTTGAGATTCTATTTTAAATTGGAGCTTGCCTGCTCTCCTGAAGAAACCCACTTCATTCTGGAAGCGTGTATCAACTGCGGCTGGTAGTCAGAACTCCTGTCCGTGTTACGGCAATCACAGTTGCAGGTCCGTGGTACTTTGGTTCTCCAACCTTTGTTGGCTTCAGACTCCTCACAAAGACTTTTTGTCCTGGAACAAAGTTATGAGTAGGCTTTTCTGAGGGAAGAGGAAGACACAAAGAAACATCAGCACATATAGAGTTTAACTTCTCGACTAGGTAAGTCACGTAGTCCTCCTGGATCACCTCCAGATCACCTCAAGAAGATATACCAGACCGGCCTTAGACCCACGGGGTCGGGAAAGGTCTACCCATTAGTACCTCGAAAGGTGACAATTTTGTCGTGGAAGATGGAGTCATTCTTATTTCTGTCAAGACTGCGGGCAATATAATCAACCCACCTTCTCCCTGTCTCCAGTACAGCTTTTGTTAGTCGTGTTTTGAGTGTTCGATTGCATCTTTCCACGACTGCTGCACTTTGTGGATGGTACGGGATATTAAAATGCCAATCAATAGACAACGCTTTTGATAAGAGCTGTGTTACTTTTGACGTGAACCCTGTCCCTTTGTCCGATTCTATGGTACCCGGTATTCCCCAACGTGGCAATATCTCCTTCGTTAGGATTTTTTCCACTGTTTTGGCGTCCTCTTTTGCACATGGAAATGCTTCAAGCCACTTTGAGAATCGATCAACAATTACCAAAAGATATTTCAGATTACCTATCGGCGGCATATGCGTAAAATCAATTTGTAGATGTTGAAAAGGAGCTTCCGGATGTGTTAATGCATCGTGCTTAGCTGATTTGTGCGGATTTACCTGAGCACATGTTAAGCATGCATCCAAGACAAGATTTGCTGTTTTATGAACATCGGCAATCGATACAATTGCTTAATTGCTTGAACTACTTTTGCACAACTGGTGTGAGATAAACCATGGTAGTGTCTAATTAGGATAATTAACCCTAATTTTGGTAGGAACCCTGTTCATCTCTAATAATCCCTTCTTTGTCAGGAGTGCAAACATTTTTGCTCCAATGCTCTAAATCTCCCTGTGTTGGTTGACTTTGCAGGATTTTGATATCAATGTTAGGTACATTCGTTATGTGCACTGTCATTGCTACCTGTGTTTCATCATTTGGATGAAATGGTGCGTGTGCTCACTAATCATTGGATGGGTTTAAAGGAGATCTCACATTTCGGGAATGTGTCACCATCCCTTCTCGTTTGGCTCTCAGCGGAGGCGGTCGCATTTTCTCACTCCCCGTCCTTGCCCATTTTTTCCATGCTTTGTCTCTTGTCTTGTCTCGTCTCATCTACTGAGAGACTCTCTCTGCATTGCACTCCAAACTTGGAAAATTATGGATGTGATCAACTGGTCCCTCAGCGCAATTGACACCATTTTCTCAACGAGGAAACTGGGTTCGGGGGAACCCGCGTGCCCTGACTGAACGTACGCAGCTGGCTACACGATGGACGGGTGGGAGAGATGGCGGATCGTGTGTCTGGCGGCTCTTTCAGTCGAGGATATCGAAGATATTTACCTATTTGGAACCATGATAACAGGCCTTGTGCTGATTGGATTAGGTTTTGCCCTGGGTTATCGAAAAATTAACAAAACGGGAAGAGCTGTCCCAGGCCTCACAAGGCTGCCCGTATCGATTGAAGCTGTGGGAAGAGCGGTCAGCATTGAGACTGAGACTATTAACCGAAATATGGTCGTTATCAGGGAAATTCTAACAGCTCTGGGAAGGAAAATTGATAATATCGGAGATCAGGATCACCATTGAACCACTTGGACTATGAGGGTTGCCGTGACATATTGGAATACGGTTTCCCGACTAAACAAATCACAATCTTATCTTTTCGGCTCCCCTGCTCCAGAAACGGCCTTGGAGAAAGATTGCAACTGGAAAATTAACCCTGTGAGAGCACTGCAGACAGACGCTCTTGCGTTCCTCACCCACACAAAGACTCAGAACTATCACACACACACACACACACAAACAGACTCATCCCTCCCACTCCTCCGTATGCTTTGAACCGCTAGCCTGACGAGCGGGTCTGTGATGCGGTGCCGTAATGGCACTGGGCCAGATGGCTGCTTGTCGGAACTGGATTATTTTACCCTGTTGCAAGTCTTGTCTATGGTGTATTATGTGTATCTGTTTTTCTCTCCTATTCCCTCATGTTTGCTGTTTTCTTCTTAAATCCATTTCGTTACACTGTACTTGTTATATGTGTAATGACGATAAATTGAATCCAATCCAATCCAATAGTTGACGAATTGGTCACTTTCACTTTCACTTTTCACTTCACTTTAATCTGAGCTTGGGCTGCTGCCTTTGCGGCTTCATCAGCCCTTCTGTTACCTATAGCCTATTCATCCTCCCCCGAAGCATGACCCTTGACCTTTACTATGGCCACTTCGAGCGGAAGCTGAACTGCTTCAGTTAACTGTCCTATCAGATTTGCATGTGCTATTGGCTTTCCATCAGCAGTTGTGAAACGTCTTGCTTCCCACATTTTAGCATAATGGTGAAGAACACTCCACACATACTTAGAGTCTGTGTAAATTGTTACTCTCTTTCCTGTCATCAGCTCACAGGCCCGTATTAATGCTATCAACTCTGCTGCTTGAGCCGAATTGTAGTTCAGAGCAAAAGCTTCTTTTACCTCTCCTGAATCCGAAACCACAGCATAGCCACAGAGGTAGACACCGTCAGAGGGCTTTGAACAAGACCCGTAAACATAAATTTGTTCTCCCCCCTCTAGTGGCGTATCCAACAGATCGACCCTAGAAGAGTAATAGGTGGTCAGTTCAAACATGCAATCATGTTCAACATTAAAATCTGCCATGTCTACCATACCCAAAATACCCAGCAAAGCAGGATTAATGTTTGCTGTCATTTGAATGCTAAGATTTTTCGTTGCCAGCAGAGTAGCCTCGTAACCTGAGCATCATTGCGCTGTCATGTGTTGTGTTTGTATGTTGTGTAAAATTGCACCAACCTGATGGGATGCATATAATGTTAAAGGGTGTGACAGCTCAGTTTTCTCAGCCATCTGTACAATCAGAGCAGCTGCAGCCACAGCACGAAGACATGCTGGCATACCTGTGACTATGTTATCAAACTTCTTAGACAGATATGCAACTGGTCTTTATGTGGAGCCATGCTGTTGCAACAGGACCCCTAAAGCTGCACCCTCTGCCTCCCTAACATGCAAGTGAAAAGGCTTGGTGTAGTCTGGCAGGCCCAATGCTGTTGCGGTTGTGATGGCTGCTTTCAAGGCATTGAAATGTTCATCTGCTCCCGCAGTCCACTCCAATGGTGTGTTTGGCGGAGCTTTGTGATCAATCAGACCCTTCAGGTGCCTGTCGTGAATCGCGCAGTCAGGTGTCCACTGTCTACAATAGTTAATGAGTCCCAGAAAGCTTTGTAGCTGCTGCACTGTTCTTGGGGACTTAACCATTCTGATCAGCTGGACCCTATCTGTGATATTGCTCTGAAACCCTGCATCAGCACATGTCCCAAATAGGTCACCTTAGTTTTGACCCATTGCAGTTTCTGATTCGAAGCTTTGAAACCTGTTTCAGCAAGTACATTGCAAACAATTACAGATGCTTTTTCACAGTCCTCCTCCGTCTCCCCCGACACGAGGATGTCATCTGCAAACTGAAGAACACAAACCGATGAAGGCAGATCAGTCATTTTGGCCAAAGTTCTGTGCACTGCTGCAGAAAAGACAGCGGGTGAGTCTGCATAGCCCTGTTCAAGGCTACTCTGCTCCTGGCCTACAAGACCATGACTGGTTTGGCACCACCTTATCTTCAATCGCTAATGCAGACATATGTACCCGCCAGATCCCTACGCTCTGCAAACGAACGGCAACTTGTGGTGCCATCCCATGAAGGTAAAAAATCTCTCTCGCGCACCTTCTCCGGATCTGTTCCACCTATGTGGAATGATCTGCCCGCTGCTACAAGAACTGCAGATTCTGTAGCCATCTTTAAGAAACGCCTGAAAACACATCTCTTCCGCCAACATCTGACTGATCTGTTCTGACTCTATTTTCTTCTCTACTCTTTTCTTCTCTACTCTTTTCTTTTCTTCTCTACTCTACTCTAAAAAAAAAAATGTATGAATGAATGATTCTGTATACTGTGTTAGGCTATATGAGACCAGTCTTCTTTTTGATTGCACTTATGCTTTTGTTGTACTTATGCTGTCCCAATTGCTTCCGTTACCTACCCCACTTGTAAGTCGCTTTGGATAAAAGCGTCTGCTAAATGACTAAATGTAAATGTAAGGCGTTTCCACGAATATTGCTTTAAATGTGAAAGCTAACAAAGGCTGAGTATCTGGGTGTACAGGTACAGAGAAGAAAGATGCACACAAAACAATTACTGTGAAATACTTGTGCGAATCTGGCACTGAATTCATAAATGATGTTAATGGATGACTATAGATTAACAAAGTTCGGGAGAAGCCAGAGCAGATAATTAAGACCGGCACATAAGTAGACAAAGATTCTTACCTGAAGCCATCTCTAAAGGATTACACATCAGAGGAAGGACGTAAGGTATTCAATGGATCATACGGTGTAGTGACTGGATCAGTGTGAGAAAAGCCATTCAACCTCTCATTCCCTTTTGTGTCGGTCTCAAGATAACATGTTCAAAGAACAAAGCAAACCTGGCTCCATAGGGTCTGGTTTTGCATTTTGAACTCGCACCGATAGTGTGATAACCATTTGGTTCCTCTGTAGGACATTTACGACTCCTTAGCTTCAAAGCCTTGGTGATGATTATCTGTATCATCTCTAAGGCAACATCTGAGGCTAACCAGAGAAACTTCTCTGACAATAGGAACATATGTGCTTAAACTGTCCTTTTTGTATAAATGTAACTAAATGTCTGGTTATATGTTGGCAATCATGCCATCTTAAATAGTCTGTAACTCTTAGATATTCAACTTTAATTCAGGCGTGGTTTGTATTAATACATCCGAAAGAATCATAACTTGATACGCTTCAAACCTGTCCATTTTTGATATCCAAATGTTTCTCTTTACAATTCCTCATTGTTGATACATATTGTGTGACCATAGAACACATTACAATCATTATGTTATAATTTGGATTTGTATCTTGTAAAGTTACCTACAGGTCATAAGATGGAAATTAGCTGTTGAGTGAACAACGAATCTCTTTCCCCACTCAATTTTGATTGGCCGACTCAAACTCTGAGGGCATGCCCTTCATGAAGTTAAATGTCGACCAGGACACAGTTTCTTCTCCTTTTCTCCTTGGCTCTTCTCCTTGGGTCTTCTCCTTGGCTCTTCCTGAATCGTTGGACCTTGCCTCTCACCTCCCCCTTCCGGGGGGGTGAGGTAATTCTTCCCTAACTGGAGAAGGAACAATGGACTCTGCTGCCACGCACACCTCGACGAGCCATGCGGCCGGTCATGAGGGCCGAGGCCCGCAACTTTCAACAAGGACGCAACTTCCAGAGGCCCGCAACTTTCAACGAGGCCCGCAACTTTCAGCAGGACCGCATTCTGAAATCATCTGAACATTTCCATCACTCCAAGCGCATACGAGTACATCCAGCACAGAGCTTTGCAAGTATTCCGTTTCTATAGAATAGCTGCGTTAAGTCTGTGCCTCTTTGTTAAAGATGATTTTAATGATGTTCAGAAATCGTTGCTGTGCTCTCTCTCTCTCTCTCTCTCTCTCTCATTCTCTGCGCTTCCTAGCGCAATTGTGTTTTATGTTTTTGTTTGTTCTCATTTTTGTTTACCATGTAGAGTAGAGTTTAATAAAAACCCATAAAGGCATTTGTGATGGGTTCTCTTTGTTCACGCTCACAAACTTGGTCACTTAAACTGTGTTTCGATCTATGCTACCTCTGCTCTTAATTCTGTTTGGTAAAGTCACGTTACTTATAGTCATGAGATAACGTTAGTGTATAAAATCATTGATGTATTTGCTGGACTAATACATATGGGATTTGTATCACTATACTGCTAATCAGAATTGTAAATATGTATGTATAATGACGATTATTATACATATTTGCCTTTGAGCTAAACTAATTCCTTGACTGAAATTGATGTTATAAATAACTCATTTCATATATGTTTGATCTTGATAGATCTGGTGGAGAATCATTTGGTGAGTTAAACTCATCCTTATTTTAACATGCAGCTAAAATCGCTACATAAATTGGTGGAGGGAATGCGGGCACAGTTTTAAACCTTGTTTTGTGAGCAGAACTCAGTGACTATTCATGTGTGTTTTTACGTGTGTTTATTGAAACCGAATACTCTTTTAAATGGCACTTTGATATGTATGAATGAAGGTGTGGACCCGCCCACCTATCCTTGGAAGACTCTTGAGCTTCTCACAGAGAAAACCTCAGCGTCTGTCAAAGATTTAGTGACAATATAAAGACGAAGAAATCTCTTTATAACGCACTATATTATTATTTTACCGCCTACATTGAGCGAAGAAATCCTCTTTTAGCGCGAAGAAGACAGAGCGAGCGATGTTCCTCCCTCGTCTTATCTAAAGGCCTTATTGTTAATGCATAGCTAGGTGTAACTGATGTGTATTCCAGTGCAAATTAACTAAGCTATTGCGCTCCCTGGGGTGAACAATCAGTGTAGCTGACTGATAATGTTTCTCCCATTCGCTTAACCCAGCGGATTTTATTAGTAAATAACTCCGGGTCAGTTTTACTATATTAAGGGGGGTTTAACAAAAATCTTGATCAAGTGTGTTTTTGTTTTTATGTACGGTCGACGAAGAATTCCGACCAAGTACACAAATAACTTTCAGGACGGCGAAGAAATCCCGTTAGTCAGTTAAAGTGTAGTATTATGTGTTTTTGCTTTACGTTACGGTCGACGAAGAATTCCGACCAAGTACACAAGTAACTTTCAGGACGGCGAAGAAATCCCGTTAGTCAGTTAAAGTGTAGTATTATGTGTTTTTGCTTTATGTTACGGTCGACGAAGAATTCCGACCAAGTACACAAATAACTTTCAGGACGGCGAAGAAATCCCGTTAGTCAGTTATAATGTAGTATTGTGTGTTTATTGTTTGTGTAAGTTGGAAAGCCACGTACCCGTGTTCAGTAAACTGACACGAGCCGTTAGACACGTGATTAAATTACACTCGTCGCCATAGAAATTGTGCGTAAACGCAAGTGTAATTCCACACAGAATTGTGGAACCGGAGGTCCGGCAGAAGACGCATAACTTCTACTAACACTAGAGGTCAGTTTGTCTTAAAGTGTCCTAACACTTCTCCTGTCTCATCTCTGCCTGACTATAACCTTTTGTTTGGGCAACGCTAGGTGTGAAGTCTCAGCCAGTCTCTTCTTTTGTTTGATTTTATGATTTATTTTACTATGACACGGTTTACTGTGTTTGAGAATATTTATTATTTGTTATTATATACAAACTATAATAATAATTAATATTATTCCGCTTTGTTTTGATGATTTGATTTTTCTTTATTTGAATCATTTGAATCATTTGAAACTCCCTTGCAGTTAGAATTGTATTTGATGATACTTAAATTTTAATTAAACCAACTTAATTAAATTTGAACTGTGATCAAAACAATCAGATTGCCACTTTATGGTGTTTGGGATTAACTCCCAATTGCCTTATTGTTTTATCTCAGTTTTTCATTTAATGATTTTACTGACTTCACTATGACTCCATAGCGCCCCCTAACTACGGGCCCTGTCATAGACCTCAGTGTGGAGCAAGTTCACCCCTGTACCAGAAAGAAATAACCCTCCTTCTCTATCCTAACCTCTCTTTCTCTCAACTCATCTGACTTTTGTTTTTCTTATCAGAGACTGAACCTGTCTGAACATCAGTAAAATTCTTGGTAAATATGTTGATGAATCGAATAGCCTAAGTCACAGAATGACCCCATAGGTAAAACTCTTCAGCAACATTATTCATAATTTTCCTGTGTTCACCCACACAATTATCCGCCCCTGCCTTCACGGCTAGGATAATAAGCGTTAAGTTTGCGTCACTAACTGACCAACTCAGTTAAGCATTCAACACATAGCCCACATATTTAGCTCAGTAGATCTGTACGGACTTGCATCTTGCTGTTTGTGTCTCTCTCTCTCCCCTGTGTCTCAATATGTCCAGACCATCCAATCCTGTCACCTGCCAGTCCAGCTAGAAACCAGGCAAAGCGCTGCAATGGACTCCTGCCTGGGACCAACATCGGCACACGGCAACTGCGTTGAGAGCAATTGGTCGGGCGACCTAATCCGGCGAATGGACCACGATCGAAACCAGAGCTACAACTACACAGAGCCAAGAACTCATCTGAAGTGCACAGCCAGGATCATCGGTGACCACGCCCTCGACCAGATCGTCCTACTAGAGCCAGAACGAAGGAAGCCGGGAGGAGCCAGAAACACGCGCAGAACCGCCTAGACCAGCTGGACCTGCAAACGACAAGAGGATGAAGAGGACCAGGAGCTACAGGAGGAGATGAAAAGCTACAAGAGTCCTTTGCAACACAGACTGAGCAAAGAGAGCTATTGGAGCAGACGCCAGAGAGGAGCTGGTAGGAAAACTCCAAGATGCAGAAGCTCTCTATAATGGCCCGGCATACAGCAACACAATGCCATGGCCATGGCCTATTAAGGCCCTCTGCAAGCAGTCCATGCTGAAGTCCAAGCCATGACTCAGCAATGGAATGAAAATGAACTGAATTTAGCTTGCAGACTACAGTGTGAACAGACAGGAGAATGCAACAGATTCTCTCCTGTCGAGTCCCCCAGCTAAAAGCCCAAAGCTGCGAAAGGGGGAAGGGTGAAACCCCACTGTTCACACCTTTCTAGCCAGAAACATGACAGCTGTCACCATTAAATGCTGTCACCCTGAACACTGCAGGAGGCCACAACAAATGCCTTCCTGCAAAACATTGACTGTCAGGCATTAACACTGCCCATTGTGACCACAAGAGACAGATCACCTGCTTAGGATCACCTCCAGCCAAGAGGACCACAGCATCCTATGCCAGCAGTCAGATACTGTCAAAGCGGATTCCAGCAGCTACAACACATCTGCTACAGCCAGCATCTGAGCCTACATCAGACAACAGAACAGGCCGAAAGGAAAGAAGACTTCAAAGCAAAACTCTTCTCCCTCAGAAATCCGCATCACACTTTGAGTCATAACTTAAGCGCTACAGCCTTCTTCCGCCACGATCTCCTGATATCTGTGGAACTACAGAGAACATAGCGCCGCCTCCATAAAGACTGTGTAAATCCTGCCTATCTCTGCACATCACAAAGAACTGACTATGGAGGGTGCACCACAGTAGCAGATCTTCAGCAGAGACTCAGCAGATGTTACAGCCTGCCGGGAACAGCCAAGCACCAGACAGGATGCCCTGAGACAACACAGTGTCACCACTTTCGTCGAACTCGAAAGACGGCGCTCCGTGGAAACCCAGCTGGCAACCTAGGAGCCACTGACCCGTTCCGGCCCAACAGTCATCGAGGAATTCATCTCAACACCATGGATGACACCTCTCCAGAGAGCAAAAGAACAGTGCAACTACGTCTGAGACAGCAGAGATCCTGGGGACATCAAAGGAGCTGATTCCACAGGAAAGGAGGATTTAAAGTCCAAATCAGACTCTTTTTGACCACGAGTGGTATGTGAAACAAACAACCCTCTTGAATGCCCTCCATCTGAGAAAAATGTCCAGATCTCTGTAACCTGCTGGTCGACCACAGAGACATTCTACTACAAGATGAGCATATATGGGCAGATATCTCAGACATCAGCTTTACACTGTTCACACGCTCTCCACAACAACACCAGCTTCAGACATTTCTTCTTCCCTCAAGTGCGCACAGTATCCATTGGACTCATGCCTGTCAACCACAGCAACGACCTAGGACACCTGTGCTCTGAACTTGAAAGGGAATAACCAATGCTGAACATGCTACTTCCTGGTTCTCGCAAATCTCACAGCCCCATGGGGGGCCCTCTCAAGTGCGAGAACCTTCTACTAGACCTACAAGAACAGCCCAGAGCTTTGACCTCTGGTAAATAAATGAGACTGTTGTAACTGCATTCACCAAAAGGGGTCACTGTTCAGCTCAACACACAGTGTGACCAAGCCTTCAACCACACATATTCAATGGAATACGTGGAGCATGGCCCACTCTGGAAGCCACACCCCCTTTTTACCGAATAAGTCATCTTTTTGCAGCGTGCATACTGTACAAGTGAGTACACTTTCCAAAGATTTTGAACAATGTCTTTATGAAGAGCATGACAGCGGATTACCACTCCAAGGAGATGGACCACGCCCTGCCATCAACTGCCAGTGCTAGAGCTGCTCGTCACAAAAGACAATGATGCAGAACTAATGTCAACTATGTGGCCCCCATCACAGAACCACATGACATTACATCCCAAGCTAGCTGCATCCTGGGCTACACAGGACACAACCTACAAGGTTCGTGAAATGTTAAAAGAACTGCCCACTCATGTAAATGAGCGCTCAAGACGGTGCCATGTACACACCAAATGGCACCTGCGCTTCACCACATGCCTGATTTACCCTTGCTGAACGGAGTTCCATCTGAAAGCTGGACTTGCCAAACACTGCCTTAACACTGGTCTACACTGACAGCGTGACCAGAACGAAAGGGGGGTAAACCAAGCACCAGCAGAACATGGCTCTTACCACAGCCTGAGTTCAGACGGCACCACCACAACATCGCCAGGGCCAGCAATGAGACCCCAACCTTGTCCTACACCGCTCACCAGTACTTCAATGAAAGACACCGGAGTGTGCCACCTGCCTTTGCCCGGCAGTCCCTGCTGAACATGTGAAGGCCAGAGAGCATGCGGCACCCGGCAAGATTCACAAGAGGAAAGTGATGTGAGTAACAAGATTTGGTATCATAACTTTGCCCAGCTACGTGAGACGTGGGGGGGGGTAGTTAGACAACACCCCTCCTCATGACACAGGACTACAGGCATTTGCATGGAAGCCAATCATGCCATCCCACCTGCTGTTTCATCAAGGACTGCTGCTGTGCATCTCCGTGGAGACAGGAAACACCCTAACCAACCTGTTGCAAGAACCAGCAAACAGGTGCAGGGGTGCTCTCCCTTGATGTCTAAGCAGGATCGAAAAGATGAAAGGTACCCAATTAAAGACAATGCCTGACCACTCGGGAGCATTCTCTGCCTGTATGTCGAGATCCTGTGGACCAATAGGAACCTCCAGTGATCCCGCCATCATGATCCAACTATCCATCGTCAGCTGAAGTTTACATTCGCACTTCGTCTTCCGAAAGGGGGGATATGTAGTGACTGGATCAGTGTGAGAAAAGCCATTCAACCTCTCATTCCCTTTTGTGTCGGTCTCAAGATAACATGTTCAAAGAACAAAGCAAACCTGGCTCCATAGGGTCTGGTTTTGCATTTTGAACTCGCACCGATAGTGTGATAACCATTTGGTTCCTCTGTAGGACATTTACGACTCCTTAGCTTCAAAGCCTTGGTGATGATTATCTGTATCATCTCTAAGGCAACATCTGAGGCTAACCAGAGAAACTTCTCTGACAATAGGAACATATGTGCTTAAACTGTCCTTTTTGTATAAATGTAACTAAATGTCTGGTTATATGTTGGCAATCATGCCATCTTAAATAGTCTGTAACTCTTAGATATTCAACTTTAATTCAGGCGTGGTTTGTATTAATACATCCGAAAGAATCATAACTTGATACGCTTCAAACCTGTCCATTTTTGATATCCAAATGTTTCTCTTTACAATTCCTCATTGTTGATACATATTGTGTGACCATAGAACACATTACAATCATTATGTTATAATTTGGATTTGTATCTTGTAAAGTTACCTACAGGTCATAAGATGGAAATTAGCTGTTGAGTGAACAACGAATCTCTTTCCCCACTCAATTTTGATTGGCCGACTCAAACTCTGAGGGCATGCCCTTCATGAAGTTAAATGTCGACCAGGACACAGTTTCTTCTCCTTTTCTCCTTGGCTCTTCTCCTTGGGTCTTCTCCTTGGCTCTTCCTGAATCGTTGGACCTTGCCTCTCACCTCCCCCTTCCGGGGGGGTGAGGTAATTCTTCCCTAACTGGAGAAGGAACAATGGACTCTGCTGCCACGCACACCTCGACGAGCCATGCGGCCGGTCATGAGGGCCGAGGCCCGCAACTTTCAACAAGGACGCAACTTCCAGAGGCCCGCAACTTTCAACGAGGCCCGCAACTTTCAGCAGGACCGCATTCTGAAATCATCTGAACATTTCCATCACTCCAAGCGCATACGAGTACATCCAGCACAGAGCTTTGCAAGTATTCCGTTTCTATAGAATAGCTGCGTTAAGTCTGTGCCTCTTTGTTAAAGATGATTTTAATGATGTTCAGAAATCGTTGCTGTGCTCTCTCTCTCTCTCTCTCTCTCTCTCATTCTCTGCGCTTCCTAGCGCAATTGTGTTTTATGTTTTTGTTTGTTCTCATTTTTGTTTACCATGTAGAGTAGAGTTTAATAAAAACCCATAAAGGCATTTGTGATGGGTTCTCTTTGTTCACGCTCACAAACTTGGTCACTTAAACTGTGTTTCGATCTATGCTACCTCTGCTCTTAATTCTGTTTGGTAAAGTCACGTTACTTATAGTCATGAGATAACGTTAGTGTATAAAATCATTGATGTATTTGCTGGACTAATACATATGGGATTTGTATCACTATACTGCTAATCAGAATTGTAAATATGTATGTATAATGACGATTATTATACATATTTGCCTTTGAGCTAAACTAATTCCTTGACTGAAATTGATGTTATAAATAACTCATTTCATATATGTTTGATCTTGATAGATCTGGTGGAGAATCATTTGGTGAGTTAAACTCATCCTTATTTTAACATGCAGCTAAAATCGCTACAACGGGTTTGAAAAACGATGCAGTCACGCAGCAGGACCGATCCGTAAGGTAACATTTTTCAATACATCTTCCCGCAGATTTGGGAAGCGATTCCGTATCCCCGTTTGTTTACGTCGCGCTCGTCACCTTGCTCGTTCCCACATGCACTTGCTCCCGGGACGCTAGCTCGCTGCTAAACGCCGGCTCATTGCAAACGCTAGCTCGCTGCTAATGGTGGCTCACTGCTAACGGGGAACGAGCGTTAAGACGCCGGCACCATTAAACATGGGCTAGTACGTAATTCTACTGTGGCAAGGGGGACGTGGTTTAGTGACGTCTGCACCGGACCTGGTAGAGACACGGGAAAGACGGTAAGCAAGTAGGTCGATTACAGATTGAAAACACCTACGTCTCATTACAGTGATTGGTGAGGAGACAGTTGAAAAGGCTCGCAGATTCGGAAGAAAGACGGAGAGAGACGGACTGGGAGATCTGTAAACCTGAAAGCTGAAACCTGAAAGCTGAAACCTGATTCGTGGGGACTTGATTCCGGGAAGAACCGACGAAAGTCCTTGTTATTATTTGAGTTTTTGAGCCATTGATTTGACGCAACGTCTTGTTGTGATTGAAGAATAAAGATTCTTACTCCCAGTCCTCGCCGACCCCGCCTCCTTGCTTCCGTTCTATTTTGAACCTATTTACACTGGTGCCGAAACCCGGGAAGGAAGGAGCAGTGCCGCCGCCATGTCCCAGCCAGGTTCGCCATTTGCGGAGGTGATCCAGTCACTCGCCGGACTCCACCGCGAGCACCACCAAGTGCTCCTGGGCCTCGGTGAAGACCAGGAACGCCGCTTCCAGGCTTTGGTCCAGGTCCAACAGGACGACCGCGAGTCGTTTCGCGGCTGGTTGGACCAGGAGCTGCCAAGAGGGGATCACCGGCCGGCTCCCCAGCGGTAGGACTGCCGCTGCACAAAATGGGTCCCCTGGACGACCCGGAGGCTTTTTTGGAGCTATTCGAGAGGTCTGCGGAGATTTCGGGTTGGCCACTGGACGTGTGGGTGGCACGGCTGATCCCCCTGCTGACGGGGGAAGCACAGCTAGCCACCCAACAGTTGCCAGTCCCGAATCTCCTAAACTATCCAGACCTCAAGAAAGCCATCCTCCAGCGGGTCGGCCTGAGCCCCGAGCAGCAGCGACAGCGGTTCCGGTCCTTAGAGCTGGGTGACACTGGCCAACCCTTCGCCCTGGCTCAGCAGCTCCGGGATGCCTGCCGCAAGTGGCTGATGGCCGACGGAGGCGACGTCCAGAAGATCCTCGACCGAGTGACGCTGGAGCAATTCGTGCCGCGGCTTCCGCCGAAGACCGCCCAGTGGGTCCAGTGCCACCGGCCGGCGTCGCTGACGGAGGCCATCCAACTGGCTGAGGACCAGATGGTGGCGTGCCCAGGGGTCGGCGTACCTCGACCATCTCTCTCTCTCTCTCCTAATGTGTCTTCCCCTCTCTCTCCCCGACCTATACCCTTTTCCCGGCGTCCTTTGGCCCCAGGCCCGCTCCAAGGGCCAGGCAGACATCTGGAAATGGACGTCCGTTTTACCGGGGGTCCGGCCGGTTCAGCCAGACCGCGGGTCCTCCTCCTCCACCACAAGCCTCTCCTCACCAATCCGTCGGCCTACTTCCTGCCGCTAGGGCGGCGGAAAAGTCTGGGCCGACCTGTTGGCGGTGCGGGGAGTCAGGTCACGCAATCGACCATTGCCCGGTAATGGAGGTCGGTGCGATGATCCGGATCCCCGACGACCCACAGGTTGCCCTCGATCCAGCCGGCCTGTATCAAATACCTGTGAGTATAAAGGGGAATACATATCAGGCCTTGGTGGATTCAGGTTCTAACCAAACCTCCATCCACCAACGCCTGATTCGGTCCGTGGCAAAGGATAAGAGCCGCATAGTTAAGGTACGGTGTGTACACGGGGACGTGGTGAACTATCCCTTAGTGGCAATGCCCATACAATTTCGGGGTCAAAAACATAGAGTCGAGGTGGCGGTTAATCCACATCTCAAACATCCGCTAATTCTGGGGACGAATTGGCCGATGTTTTCTGTATTATTGGGGAAATTATGTGCGGATGTTTCCTCGGGGAATCAAAGGCGACGGAAGAGAGCGGTCGTGCAGGCAGGGGAAGTTGAGCCGGAACCTCGGGCGACTGACTCAGGGGAACGGAGTGCTGTAGAGAGGCATCGTCTCTGTCGGTGCGATGATTTTGCCCTGGAGCAGTCTCACGATGATTCGCTCAAACACGCGTTTGACCAGGTTCGTACCATCGACGGACAACGTCTCCACCCTGCACAGCCGCTCGTCTATCCGTATTTTGCCATTTTAAAGGACAGGTTGTATCGAGTGACCCGAGACGCTCAGTCAAAGAATACAACACAGTTAGTCGTCCCAAAGAGCCGTCGGGAAATGCTTTTCCAGACGGCTCACTCTAATCCAATGGCTGACCACTTAGGGCAAACGACAACGTTAAACCGCCTAATGGCCCGCTTCTTTTGGCCGGGCATTCAAGAGAACGTGCGCAGATGGTGCGCGTCTTGTCCTGAATGTCAGTTGGTAAACCCACCGGCAACTCCAAAAGAACCGTTGTGCCCTCTTCCGTTGATTCAGGTCCCCTTCGAGAGAATTGGGATGGACCTGATCGGGCCATTAGAGCGGTCAGCACGAGGACATCGTTTCGCATTGGTCGTAGTAGACTATGTGACACGATATCCAGAAGCAGTGGCCCTCCGCAGCATTTCCGCAAAGAGTGTTGCGGAAGCCCTGTTTCGAATCATCTCCCGTGTGGGAATCCCTAAAGAGGTTCTCACAGATCAAGGCACGGCGTTTATGTCACGGACCCTCCGCGAACTATACGGGTTATTGGGCATTAAAACGGTTCGCACCAGCGTCTACCACCCACAGACGGACAGACTAGTCGAACGCTTTAATCGCACGTTGAAGACAATGATCCGTAAGTTTGTACACGAAGACGCCAAAAATTGGGATCGATGGCTAGAACCCCTGTTATTTGCGGTTAGAGAGGTCCCCCAAGCCTCCACGGGGTTTTCCCCCTTCGAGTTACTCTATGGACTTCAGCCCCGTGGGGTGTTGGACGTCCTAAGGGAAGCTTGGGAGGACGGACCCTCGGATAGTAAAAACCAAATTCAGCATGTCCTAGACCTGAGAGCAAAACTCGATACACTGGGGCGGCTCTCCATGGAGAATTTGCTACAGTCCCAGGACAGACAGAGCCGACAGTATAACAGGGGTACTAAGCTGCAAAAATTTGCACCGGGAGATAAAGTGCTTGTATTGCTCCCCACCTCGAGTTCCAAGTTACTCGCAAAGTGGCAAGGGCCCTTTGAGGTCACACGGCGAATAAGCGATCTCAATTATGAGGTAGTACGGTCGGATAGGAGCGGAGCACATCAAGTATATCACCTCAATCTCCTAAAAAAATGGAATGAGGTGAACCCGGTGATGCTGGCGACGGTAGTGAGTAGATACGATGATCTCGGACCAGAAGCGAGCCACCCAGGGCAATCCCTCGCTCTGGCCCCGGGGGGAGATCATCTCTCACCCTCCCAGCTCACCGATGTGGCCAAGTAGCAGACAGCTTTTGCAGATGTGTTCTCGCCCCTACCCGGTCGCACTGATCTCATCGAGCACCATATTGAGACCAAACCGGACGTGGTGGTTCGCAGCCGGCCCTATAGGTTACCTGAACACAAGAAAAAGGTAGTTCAGGAAGAATTAAAGGCGATGCTTGAGATGGGGGTAATAGAAGAGTCCCATAGTGATTGGGCGAGCCCGATAGTTTTGCTCCCTAAAACCGACGGCTCAGTCCGTTTCTGTGTGGACTACAGAAGGGTGAATGCTGTGTCGAAGTTCGATGCATATCCGATGCCACGGATTGACGAGTTGCTGGATCGACTTGGCTCGGCTCTTTTTCGACACTGGATTTAATTAAAGGATACTGGCAGATCCCCTTAACTCCCCTATCCAAAGAAAAAACCGCCTTCACCACGCCGTTTGGATTACACAAATTCGTTACACTTCCATTCGGCGTATTCGGAGCTCCGGCTACCTTTCAGCGGCTCATGGACTGCCTGTTGCGACCACATGCTGGGTATGCGGCGGCATACCTGGACGATATAGTCATATACAGCAATGACTGGGAGCGACACATACACCATCTGAGAGCGGTCCTGAGTACATTGAGAGGGGCCGGGCTGACGGCTTACCCTAAGAAGTGTGCAATTGGGCGGGTGGAGGTAAGGTATCTGGGCTTCCACTTGGGTCATGGTCTGGTGCGTCCCCAAATTGATAAGACTGCAGCAGTTGCAACCACACCGAGACCCAAGACCAAAAAGGAGGTGAGGCAGTTCCTGGGGCTGGCGGGATATTATAGAAGTTTTGTACCTAATTATTCGGAGCTCACCAGCCCGCTGACTGACCTCACTAGAAAGGAGGCACCGGATACCGTCCAGTGAACGGAGCCTTGCCAGCAGGCTTTTACCCAGGTGAAGGCTGCTGTCTGTGGTGGGCCGTTATTGCACTCCCCTGATTTTTCTCGTCCTTTTTCGTTGCAGACGGACGCGTCGGATCGGGGCGTGGGGGCGGTTTTGTCCCAGGAGACGGGGGGTGAAGAACGGCCGGTGCTGTACCTCAGTCGAAAGCTCTCTAGGAGAGAGACGAAGTACAGCACCATTGACAAGGAGTGTCTGGCAATCAGATGCAAAGTATTATTAATTGTCTATAAATCACTCAATGGTCTAGGACCCAAATACATCTCAGATATGCTCATTGAATATAAACCAATCAGACTTCTCAGATCATCAGTGTAGTGAATTCAACGAGGAACAGAATTATTTAAACACTATTCTTCATCAAATATGTAAGAATTATCATGAGCTTTGATCCCAATTATAAGTAATATTTTCTCCACCACCCTTTGTAAGGGAAACAAATATCAATCCAAATTGGGATGAATTTTATTAAAAATGATCAATTATAATTATCTGGATCAAATTCATGACTTAGAATCACTTAGCATTACGAGCAGGTAGCAAGAATCGGCATGTTTAGGGACTCCGGATTATGAGCATGAACTACAAACAACATCACGTGTGAAATAAAACAGGACTTTATTATCTAGACTAGACACATACTAATCTAACATACACACACATACAGTTAAGCATTAGAAGATGGTTGAAGTTGAAGCAGAGAGAAGAACAGAGCATGGATAATGGCAGTATATGATATTCAGAAGATCAATAGCCTGAACTAAACATCAGTTTCTTCTTGTAAAGGACCTTTGTTAAAAGGATTAATGATGCCCTATGCATCCATTAATAAGACTAAGTTTGATACTTGCCATCTTGCCCATCAAAGAAAGAACGAGTCCTGATGCAGTTTGTTAAGGCTCCAGTTGATCTTGGCTGAAAGTGATCAGAGAGAACCAGTTTTATGCAGAGGATCTGTATCTGGAAAGACGAGGCCGCAGCCTGGCACAAACTTATGGGTTAAAGGTGAAGTCTTCTTCTAGTCCATCCTTTGGAGATGCAGAACGCAAAAAAAAGCACGACCAAGAGAGATAAGGAAGCGCGAGGAAGAGGGAGAAAGAATCTTTTCGTGGTCTCTTTTAAACTGTGAGGATGTCACATCCTACAGACGTGACTGGTCCAATCAGGAGATGGCAACTTTGGAGGGAAAGTTAACTGTTTTTGTCTTTCAGATGGTGTTTTGCATGTGAAAGCTGATTGGATGTTCACTAGAAGACTACTAAGAGTTTGATAAAACTAATAAGAATAGAGTTACCAAAGCACAACAAACATCAACGCGAAGGACATCACAAATGTAGCTCACAGACACCAAACATGATCTAAATATCATCTTGGTTAAATGAGTTACTACAAATCTAATAATTCCAGTAGTTAAACACACATTCATGGATACGTTGGATTAATGTTAAAACAGACATAACAACATGAACATTAATACATGGAAATGTTATAAATGAATGTGTACATTTCCATATA
Source organism: Triplophysa tibetana (assembly GCA_008369825.1). NCBI lineage: Eukaryota > Metazoa > Chordata > Actinopteri > Cypriniformes > Nemacheilidae > Triplophysa > Triplophysa tibetana. Next base: position 2,394,007 of record CM017903.1, read on the forward strand.
AATGCATTTATAATTGTAGGTCTATCCCCAAAGTGAGTAAAGAGAGTTCAGCTCCTTACATTCCAATGGGTCGTAAAATACTCTATCTTGATGAATTGGTGTGAGTTGCTATGGTCACCAGAGATCTTGTCCTGCCCTTGGTGTAAATTGCAGATTGGGGGTTGACCCCCAAGCGACTAGCTTGCTGGTGGGGTGAGGGGTGTTGTTGTAATATTTAAGAAATTTAAGTAGTTATGCGTGTCTGATCGGTCTCAGGTACTACATCAGGATCAAGTCAGTTAGAGATAACAAGGGTTCACTCAAAACAGGGCGAGTCAGCGTTTAGCCATTACGCCACCCGTAGCTGGAATCTGCTTCCAGATGACATCAGACATTCACCAACAGTAGATACTTTTAAATCCAGATTAAAAACACACTTGTTTAGCTGTGCATTCACAACCTGAGCACTGTGGTGCTTTACATCAACTGCACTTCTATTTCTAATTTATTTTTACTTTGCTCTTATTCTTTTTATATATGCACTCACATTTTTAATCAATTTTATTGCTGTTTTATTGTTTTAAATAATTAGCATTTTAAAGATACGTTTTATTCTTTCTGTCAATCATTTTATGTAAAGCACTTTGAATTGCACTTGTTTATGAAATGTGCTATATGAACAAACTTGCCTTGCCTTGCCTTGCCTTGCCTAATTCATACGCTCACAAGATTTTTGCGTTTCCGGCTTTGTTGTTTTGATTGTGCGCCATCTAGTGGCGATTGTTACAAACTGTAGGGTTGAGCTACACAACAGGGGCATGCACCAGTATATTTACCAGTTGCTTAACCGCAAGATCTCTACGGTATCTCGTCTGCCAACCTGAACACAACCGCATCTTGGAATCGTAACGCAGTCACAATGTTAACTCTGAAATAATTAATTGTTTTTTGACCCACACAGTGCGCACATCAATTCAAAGATACATGAGCATTCCACAAGTCGGCTAGGCTAGGCTGCTCTCCAGGAGAGCCATCGTCGATGCCAGCTGTTCTCCAGTTGGGGGCAGACGGGACATTTCCTGCTCCCTCGAACAGCAACCGCCGGCACAGCTAGAGCTGGCCTGCAACAGCACTGTCCGGTCACGTTTACCCACTAAACATAACTCCTCCACCTACCCAAGCACCTGCCTCATGGCCAGCGGATCCGCCACTAACGGCCGTCGCTTGCCAGGATGCCGTCACCGGTCTGAGGAAGAATCGAGACATGAAAGTAAGCGTACTTCAGGTCGATTGTCACGAACCAATCCTGACATCTGATAGATGGCAGAATGCGCCTCTGGGTTAGCATCCTGAAAGGCAGCTTGTGAAGGTGCTTGTTCAGGGTACGTAACGTGACAACGGCACGCACTGTCGGTTTGAGAGTGGTGACAGCTGTCGTATGTGTGCGGCCTCACACCTCGCCAGGGTGTGAGGTCGGATCGCCGAGCACAGTCCGGTGGAGTGTGCGATCGGCTGGATTGAACGCCCGGGGAAAACAACTCTCTTTGTGAGCAAGTGGGCGCCAAGCCCTGATAAGGCAGGGCCTGAAACGAGGCAGGGTCGTTCCATACCGACCGGTCAGAGGTGGTGCTGTGAGGGTCGGGCCAGATGTTGCTTTCTCCGGGGTTTTCTCGTCAGGGCCGCTTCTTCCTGGAAGGTTGATGACAAGGAGGGGGTCTTCCCTTCCGACTCTTCTTCCGGGGTGCAGCCTGGGGGTGCACTTGGACCGGTGCAGAGTTCGGAGGGGCCCTGGGCTGTCGGGGAGCAGATGGTGCACGGGAACCCGGAGGCCTGTGGGCAGCCGACTCGCTACACGGTAAGATGTGGCTTATCGCCTCCGTCTGCTCCTTCACCGCCAAGAACTGCTGTGCGAAGCTCTCAACGGTGTCACCGAACCGCCCACCCTGCGAGATGGTTGCATCGAGAAAGCTAACTTTCTCGGTGTCACTCATTCTCGCAAGGTTAAGCCAGAGGTGTCTCTCCTTGACCACCAGAGGGGATATCGTCCGACCCAGGGCCCGCGCCATCACCTTAGTCGCCCGTAGAGCGAAGTCGGTGGCGGCGCGGAGTTCCTGCATAACACCCGGGGCGGCCCTGCCCTCGTGAAGCTCTCTCAACGCCTTTGCCTGATGGACCTGCAGGATGGCCATGGCGTGGAGAGAGGAGGCAGCCTGGCCCGCAGCACTGTAAGCCTTCGCCACCAGGGATGCCGAAGTCTTACAGGCTTTGGACGGAAGGCGAGGCCGGGTCCTCCAGGTAGCAGCCGTCTGCGGGCACAGGTGCACCGCAACCGCACGCTCCACCTGAGGGACGTCGACGTAACCCATGGCTGCCCCACCATCGAGGGTGGTGAGGGAGGCGGAGCTGGTCTGACAGGAACGAGCCGTGAGTGGGGCACTCCAGGTCCGACACAGCTCCTCATGCACCTGCGGGAAAAATGGAACCGGGGGTGGGCGCGGTTTGGTGCCGCGTTCCGACCCCAGAAACCAAGTGTCCAACCGCGAGCGTTGGGGAAGAGGCAGTGGAGTACACTGCAGCCCAATGCTCGCGGCAGCCCTGGTTAGCATGAACGACATCTCGACTTCTGCTTCCTCCTGAGCTCTGCCCCCCGTGGGGGGAAGTTCGGATTCGTCATTGTCGGATGGCAGCTCTCCCCCAGATGCTGCGATAGATATCTCATCTGCACCACGCCCCGTTTCCGAGTGCGTGGAGGAGGATCCGAAGGGTATGCCACCGCCGGTTGGGGAATGGTCAGGAGAGCGTACTGGGGTGCGAGTGGCCCGTGAGCGCTTGGCTGGCGGGTTTACACTCGCAGGAGTCCCTAAATCACTAACGCCGCTAACGGGGGTGGAGATCCGGGCCGTAGCCACAGATGTCACAGCCCGGGTAGCAGACGAAATGTTGGCTGGTTCCCGTAGGAAGACAGCCAACCGTGACCGCAACTTCTGTAAGACAATATGCCCGCAGTGCGGGCAAGATGTGTCAACGAACGCTGCTTCAGCGTGCTGGACGCACAGACACATAACACAGCGATCGTGTCCATCCTCCTCCTCGATGAGGGTACCGCACCCAAGAGAACAGAGGGACATGCCGCGCTGTAGAGGTAAGTCCTGAAAAGGACTGTTGTTAGAAAAATCTCTGACACCACTGGAACCGCCGAGACGCCCAGGGGAAGGTCGCTGCAGGAAGGGACGATCCGCTGGAACACGTCGTAGATCCGGCAGTGTAGCTGTAGTTGTAGATTTGTATTTGCAATCGTGAGACAATGGCTCTGAAGAACAAAAGGTAAATGAATGCTGCTCGCCGGCTTCCTTTTATACCGGATATCCGGGGGCGGAGCCCGGCATGCATTGGCCTTTTCTATAGAAGTCAGAGTTGATTGGTTCTCAAGGGCGAACCCCATCTGTCGTTCTCGACACAACGTCGAGAGACCGACGGAAAGGGAACTAGGGAATTACAGGCCTATATCGAATTTACCTTTTTTATCTAAAGTTCTGGAAAAAGTAGTTTCAACTCAATTATGCTCCTTCCTCCAAAGGAATGACATTAATGAAGAATTCCAGTCTGGATTTCGAGCATGTCACAGTACAGAGACTGCTTTGATCAGAGTTACAAATGATCTGCTTTAAGCGTCTGACCGTGGCTGTATTTCGTTATTGGTGCTGCTAGACCTTAGTTCTGCATTTGACACCATTGACCGCAGCATACTTTTACATAGACTCGAAAATGACGTCTGCATTAACAGAATAGCATTGAAATGGTTTAAGTCTTATATATCCGACCGTTTTCAATTTGTAGCAATAAACAATGAGGTTTCCCGCAAATCGCAAGTCCAGTACGGTGTATCACAGGGCTCAGTCTTGGGGCCTCTGCTCTTCGCATTATACAAGCTACCTCTAGGAGATATAATAAAGCGACACGGAATTAGCTTTCACTGTTATGCTGATGATACTCAACTTTACATTTCCTCGAAGCCTCATGAAACCCAGCAGTTCCATCGAATAAAGGATTGCATAGTTGACTTAAAAAACTGGATGATTAACAATTTTTTAATACTAAACTCGGACAAAACAGAAGTGTTACTTACTGGACCGAAAACCTCTATACGTAACAACCAAGAGTACTGCTTAACGATTGAAGGATGCTCCATAAAATCCTTGTCATCAGCTAAGAATCTTGGCGTTGTATTCGATATTACTCTGTCATTTGAAAGCCATGTCGCCAACACCTGTAAAATTGCATTTTTCCATCTTAAGAATATATCTAAACTACGTCACATGCTGTCACTGTCAGATGCAGAGAAATTAATTCATGCATTCATGACATCAACACTAGATTACTGTAATGCACTTCTAGGTGGTTGCCCTGCAGGCCTATTTCAAAAACTGCAACTGGTTCAAAACGCGGCAGCTCGAGTTCTTACACGTACAAAAAAGTATGAGCATATAACCTCGGTTCTGTCAACCTTGCACTGGTTACCTATAAAGCATCGCTTTAACTTTATGATCTTGCTTATTACCTATAAAGCGCTACATGGTCTAGCGCCGCAGTATTTGAATGAACTTCTATTGTATTACAGACCTACACGTACATTACGCTCTCAGGCGTCCTGTCAGTTGGTAATACCTAGAATTTCAAAATCAAGTGCAGGTGGTAGATCCTTTTCTTATCTAGCGCCTAAACTTTGGAATATTCTTCCCTGCACTGTCCGGGAGGCAGACACACTCTGTCAGTTTAAATCTAGACTAAAGACGCATCTTTTTAATCTTGCATACACTACACTTACATAATATTAATCCTCAGAGGATTTAGGCTGCATTATTTAGATCAACCGGAACCAGGAACACATCCAACAACAAGTTTGTTGAATCAAAGAGTGCAGAACAGTACTCTACTCTCAGCCAGTCTTGTCTCTTTGTTCCAAGGTTACCGCAGGATGCAGTTCATGCCCAGACCTGATGGCAGAGCTGAGAATGGGAAGCGGTGACCTGACAAGAGCTAAGAGGATATAGCTGGATAAAGGACGCGGCAACTTTGATTTTCCTACAACATTTCAAATGCTATTAGATTGTTAATGATAATCTTAAATCTATCATTACCCTTATTAAGTTTATTTTTATTTAGCCTTGTTGTGCAAGCACTGTCGAGCTTGTGCAGAGGCAGCAGCTTTTGCCAGAGGGGAACTGGAATCCCCTGGTGGGGCCTGGGTTCTCCTGAGGTTTTTTTTCTCGGTGGGAGTTTTGGGTTCCTCACCACCGTTTGCATATTGTTTTGCACTGTCTGCCTGGCCGGGGGGGCTGCTTTAGAATTCAGAAATTAGACATAATTAATATTGCAAAAAAGAATTGATAGTCCGTTTAATATTTTACCTGTGGTTCTCTCTCCTTTATCCCCAATGTGTGCGTTCACTGTGTGTGTGTGCGAGTGTGTTTGTGCGTCTATGTCAATGTGTGTAAGTAAGTCTGCATATTGTGTGTGTGGAGCATTTGTATGTCTGTTATTTATTGTTTTCACCGTTTTCTTGTTTTTACAGGTATATGCCTTCAGTTGTTTTACTTGTATTCAATGTTTCTCATGTACAGGTGCTTTGTAACAATAGAAATTGTAAAAAGCGCTATATAAATAAAGTTGAGTTGAGAGAGTTGAGTTGAGTCTTCTCGTTTAGAGAGAAACCAGGACAAGAAGAGGTACCATTTATAGGCGTATAACCGTCTAGTAGATGAGGCCCTAGCCTGTGGGTTGGTCTCCACCACAGAGTGGGTACCCTGCTCAGCATCCCCTCGTCCCATCTAGAGAACTGACAGCATCCTGTGAGCTGGACTGTGCGGGGGGGGAATCGCCACTCTCCGTGAGGGGTATATTGACAAGAAAGAATATCGGCTGTCTGGCTGTGTGTGGCCCGCAGGGAGCGGATCACCTGTTGACTCCACAGGAGGAGGCGTCGGGCAAGTTGTGTTAGCTGTCGTGAGAGTACGCCATGCCTGTAGTGCTGTCTAGGTGGACCAGCACGTGCAAGTAGCAAAGCCCACAACTCTAGGCAATTGTTATGCCAGTGCAGGCGAGGGCTGTCCAATGCCCCGCTACTGCGTAACCGTTGCACACTTCACCCCGCACCTGCAGGGAGGCATCTGTCGTCACCACGACTTGCATCATAACCTGCCCAAGATGGACCTTAGTCCGGAAGAAGTTCATGGAGACCAGGGGGTTAGTGTGCGTCGGCAGAGGGTCGTAATAACAAGCGCCTGCTGCCGGTGTGTGTGTGTGTGTCAATGTAAGTATGTCTGCATATTGTGTGTGTGGAGCATTTGTATGTCTGTCTTTGTTGTTTTCACATTTTTCTTGTTTTTACAGGTATATAACTTTAGTTGTTTTACTTGTTTCAAAGCAGCTGTACATGAGACACATTGACTACAATGAAAATTGTAAAAAGCACTTTATAAATAAAGTTGAGTTGAGTTGAGGTTACATAAGCAGACAAAAAGGCGCAATAACAACAACAATGATCAACAAAGCACAACTGAACAAAGGGGCCGAATATACTGTATACAGGAGAAGAGACAAACATGAAATAAGACGCATGAAATCCAATACAATAACAAGACTCAACGCTTTATAGGAAATGGAGTCCTACAAAACACAAGCAGAAATAAAGCACTATGGCACCCTCAGGTGGCGGACAGAGGCGCCAGCAATAGGACGTGAAGCTTTCCTGCACTTTAACCTTTTGTATATTGTGGTAGGTTTTAAACTATAAACAAGGTTTTAAAAAGATGGACCATTTTGAGAATTGGACCTTAAAAGAAAAGTGTGACCAAAGTATGTAAGCATTTGTAGTGTTTTTATGTGAGAGAAGAATTCATATAAAACAAAATATGTTATGATTGTCACAGGTCGGGATGGGTCAAGCCAGACTACGCCCACCCCTGAACCAGGACCACCTCGAGGAGCGTGTCAGAGGGAGGAATCGGAGACAGAATAAATTCAACAGGTTTTATTTAAAAGTAAAAGCAATTTGAAAATCCTAGTCTAAAATCTTCTTCCTTCTTGCCCTCAGGAATCGAAGGTGAACAGTGCAACAACCAGGGTCTCTCCCGCTCTCTTCCTCAGTGCGGGCCCTGTAATGGATGGGGCAGTGGACAGGTAAATTGTCAGGTAGGTCTTCCCCAGGTGGAGATGCAGTGAACAGGCGAACGGTCCGGTAAGTCTCTTCTGGTAAGTAAATATTTCCAACTTCCCTTCCTTCTTTCACAGGTGCAAGAATTGAGGCAAATGGTTATCAGTCGAGTACGTATGCAGCAGGTACACGGTCTTATGGTGGGACGCCTGGGGAGTCTTCCTTGGGTAAGTAAGTGATTCCAACCTTCCTTCCTCCACAGGTACGAGATCCGGAGCAGATGGCCGTCGGTCAGGTACGTATACAGCAGATTCACACTCTGATGATGGGGTGGCGAGGGAATCTTTACAGGGTAAGCGAATAATTCCAACCTTCCTCTCTCCACAAGCACAGAAACTGGAGCAGAAGAATACTCCAGACAAAGTGTACCAACCACGTTCGTAACAGAAGGACAGCCACTTCTCTCTGCACAGGTGACTATAAGGATACAGTAGACTCGAAGTCGACCGGTTGCACAGGGCTCCTACTGGAACAGACAGAAGGGATACTTCAAGTAAGCATACAGTTCACATGAGTTGGAAGGGGACGAACACTTCTCACGATACAGATGAATTGCGGGAATTCCATAGACTCAAGTCGACAGGCTGAACAAGACCTCTTCTGGCCTAGATGAAGTGGATATTCCAGACAGAACGGGCCGGCTTTACGTTCACAGCAGAGGGACAGTCACTTCTCCCCACACAGGTGGGCTCCCAGGTTACAGCAGACTCAAAGTCGATGGGCTGAACGGGACCTCTACTGGAGCAGACAGAAAGGGTGCTTCACACAAGGTATACAGTTCATACGCATAGAAGGGAGTGAGCACTTCTCACAATACGGCTGCGTTGCAGGAATACAGCAGACTCAAAGTCAGCGGGCTGAATGGGACTTCTACGGAGACAGACCACGAACAATTCAACAGGGCATCTCGTCTCTTATTCACTCAAACAGAGGGGTTAATTCAAATTCCAGATGATAATTCCTCAACATCCACTCAGTTAGAACAGATCAATGACACAGAACTCTCACTATTGACAGTAGACCAGCGTAGCACAGGGAGAGTGCACGGCAAAGGGAATGTATCTTCCACACACACAGCAATTCCACTTCTAGCATATAATGTGGGGGAAACGTCAATCTTAGGCACTGCAATCTCACTTCACGACGTGCAATTTAAGGCCCGCACTCACCCTTGGGTCTCTGTCCGAGGGGACCGCGTTCATCAATGCTGCAAAGGATATTTCGGGATGTTTTTCTTCACAAACACAGGCAGAGTTCACATCACCATTTATAATGGAGGAAGAGATAGGAGGTCGGTAATGAATCAGTATAATCCACTCAGTGACGTTTATGATCGTGATCCACCCACTCCAAACCACATCCAATTCAGTGTCGAATACATGCAATTACGAGACTCAGTTCTCGATTACTTAGCTCCTCTCCAATGCAAACAGGATATTTCACTTTCCCTCTGTTGCCCTCGAGTCCCTCATCAAGTCAACACTCTCCTCTTCATTCACCCGCACTCCAATAACTGCAACCACTCGATAAAACGACTTCTCACGGGAGAGAACCACACCAACAGTCTCTTTCTCTTGCTTTTTATACTCTCTCAAGTGCTGACAGGACCTCACTCCAATCCCCAAGGTAAATTCCCCACACCTGTTTCCAATCGGTCATTTGGGGTTGTCATGGCAACAGACGCACACACAGGCCTGGGACCGGTGTTACACTCAAAGTGTCCCAGCGGGAACACGGCTTCAACGGGAATAAGTTCCATATACCATTTGTCACACCGTGACATACCCCCCCGCCAAACCGTTCTAGTCCCGAGAACGGTCTCCAGACACCCAGTCTCCATACCTAGCTGGAGGCTGACCTCGATTCTCTCGCTGGGACCGACGAGGTGGGGAAACAGGGGCTTCAGGTCGTGGTCCTAGGCCTAGGCCTCTGGGAATCACCGCCCATCCTACCAGCAGGGGCATCTCGGACGTCTCGACCGGTGGATTCTCTACAACACATTTTGGATAGTTTGGACAAGGGCGAATCAAATTACGATGTAACACCCTTTCGGGGCCTGCCTTTCCTTCTGGTCGCAATGCATATACAGGTTGGTCTGGGTGTGGCTGTCGCTGGACGACAAACGGCTGAGCCTCCCACCGGTCACTCAACTTTCCCTTCCCTTGTCGGCGATTGTCCCGCACCAGCACCCTCTCCCCTGGCAGTAGCGGTGCCTCTCGAGCCGTCCGGTCATACAATCTCTTATTCTTTAACGCTGCTCGATTAATCTGGTCAGAGACTCGTTCGTACGCCGACTGGAGGCGTTGGTGGTGTCCCTGCACCCAATCTGTCAAGCTACCTCCCTCTTCTCCTGCAGTGGTCCCCAGAAGCATATCCATTGGAAGTCTCACATGTCTGCCGAACATCAGGTAAGTAGGGGCGTAACCGGTGGTACTGTGCACACTGTTATTGTAAGCCTGCACCATCGCCGGGAGCCTGTCGACCCAATGGCCTTGCTGTTCCTTCTCCAAGGTTCCTAATAAACTCAATAGGGTCTGATTAAACCTTTCACACCCCCCGTTCCCTTGGGGGTGGTAGGGAGTCGTGTGGGTCTTCTTGCATCCGTACAGTTGGCACAGCTCATGGATCACCCTGGACTCAAAATTGGTTCCTTGGTCTGAGTGGAAGATTTCCGGGCATCCGAATGGTTGGATCACATACCTCCAGAGGGCGTTGGCAGTCGTGACGGCGGTTTGGTCCACAGTTGGGATGGCCCAAGCGTACTTGGTAAACAAGTCGGTTACCACGAGGATGTTCTGGATCCGATCCATTGGCCGTCCCAAAGTCAGATAATCCATGGCCACCATATGCAGCGGTGCCTTGGCCTGAATCGGGACCAGCGGTGCCCGTGCCTCCTTCTTGGTCTTAAACAACGTGCAGCGGGGGCACCTCTGAAGGTAAGTCCTCGTGGTACCTTCCATCCCAGGCCAGTAGAAATGTCGTCTCACCAGTGCCAATGTCCTCTCTTGCCCTTGATGTCCCATCCTGGAGTGATATGCCTCCAGTAACGCCTGACAACGCCCTTCAGGGACCACGATTTGACAGACCTCTTCGCCCCGACCTGGGTCCTGAATGGCCCTACAAAGCACACCTTCCTTCAAATAGAGTCTCTCCTTCTGTCCCAACAGGCCCCGTACAATCCGAGTCTGGGCCCGGCGAGCCGCACCCTCAGGCCAGGCCTTCTGTTCTAGCCACGTTCGAACCAACGCTACATCTCCATCTTCGCCCTGCCACAACCTCCATCGCTGCGGGTCCCACCCCCAACAAGGGGGGGGTTCCTCCGGCATTTGCCCCGGTGCCTCTACTACTCCCACCATCAATCCCTCGTCGAATCCCGCTTCTGGTACCGGTACCTGACCTGCCGATCCTTCACCGGGTAGCCTAGATAGTACATCGGCATTAGTATGCTCTCTTCCTGGCCGGTACTGGATCTGATAGTCAAAATTGGCCAGTTGTGCCGCCCAGCGTTGCTCCACCGCCCCCAGTTTAGCAGTCTGCAAATGTACCAATGGATTATTGTCCGTAACGACCCGTACCTTGGCTCCCCATAAATAATCCTTAAATTTTTCACACAACGCCCATTTCACTGCCAGCAACTCAAGCTTGAAAGAACTGTAGTTAGCGTCATTCTTCTCCGTTGGATGTAGACTTCGGCTTGCATAAGCAATTACCTTTTCCTCTCCCTGCTGCTTCTGTGCCAAAACGGCCCCCAAGCCCAGATGGCTAGCGTCGGTGTACAAAGTGAAGGGTTGTGTGAAGTCGGCATAGGCTAGAATCGGGGCCTGTAGTAGTTCCTGCTTGAGCTTCTGGAAGGCGGCTTCACAAGCCGGATCCCATTGGATCGAAGGGGACCCTCGCCCCCGAACTCTTCCCGTACCTCCCAGCAACTGGTTGATCGGTTTAGCAATTTTAGAGAAATCCTTAATGAATCGTCTATAGTAACCCACGAAGCCCAGGAACGAACGGACCTGGCGCACCGTCTTGGGCGCAGCCCATTCCTGTACTGCCACCACCTTCTCCGGATCAACTGAAATCCCTGCCGCGCTCACCACATGCCCCAGGAATCTGACTTCCTTTCGGAAAAGCTGGCACTTGTCTGGCTGGAGCTTCAACCCATATCGCTCTAAAGAGCGGAAGACTTGCTCTAGGTGCTCAAGATGGGACTTGAAATCTGGAGAGTAGACGATAACGTCGTCTAAGTAGACAAGGGTGGTATCCATCAGTTGGTTGCCTAGACAACGCTGCATCAGCCGTTGGAATGTGGCGGGGGCGTTGCAAAGGCCGAACGGCATCCGGTCCCATTCATATAGGCCGAAGGGGGTAGTGAACGCTGTCTTCTCCCTGTCATGCTCATCCATCTGCACCTGCCAGTAACCGCTGGCCAAGTCAAGAGTGGAATACCAGGTGGCTTGTGTGAGGCTCGTAAGAGAGTCTTCAACTCGAGGCAACGGGAAAGCATCTCTTTTGGTTACTTGATTCAGCCTTCGGTAATCCACACAAAACCTCCAGGAACCTGTTTTCTTTCGAACCAGTACTATCGGGGCGGCCCAAGGGCTACTGCTCTCTCTAATAATCCCCTTGTCGAGCATCCCTCGTAAAAGGGTGCGGACCTCTGAGTATAAGGTCGGGGGCACGGGTCGATAACGCTCTCGGCTGGGTGCAGCGTCCCCAGTTGGGATTTGATGTCTTACCACATCTGTGCGACCGTAGTCCTCGTCATGAGTGGAAAACAAGTGTCGCCACTTCCTCAAGAACTCTTGGAGTTGTCCCAATTGCTCTTCACCTAGTCCTTCACCCCGTAAAGACTCCCCCGTCAGGTGGGCAGGCATTCCTCTTCCTGTCTCTCCCGCCTCCGGACCAGCTCGTGCCAGGGCCACCTCGACCACTGTCGGGCTCACTCGATTGAAATTAACTTCACCCTGTTCACGAACCTGCTGGGGTCTCACTGAGGTCACTCGGGCCAACCGTTGGTGACGATACAAATGCACAGGAAAGGGGTTCATGTTCCTGACCCGCACTGAGACCCGGCCCCCCCGAACAGTCGCCAATCCTCGAGCGACTTCCACCTTGGGACCATCTTCGTGAGGTTCCACCATGACCCATTCTTCCGGACTATAAAGTCGAGGGGGCAACCTGGCCCAGACCACAGCCTCACTCTGAGCTGGAATGGATAAGGCGTAACGGCAGGCCACTCTTCCCGTGCTTTCCCTGTCCCCCTGTCGTTCGGCAAGACATACCCGGCGGCAGTCAGCCCTGATGCGGTCCCACTCCTGGCCGGCCGATGTTGTAACTGCCCGAGCCGGTCTACTTCGAAACAAATCCTCCCAACAGTCTGCAATGACGTTCATCCCAATCAGGGCACGATGAGACCCCAGGCATGTGTCTCGTACGACCACCACTCCTTTCTGAGGCACTACAACCCCGTGAATCTTCAGATCGGTCACAAGATATCCTACGTACGGGATGTCGAGGCCATTTGCCCCACGTAGCGTCAACCAGGGGGCTTCCGCAGGTGGTCGACTTTCGGTGCCAAACAACTCATGGGCCAAGCTTTCAGTGAATAGGGTCACTTGGGAGCCTGTATCCAAAAGGCACTGCACTTCCTGGTCATTAACCTGAACCACCACCACCGGGCAACAGCCCACCAAGCGGCTCCTAGAAGATGTAGGTAGGAAGGGGTCTGATGAGGGGGTCCCGACCACTTGACCCACAGTGGCCGGAAACTCTAAAAACCCCCTTGCGATGCACGTCGAGCAGGACACTGACGAAAGTAATGCCCCGGCTCTCCACAGCCGTTACAGATGGGACGCCCGTGTTCATCCCACTGGAATCGAGAGCCCGAAGGTCGGGATGGACGGCGGTCGGGGGGACGATTCCCATCGGAGTAAGCCCGCTCCCGCGGTAAAGAGGACAACTGGAGGCGTTCTCGACGGAACTCCTCCATAAAAGATTTGGACAGGTCAAACATTTGTTCCCGCACATCTCTCTTCAGTTCTTCCCGTAGGGCCTGCTTCCAGTCGGGTGCCACAGTAGTCGAAGGGGTGCCCCCAACATTCGTGGCTAGACAGCTGGGGGAATCTACATTCTCCGTATGATCATGCTCAAGGGCCAGCGCTTCTCGTCGAAGCTCTTCAAAAGTCAGATTCGGTGTTCGTCGAAATTGCACCCGCAGACTCTGGCGCACAGGACCCTCCCGTAACCCCAGTAAAAACTGATCTCGGAGCAGAGCCTCTTCGCCCCCCAGGCCATGATCCTGTCTCCCCGTAAGTCTAGAAAACTGCTCCCGCAGCTGTAGGGTAAATGCCCGAACAGATTGGCGAGGGCCTTGCCGAGAATTAAAGAATTTCGTTCTCAGAACAGCTACCGGGGTGGCGTCTCCATATTGTCCCGTGAGAAAGTCAAAAATGGCCTGGACAGTTGCTCGGGTTGCTTCCGGAGCCGCCTGAACTTCTCTTCTCGCTTCTCCATCCAAGGAGTTTAGAACAAACTGGACCTTCTGTGGGGCGCTCAGACCTTGAAGCCCTGCCAGGTACTCTACCTGGGTCTTCCACATCGACAAACTCATCTCAGATCCCGGGCCTCCATACTTCAGAGCCCACGGAGCCCCCATGAAGATCGGCATGACCGGTTGCCGCACCCCGGGCTCTCCCTCTTCTGCCATCTCAACCTCTGGTCGCTCAACTCGAGGTAGAACCCTGCCGACTACGCCAAAAGTCTGTCACAGGTCGGGATGGGTCAAGCCAGACTACGCCCACCCCTGAACCAGGACCACCTCGAGGAGCGTGTCAGAGGGAGGAATCGGAGACAGAATAAATTCAACAGGTTTTATTTAAAAGTAAAAGCAATTTGAAAATCCTAGTCTAAAATCTTCTTCCTTCTTGCCCTCAGGAATCGAAGGTGAACAGTGCAACAACCAGGGTCTCTCCCGCTCTCTTCCTCAGTGCGGGCCCTGTAATGGATGGGGCAGTGGACAGGTAAATTGTCAGGTAGGTCTTCCCCAGGTGGAGATGCAGTGAACAGGCGAACGGTCCGGTAAGTCTCTTCTGGTAAGTAATATTTCCAACTTCCCTTCCTTCTTTCACAGGTGCAAGAATTGAGGCAAATGGTTATCAGTCGAGTACGTATGCAGCAGGTACACGGTCTTATGGTGGGACGCCTGGGGAGTCTTCCTTGGGTAAGTAAGTGATTCCAACCTTCCTTCCTCCACAGGTACGAGATCCGGAGCAGATGGCCGTCGGTCAGGTACGTATACAGCAGATTCACACTCTGATGATGGGGTGGCGAGGGAATCTTTACAGGGTAAGCGAATAATTCCAACCTTCCTCTCTCCACAAGCACAGAAACTGGAGCAGAAGAATACTCCAGACAAAGTGTACCAACCACGTTCGTAACAGAAGGACAGCCACTTCTCTCTGCACAGGTGACTATAAGGATACAGTAGACTCGAAGTCGACCGGTTGCACAGGGCTCCTACTGGAACAGACAGAAGGGATACTTCAAGTAAGCATACAGTTCACATGAGTTGGAAGGGGACGAACACTTCTCACGATACAGATGAATTGCGGGAATTCCATAGACTCAAGTCGACAGGCTGAACAAGACCTCTTCTGGCCTAGATGAAGTGGATATTCCAGACAGAACGGGCCGGCTTTACGTTCACAGCAGAGGGACAGTCACTTCTCCCCACACAGGTGGGCTCCCAGGTTACAGCAGACTCAAAGTCGATGGGCTGAACGGGACCTCTACTGGAGCAGACAGAAAGGGTGCTTCACACAAGGTATACAGTTCATACGCATAGAAGGGAGTGAGCACTTCTCACAATACGGCTGCGTTGCAGGAATACAGCAGACTCAAAGTCAGCGGGCTGAATGGGACTTCTACGGAGACAGACCACGAACAATTCAACAGGGCATCTCGTCTCTTATTCACTCAAACAGAGGGGTTAATTCAAATTCCAGATGATAATTCCTCAACATCCACTCAGTTAGAACAGATCAATGACACAGAACTCTCACTATTGACAGTAGACCAGCGTAGCACAGGGAGAGTGCACGGCAAAGGGAATGTATCTTCCACACACACAGCAATTCCACTTCTAGCATATAATGTGGGGGAAACGTCAATCTTAGGCACTGCAATCTCACTTCACGACGTGCAATTTAAGGCCCGCACTCACCCTTGGGTCTCTGTCCGAGGGGACCGCGTTCATCAATGCTGCAAAGGATATTTCGGGATGTTTTTCTTCACAAACACAGGCAGAGTTCACATCACCATTTATAATGGAGGAAGAGATAGGAGGTCGGTAATGAATCAGTATAATCCACTCAGTGACGTTTATGATCGTGATCCACCCACTCCAAACCACATCCAATTCAGTGTCGAATACATGCAATTACGAGACTCAGTTCTCGATTACTTAGCTCCTCTCCAATGCAAACAGGATATTTCACTTTCCCTCTGTTGCCCTCGAGTCCCTCATCAAGTCAACACTCTCCTCTTCATTCACCCGCACTCCAATAACTGCAACCACTCGATAAAACGACTTCTCACGGGAGAGAACCACACCAACAGTCTCTTTCTCTTGCTTTTTATACTCTCTCAAGTGCTGACAGGACCTCACTCCAATCCCCAAGGTAAATTCCCCACACCTGTTTCCAATCGGTCATTTGGGGTTGTCATGGCAACAGACGCACACACAGGCCTGGGACCGGTGTTACACTCAAAGTGTCCCAGCGGGAACACGGCTTCAACGGGAATAAGTTCCATATACCATTTGTCACACCGTGACATGATACACAATACATTCTGTGCCAATAAAAGTTGATCCACTTTTTAGGTCAAATAGAGTGTTGTTGAGATTTCTTTATGAACAGTGGTAAAAAAATTGCTATTTGTGTAAAAAGTGTTAGGGTTTTAAAAACATGTACTTTGAACCAATGTTTTCAATAAACGGTCAATTACCAACAGGTCAGTGACCTGAGTAAACCGTCTACGTTTAACTTTGATGGATGAGATAGCAAAGAACAAAAACATTATTTGGTTCTAATTCCGATCAGAAATGAGGATCTGAATAAAATTGATTGGTTACGGACTGGACTTCACCGTTCAATAGCTGCTGCATACAGGAAAAGTTCTGTCTGAATTGTGATGTCCTTGCAGTCAACTGCTTCTGCTCATTCGTGTTGTAGCTCTTCTGCGTAAAATTGATTTGTTACACTGGGATTTTTTTTATCACAGGACTTCACTGTTCATTAGCTGCTGTATACAGGAAAAGTTCTGTCTGAATTGTGATGTCCTTGCAGTCAACTGCTTCTGCTCATTTGTGTTGTAGCTCTTCTGCGTAATTCACTTCAGATGAACAGACTTCAACTCATCAAGGACCATATTTTATCAGGAGAAAAGGTAAGAGACAATTAATTCCTTGTCTAAACTAACTAATAATCTGACAGCCCCCAACTGTTTGTCGACATCTTAACCTGTAGTGATTTAATACTAGCAAATAACCGATCACCCAGACCCAGAGCTTTAACTAATGAATTTTCACAACATAAAGCTGATTTAAAAAAAGCAAATTAACAGAATGCCAGTGAAGCTTTATCAAACGGGCTATATGCTTGCGTTTTTACGGGATTCACGGGAAGAACCCTAGACACTTTTAGGTTAGGGGGACTTAAAGCAGAGAGAAATGGGAAACTGAGAAAATAGTTCAATTAAGCAGATTCTGTACATTGCAGCACACAGCAGTTGAATAAGAAGCGGCGTTTTAATGTTTTTGAATGTTATAACGACATGTAAACCTATTAAAGTATCTTTCCAAATATGGTAGAACAGCATGTTTATATACCACTGTGGTTTTTAACTAAAGTTGAAAAAGGGAAATCACATCAACTGTCCTCTTTAAAAAGTGGTTAATCTTAGATGACTTACATTTTTGATACAAAGCTTTCCCTCTGTTTTGGTTTTTAAAACATTTTAGTTCTGTTGTGTTTGCAAAAAAAAACTAAAGGTAAATGATTTTACATAAATGTTATGTATGCACTGTGAAAAATGATTGTAAAATCAAATTTTCTAGGCAACATTTAATAAATTACACACTAGGTCTTGGTCTCAAGCCCTCAAGTCTTAGTTTTTGATGTTCAAAGGTCAATTTGTGATAATTTTGAAAAGTCTGATTAAAAAAAACATATAACAATTGCAGAATTTGATAATGTTTGTTATGTCCCTTTTTTGCCTAGTTAATTACAAAATACACTTGAGCTGAAACGAATAAAAGCTGACAATTAATGCTATCTCTCAATGGTTTTGTAGATGGCTAGTCTGCCCAAGATCAACACAATTTTTTTGTTTATTGTAAAAATGATTTCTTGACACAGCTAGACTAAGTTGAGTCATATTGTTGCATGTCACATGAGTGTTTACTTAATGCAACATAAAGGCAGTTGTTGCAAATAAATTCAGTTTCATAAATCAAACTAAATATATCACAGTAATTACAGAGCAAATTGTAGTGAACTGTAAAAATGCAATCATGTGTTTGGTAAAACAAGAACCTAAGACCTGTTGCACCTCCCACGGTGCCTGTGGTGGACTTTGCATGGCAGGGGCATCATCTTCCCAAAAGCAGTTCTAAGCCTGACCACATACTGCATGGTTTTGCTGGAGGGTCTTCAGCTGGGGACCACCGCTCATTGACTTTTGCCCCTTAACCCAGAACGTCTCCTGGTAGCGGGGCAGTAAACAGGGACGTCTCCCTGACACCCCTTGTTGCAAAACCTAGTTAGATTTTACTCTCGAAACCTTGTCTCGTCATTTCAGCTAGAGCTTGCTTTCTCTGCTTCCTCAGAGAGCTCTTTGGAGGATCTGCTCAGTGTGGCTCCCCGTATCCCCAGGTCCTTGAGCAGCCATGAAGTTGATCTGCCAACAAAGCCTCTGGCTCCTACCTCCACCGGGAACAGCCTCGCACTCCATCCACTTTCTCTGCACTCCGCGACCAGGTCTGCATACTTCCCCTTCTTTCTCTCATTGGCAGCCTACAGTCCCTCCTCCCATGGTACTGTCAGCTCGATCAGTATCGCTGACTTTACGGCTGCAGACCACAACCCCACATCTGAGCTTAAAGTGGTGCTGCATATCTCCTGTGGGAACTGGAGCTGCCTTCCCAGGTCTACTTCAATCTTCCATGCGGCCCCTGGTGTTAATAGCTTGGCAGGTGGTCTCTTGCTGGTATGCATTGCGGGTTCCCCCTGCCTGAGGAAGTGGATCCTGCATCGGATCTCAGCTCTGCCAGCTTCCTGAGCACTTGGTTGTGACGCCATCTGAAATAAGAATAACCTGACTGTACTCAATTACTTGAATATTATCAAGTTTCCCAACACTTGAATATTTAAATCCAAGTAACTAAGTGCCCCGGGCATACTAAAAGTTAGAAGTATTATAATGCAACATATATAAAGGAAAGCACTTAACCCAACTGACTCAACATCTATCATAAATTGCCTAACACACTTGATGTGTTTGGAGCCATTCACAAAGTATTTAACAGGATCTAGGTTCAACAAAGCAAACACAGCCAACCTAAATGGCGAGTTTCCAGAGCACTATATATTGTTTTATATAATAAAACAAGCTTAAACTCTTTTCCTAACAACTACCCAAATTCCTAAACCGTTTTTATTCTTTAAAGGGGACCCTGGGTATGGAGAGATGTATGGCTTATAATATGCTGCATTTACTCTACTGGCAATTATCGTTAGAAACATTTAAAATATTTTCACTTCTTAAAAAAAACTAAATGTAACACTCATTTTGACCTAAGGAGGCTGACATTTAATTTTCAACGACATTATTTGGTTGCACGCACAGGCACCCATACTGAAAACAGACACATTAATCAGTTCTTCTGTAGACATAAGGTGCTGTAAGATAAACATACTCTGTAAAAAAAATCCGGAAAAATACCGGAAAAAGTACTTGCAGCAAATTACACAGACTTTTTACTGTAATTTTAAAACGGAACTTTTCTGTTAAAAAAAATCCATAAGAAACGGTAATATTCTGTTAATTGACCGAGTGGCCACATTAAAATAACAAAAAATATCTGTTTTTCTAAAGGAATAGCTACTGTAAAAACACAAAACATTTTCTATAATTTAAAAGTTTATGTCTGTTAAAATGGTAACATTACTGTTTTTTAATGGAATACGTACAGTAGAAGAGTGGACATTTTCTGTGTTTTAATGGTATATCTACAATAAAAAAACTGTACCATTTCAATCATTCACTGGTATACCAACAGTATAAAAACGGCAAATGTTAATTATATCTGTAAAGTAATGGAAAAATTACTGGCAGCTCACTGAGTTTCCCCTTTAATTAAAATGGAAAATACTATTAATTTATGGTTTGTCTACAGTAAAACAAAACCATTTTTTCTACTGTGTATCAGTAAATAAGTGTAAAGAAGCCGTTAAAAATTGTTAGTTAATTTTGTACTTACAGGGATTATATTAATTATTATTAAAAAAAAAAACTTTGTAATAAAAACAGATTCTTTAATTAATACAAATCATTTATAATTCCAAATACTGTAGTTAATAAACAAGTAAAATAGTAAAATTTACTCTAAAAAATTTGAAATTAAGTTATTTGTTCAAGACCTCTTAATGTCAATTGTAAATGTTATGTATGTTAGAGATGCAGAAAGTGAGTTGGTGTGTGTGTGTGTGTTAGAGATAAAGAGAATGCGAGTGTGTACATGCGTGAAAATGTGTCAATATGTACTCAAAATGTACTCTAAGAGGTCTTGAACAGGTAACTTAATATCAAATTGGCTTAAAATTTAAATATGGATACTTTAAGTTATCCAAATTAAAAATTAAAAACACTACAGTTCACCTTATACATTTACAATAACATAAAAACAACAGCAAAAATGAACATGCAAAAGGATTTTTTCCTAACAAACTGATAGAAAACCAATGGAAGTCAATGGGTGCCACCACCAGTCAGTTTCCAACATTCTTCAGAACATCTTATTTTGTGTGCTGCAGAGAGAAAGTCATACAGGTTTGATATGTTAAGAGGTTGATAAAATGATGACATAATTATCTTTGCTGGGTGAACTATCACCAAAAAAAGTATAGGTACTTTTGACAACAGTACATGGAACAATGTAGGTGGCAAAACAGAAGCAGTATGATGAAAGGGCCTGAGAGGACGCGTCAACTTTTCAAATGCTATTAGATTGTTAATGATAATCTTAATCTACCATTTACCTTATAAGGCTTATTTTATTTTTTATTTTATTTTTATTTAGCCTTGTTGTGCAAGCACTGTTGAACTTGTGCAGAGGCAGCAGCTTTTGCCAGAGGGGAACTGGAATCCCCTGGTTGGGCCTGGGTTCTCCTGAGGTTTTTTTTCTCGATGGGAGTTTTGGGTTCCTCACCACCGTTTGCATATTGTTTTGCACTATCTGCCTGGCCGGGGGGGCTGCTTTAGAATTCAGAAATTAGAAATAATTACTACTGCATATAAGAATTTATAGTCTGTTTAATATTTGACCTGTGGTTCTTTCTCCTTTATCTCAAATGTGTGCTTTCACTGTCCTTTTGTGCGAGTGTGTTTGTGTGTGTGCAAGTATGTTTGCATATTGTGTGGGTGGAGCATTTGTATGTCTGTCTTTTGTTGTTTTCCACCTTTTTCTTGTTTTTACAGGTATATGCCTTTAGTTGTTTTACTTGTAATCTATTGTGTCTCATGTACAGCTGCTTTGTAACAATGAAAATTGTAAAAAGATCTATATAAATAAAGTTGAGTTGAGTTGAGAAAGAAGTGTGCATAATGACCTTTAAAGCTTCCAAGGATTCTGAAAGTCATGTAGCTCATTCAGGAATCGAAGGAGATTAGGACCAATGTTGTAGTGCTTGGCTCCCTTCTTTTTAGCTTTGGACTCACGTTGTGGATTAATACTCAATAGGCTCCTGTTAAAAACACAACAAAAATGTATCACCTTACTTGGCTTGGAAAAATGAAATAAACTTTAAATGGTCACAACATACCTTGGATAAATTCCAGAGTCGGGGCCGCTCCCTTTGGATACATGATGTTCATCACATAAAAGAGGCTGAACATGTAGCTGAGAGCAATCGGAGGACAGCCATTGTTTTTGTTTACTTTAACTTAGTCATCAGCTTTCCTGTAGCTCAGTGGTAAGAGCACTGTGTTAGCAACGCAAGGTTGTGGGTTCGATCACAGGGGATTGCAAATACCTATGTGAAATGAATAGTATAAAGCAATGTAAGTCGCTGTGTCTGCCAAATGCATAAATGTAAATATTTGATACATAACTATCACAATGAAATTTCATGGTAGAAACAAGCAAGTCCCGAACAGAGCCAAATTTGAAGGGGTTCTGTATGTGTCATCAGGGCATCCAAAAGTTGCTGCTGGTATAATTCTGAAAATAACAGTGAAATATGCAATATGCACATGAAATATTTATTTGATATAATTTGCAATGATGGTGCTTTGGGGTTTAATAGCCAGGAAAATTGCGTTTACATGACACTTTTCAGGCAGTTTTAATAGATAGTGTAACAGTTTGTCACCGTCCGTTGAACATGTCTGATTCTGGTGACAGAAAACGACGTTCAAAAATTGCCGCCAGAGGAACAGTTACGTTACCTTCGATGACATTGGCTCTGCCGTATCTCGTGACTGATCACGTCATTTCGTTGGCATTGAAAGAGAAACGGTATTGATTGGCTCCAGCGACTGACTGCATCTGCGGGTTATCTTTTGAACGGGAGCAAACTTTATGCATTCAAGCCACAGACACCTTCATGCAAGCCGTACGTTTAGCTATCGTACGGCTTTGGTGCAAAAAGGTCTGCGACATGAGTTGTGTTTAATGCTTTAGTCAGTTTGTTCAATAAATACCTGTGACTACTTTTATTCGGGTGTTGTGTTTTATAAGGCTTAGAAGTGTTTGGGGTTAGCTTTAGGGGGTGGTTACGTACTACAGAAACGTAGTTTCCTGTTCGTCTAAAAAATACGTCAAAGGGTTCAAAAGTGACGCCGAACATCGGTGACGCCGATGTTCGCTGACCGAGCGTCAATGTGTGACGAGTCGGGAGTAAGAACGGGTTGGTCCGATTACATTCAGCTGCCATGTTGAAATCGAAAAGGAGAAAGGGAAGAAAACAAAAATGAACCTCGCGTCGATGTCCGATTATCCTGTCTGTGGTTATTTTGTTAAAATATTAACCTTACGTGTGTGTATTTCCCCCATAAAGCGTTAGCATCACACAGTGTCTACTATTCACTCCAGTCAGGGTTGCCAGGTCCAATAAAAATTTCCTGCCCAAAGGCAACTTAAAACCCGCCCAAAACTTATCAAAACTAGCCCAATCTTTCTCTCGACCAATCACAGTTGACAACTGTGTGATATCACAAAATGCATTAAGATATGTTTAGCGTTACTTTTTATTTATTTTACTTTAGTCTTGTTTAGATTATATTAGCTTGGCTTGCCTATATGTATTGCATAGTATTACATAATACACCCTGCCCCTACCATATATGAACAAATTAAAATGACTTGTACTTACATTTTCTGTTCATTTCACTGCTCTCTTCTCATTCTTATTCACTGTTGTTCTGTCAACACACAAGCATCAAAACAAAACTTAACACACAGGCAAATTAAATGAAAATAAACTGGCATTTTAATATTGCTAGCAATACAGTATATATGCTTACTGGATAACTTGAACACTGTCCACTGTCCTGGAAAACTTGAAAGCTGTTCTTGGTTGCCTTCTTTTCAGAACTTTAAACTTTATACTGCAAAACTGTGCTGCCTCCCTTTTATTACAGCTTGAACAAGAACTATGTACAGTCTTAGGGCTGTTTTCTTTTAGAAATCTGTGCTCTCCTCTCTACCCTCTTCAGCTGTTGTTGAATAGATTTCAGCAGTAAAGAGGGATAGCATGCGTGGTGATGGTTTAAATTCATGGCAGCAGATTTTTCTTCTTTGCATGTAGGCTCGGATCCTCATTATATTTAACAGAGAAGTCTGCTCTAACCTGTTCCTGAGCTTGTTCTTTATTAGTGACATTTGGGAAAAGGCACGCTCGACTGCTGCATTGCTGAATGGTAAAGCAAGAAGACACAATGCAAAATTGCCAAGTTCTTCAAAGCTTCTGTCACCTGCAGTATCTGTATACCCAGAGACTTCTACCCAGAAGTCCTCAGTTTTGCTATCCTCTTTATTTTCCCACTCTAGAGTGTGAATTATTCTCCACTGTTGCTCTGCTTTTCCTACATCTCCCTTGAAGAGGTAGAAAAAAGGAAGATCATCAAGCATTGGCTTGCTTGAAGTCACAACATGTCTTGGTGACAGGAATTTGAGAGCCTCTAATTGTTTCATGTTGTCTGGAAGTCTCTTCCTAATCTCCTGAGATAACTCCAGCATGTAGTCCCTGCACCTATGTTTCATGTCCTGTTCTACTTGTTCGCTTATTCCCTTTGATTCAAGCAATGCAAGGCGGTACTGGACCCCAAAGCCTACTGCATTGAGGGGCAAAAGATTCTCATCAGAAAGGTTAAACTCCATAACGTCTTGCCAATTCTGAAATGTCTTTGGCAATGCTATACGTTCAAGAAGGGACTGGTAAAATGTTAAAAGTTCTGTAAGGAGCTTTGCAGGATCAGGCTTGTCAAGCTGAAATTTTTTATTAAATCTGTTTAGCTCAGAAACAATCGGTTGGAGGAATTTTAGGTGAATCAGGTTTATTTTGTCACTGTACATTTGGTAGAGCAGTTCTGCAGCAGAGCTTCTCTCACTTTCTTTTGTCAACTGGAAATGCAACTTAAGCTCATCATACTGTGAAAGGACACATTTGACACACTCACTGATAGAGAGCCATCTGGTGTCAGATAGTTGCCGAATCTTCAAAGGCTTTTCACCTACGTTTATGGTTTTGTACAGTTCTGAATATTTTTGATGACGCTGGGTAGCATTTGAAAACCAGCTGTAGGTCTGAGAAACCATGTACTCTACATTTCTGGGCAGGACACTGACAGCTTTAGATGCACAGAGCTGAAGAGAATGGCACACGCACTTTATGTAAACAATATGAGGATTGCGGTCACGGAATTTCTGTAGCACTGAGTTATGTTGCCCACACATAGTGTTACATCCATCTGTTGCAAGACCTATGCAATTTAGTATGGACAGTTTGTTGTCATCCAGGAATTTGAACAAAGCATTTGCTATGGTGAGTGAATCACCAGATACTAAATGTAACATTCCGGCAAAGGTGCTGATAATTTGTGAGAGCTTTTTGCTGTAATATCTGATGACTATGCATAGTTGTTTTTTGCTTGTGACATCAGTGCTCTCATCAATGATAAGAGAGTACGGTCCACTTCCTATATCCTCCAGAAGGTCTTCATGCATTACTGGTCCTATTTCTGAATTAATTAGCGCTGTGCATTTAGTTCGGTGTAAACTGATCCCTTTCTTGGAAATTCCTTCCACAACGCTTCCTAAATGATCAACAGTTAAGGTGCTTGAGTGGCATGCAACGTGAATAGCCATCTGTAACTCTGCCTCTTTCTCAGCAATATTTGTTCTTTGAAAGGAACAGCCTGTGTCAAATAATGTCCTTGAATATGAGAAGGGAGCTGCATTTTTTCTATGCTTCTCGGTAGCTCCGTGTGCTATTAGATCACTGTGGTGAGCTCTAATTTCACTTTTGCAATATTTACAGAAAGCTTTTTGTCATCATTTGGAACACTTCGAATCCATCCCATTAAGCCATTTTCTGTCTCCCATTCTTTGCGGTATTTTTTACCATATTTCCCCCATTTACCTGCCATTGTGAATACTTGTTGCTTTTTCACCCAAGCCGCGCACTAACGAACCACCTCAACATCCCGGGAAAACGAAGCGCACGTAATGATGATGCAAGTCGCAAGGTTAAACGTGGCCATTCACTCACGTTTGCTGCGTTGTTACTTGGGTTGCCAGGTTTTCCTTAATTAGATAAATAAAATGAAAACGGAACAATTTTATTTATTGTTAAAGTTTACATAAAAAAAATTTGCGGCCGCGGCACATTTTAAAAGTAGCCCAAAAACACGCAGCCCGCGACTCTGTATTTTTTCCCTCGGCAGCATTTTAAAAATAGCCCAATTATGCGGGAAACCCGTGAACCTGGCAACACTGACTCCAGTCCCTACTGAAAAAAAATCACCATGCTTTTCGCACTGGAACTTTGCCTCCCAGACCTGACAAGTCCCTTGCGAACAGTAGATTATGTAATTAAAATATAAAGAAAGTTATTAATATGCAAACAGAAACATAGACGGCCTGATGTATGCGTAACGTTTAAAATAACGTTAATTTTAATTAACATGAATTACACCACCAGCACGACAACTGTCAACCAAACTAATATCGCTATCTTTCAATGCGAGCCATGATCAATTGTATAGTACAATGCAAACAGTAATGTTATATTTCCAATAAATAGTTCACATACCTTTTTACAAACCGAGCCGAGACGAAGAGCCGAGATCATGTCTTTCACACAGTGCAGCGGGGAATGGGAGGGACGTTTCCAGCGCACCAAGCAGATAAAAAATACGGACAAATAAACTGTAAATTAACAGATAGCATAATTACTGATGAGGAGCAGGCATAAACAAATTAAAATCAATACGTAAATGCTCATTTGTACATCAAATAATCACTCATTGTTCTGTCAACAAAAAATCTGTTCTTATTAACAATATTAAACGAAATATTTATACACTTTAATCTTATTGGTAAGAAACAATACAAACATACAAATGATTGCCAAAAAACATTGCTAATTTAATATATACTTACGACATTATGAAATGCATTTTCATCCAGAAAATTATACTCTCACTCTCAGGTCATTAGCTGATGGAAGCTGACATTTGTACCTATAGTACGTTATAAATAACCAAACTGCAAGCATCTTGCTACTGTGTTTATCATGACATACTCAGAATGTGTAAAGTATAGGATCATGCTGGATGATAATCCCTGAAATAGTTTTAACTGTTTTAAAAAAAGTTTTAAAGCTGTGATTAAATGCATGTGTTTATCTTGAACAGAAGATCATTGAACATATTCTATGGAGCCAAAATAGGGTCATATATATTTGTAACAGAAAAAAAATTTTGCAAACAAAACAGAAGTTTTTCCAATAAAAATAGGGTTTTCAGCAAAAAATTGCATCTTCGCAAGTAAAACTTAAGACTCTGCAAAAGAAAAGTAAAGCACAGAGAGAAAAAATCAAGTTTAGCTAAGTAAAAATTCAGCAGCAATAATTTTGCATCACATCTTTTCCTTTGCATCGCTCCTTTAAATCCGCGTTTCAGCCAATCGCTCCCTTGCGACACGATTTTCTCTTTGCTCTTCACTTTTCTTTGCGCCTTGCTTTGTGTCCCTGATTTGACGTGGGGGAGGAGACATGAGATTGGGGCGTGTACAAGCGACCTGCAGACTGTAGCGCGGGGATGTCATGCATTTTTGACATCATGCATGTATAAGTGAGCATGCGCAACGTGGCGCACTGCATGCCTTTTTGTTTTCTTCCGTATATGCGAAAATCTTCAAACAACACAGGGATGGATTCAATTTCAATGTCACTAAGTGATTGAGCATTTTTATTTTCATAACAGTGCTGTCTTTGTCATGGTCACAGAGGATGTCATTAAAAAATGTTAGTTTGTTATACGGGTTTACATTTGAAATGGCACGGTTTCTTTTTAATATTTTTACAAAAGAGCCCTTAAACAAATTAAGGCTTGAAAATATCACAGCTTTTCATTTTTTTAAACGTTTTTACATTTACATTTAGTCATTTAGCAGACGCTTTTATCCAAAGCGACTTACAGGTGGGGTAGGCAATAGAAGCAATTGGGACAGCATGCCATAAGTACAACAAAACCATAAGTGCAACCAAAAAAGAAGACTGATCTCATATAACTAACACAGTATACAGAACCATTAATTCCTTCATTCTTTCTTTCATTCCTTTTTTTTGGAAAATAGAAAACAGAGTCAGAACAGATCAGTCAGATGTTGACGGAAGAGATGTGTTTTCACACGTTTCTTAAAGATGGCTACAGAATCTGCAGATCTCGTAGCAGCGGGCAGATCATTCCACATGGGTGGAACAAATCCGGGGAAGGTGCGCGAGAGATTTTTTACCTTTTTGGGATGGCACCATAAGACGCCATTCGTTTGCAGAGCGTAGGGATCTGGCGGGTACATATGTCTGCGTTAGCAAGTGAAGATAAGGTGGTGCCAAACCAGTGGTGGTCTTGTAGGCAAGGAGCAGAGTCTTTTAATAATTAGTATTGTTTAGCTGTGCATTCACAACCTCAGTACTGCTGGTTTACATCAACCGCACTTCTATTTCTTCTTCACTTTTATATTGTTCTTCTCTTTTTCTCACATTTTTAATCAATTGCCATTTTATTATTTCTTTAAATCTAATTTGTGATCTTAAATAATTTTTTGCATTTTAAAGATTCAAATCAGGGACACAAAGTGGGGCCCAAAGAAAAGTGAAGAGCAAGGAGAAAACAGTGTCCCTAGGAGCGATTGGCTGAAACGTGGCTTTGGAGAGCTGTTCCCGTTTTAAGAATTTTTCAATAACCCAGGGCAAAGCATAATCCAATCAGCATAATACCTGTTATCATGGTTCCGAAAAGGTAGATAACTTCAATGTCCTCCACGGAAAGAGCCGCCCGACACACGATCCACCATCTCTCCCACCCGTCCATCGTGTAGCCAGCTGCGAACGTTCCGTCGGGGCAGTCAGGTTCACCCGAGCCTGTGTTTCTCGTCGAGAAAATGGTGTCAATTGCGTTAAGGGACCAGTTGATCAGATCCATAATTTCCAAGTTTCGAGAGCAGTGCAGAGAGAGTCTCTCAATAGATGAAACGAGACAGGACATGAGATAAAGCGGGAAAGATATGGGGAAGGACGGGGAGTGAGAAAATGCGACCTCCTCCGCTGAGAGCCAAACGAGAATGTTTTGTTCGCAAATATTTTTTTCTTTTGCAAATATATAGGACCCTATTTTGGCTCCATAGCATTCTTCTTTTATGGCAGGCAGGCTTGTGTCAAGAGGACATACCACCACCTACTGTCCCTGTGTATTTTTATATCTGGTCTCATGTTTAGCGTCACATATTTTACTGATTTACAACGAAAATTTTAAGTGAACGGGTTTAGGTTGCAAACATTTGATGTCAAGTATTTTGATGCAAAACTGGTGGCCTAAATTTTTTTTCCAGGTTTATGAATATTGGGGACAGTTACACTGTATTTTATTTCATTTTTCATTATAAAGTAAATACCATTGTTAATATATAACACATATATCTCTCTATACCCAGAGTTCCCTTTAAATCAAGCCCTTGTATGCGACTCAATATTTTGATTACTTTTGCCTAGTTTTCTTCCAGGTTACTATTTTATTAGATTTAAAGTTTTTTATTGTAATTCATCATCTTAACGCGTTATTAATTATGTCACCTAGTTTGATCTCTGCAGCTATTCTCACTCCCAGACTACAATTTACATATTGTGTTAAGACCTATAAATCGCGTGCCTTGCTCTTTATCACTCGCGGAATAGTTCGTTATTTTTGCGCTAGGCAAATTTCTCGCCCGAGTTTAATTTGATCAACCTGCACGGAAGACGCGATATACGCACATTCGCAGCCCTGTTCGTGTCATTAAGATCGCCTGCCGCGAGTAAGCACCTATTTCTTTGCATAGACGGCTCGGAGAACAAGAGATAGTCGGACGGAACCGGCCCAAGGGGGTCTGGAAGGCCAGACGAGACAGGCTCTGAGAACACTAGATAGCCGGATGCAGCAAGTACTCGACACGATGAGATAAACATAATGGGTTTTCTTTAATCCAAGGAACATACAGGTAACACATGACATCAAGAACATTCAATACTGGACAATGACTACAAACAAGGCGAGAATTTAAATAACACAGGTAACGAGGGATGCACAGGTGACGGGGATTAACAAATGTCTGGAGATGGTGAGCAGGTGAGACGGGTGCTAGGGAACATGGTTAGTGTAGTCCAGTGAGGGAAGCAAGCAGACAGTGAATTGTTACACAGTGAAGCCTTTTTCCACTGAATAGGTGAGACATCCCTACTGTGATTTATTTGAAAACACTTGTGTTTTTAGTTGGGAAAAGCAGCATATTACTTGTTCAAACTTTAAAGTACAAATTTTTCAGACATACGGTGATAAAAGGCGAAAAATCTGACATGCATAATTATAGTAAAACAATTATTAAATCCTCTGTTGTTTAAGTTGAAAATAACTTTTTGATCGTTTTTGTTTGTATGATGTTTGCAAATCCAGTGACAAAAATAAAAGGTGACTAACAATAAAGATTATTGGCAAAACATTAAAATCTTGAATTAAGGAGATACAAGGTTTTAAAAGGACAGCATTGATGGATTATTTTCTTTTTGCTTATTGTTTTTAAAAGTTTATATCTATACGTAAAGTATCCAGTTAACATGAAATCTGGGACTGAACCACAAAATTATGTCTGTTCAACTCATCAAGTGTTGGTTAATTGAAAAATCTGAAAGTGTGTCCTTTTTATAATAGTAGATGGTTTCTAATGAATTATAATAATATCTACTGTATCACAGAATATGGCCATGCCGGCTATGCTACCCAGCCCCCTCACAACTCACGTGCTAAATATAGCTAAAGGAGTTCCGGGAGCCAACATGACCATCAGCCTCTACCGCCTAGACCCTGTCTCATCTGTGTGGAATGAACTTACAACACGGTAATTGTAGAAGCAATGCGGTGTACTTTTTAAACACTTTCATTCTATAATTCACATTTTAATAGGATTGTATACAAATACACACATTTTTTATAAAACCAAAAACAAAATGCTGTCAAAATACTGACTTGATGTGTTCCCTTTAGGTTAACTAATGAGGATGGCCGTTGTCTAGGTTTAATAACAAAGGAAACTTTCATTGCTGGTGTGTATAAAATGCATTTTGAGACTGAAAAGTACTGGAATTCCCTAGGAGAGATAAGCTTTTATCCATTCGTTGAGGTACAGTAAAAACATAAAAAAACATAATTTAATAATAAAATATTTTTTAATTTATATATAATTATTCGTTTTTGCTGTATTTTTTTAACCAGTCCATGGGACACTACAAACTAATTCTTAACTTTTGTGTTGTATTGTAGGTAAATAATGCCTATTTCTGTTTTCAGGTGGTTTTTACTGTCACTGATGCTTCGCAGAAGTACCATGTTCCTCTGCTTTTGAGTCGTTTCTCTTACAGCACATACAGAGGAAGCTAGAGACATGCTTTTACTAACCTCAAATTACTTAATTTACTTTACGAAAGAAAGAAATCCTGTACATCATTTTTTTATTACTGCTACACAGATCCATTGGATAAGAATGTCTAAAAGAATAATCTCTAAAAACATACATATACAAAATATACAGATTTAATTGTAATTCAAATAGTTTGATTACTGCACTGTAAAACTTTGCATTGTAAATTTGAAGTAAATAACTGGCAGCAGCTTCACCTTCAAGAAAATCTTTACTGTGTAACAACCAGCCTAATCGGAGGCGTCACAATTTTAAAAGATGGGGTCAGATTATACTTTGAGAGATCTTGTGGTGTTAAAAGAAGGACATAAAACCGTATTAGACAACAAATGTGGTATTTGTTTTTACAATGTTCACATGAAACTGTTATACACTGACTGTGGCGGGCTGGATGTAGGGGGAACCGAACCCAGGTCCCTGGCATTCAGAGTGTGAGGTATTAATCACTTAGATAGTCCCAAGGGTTTAAACCCAATCACAAAAGATCAGACAGTCAAGAGGCTTAAGCGATCAAAACTGAAAAACGTTACTTTGTTGACAAAAAGTTCAAAACCATCTTGGCAAGCCGTGCTTCCAATAAACAGAGTAACACAAAAGTAGACACGAGGGTCTAAAAACTTAAGAACACTTAACTTCAAAACTGCTCAACAGTGGGAAATAAGACTTCCCGGATCGAGACTGTACATAAAGGCAGAGAACAAACAGACTTAGGGTCAAGCACAGGTGTAGACATTTGGTGATGATGAGGTGTAGAATGAGGCTATGTCGACCTCTACAGGCCCTGGAGTAACCAGAGTCCATAAAGTGGGTGCCATCCACTATTCTGAAGGCGGCTGGCAGGGGGTTCAGGGAGAGCGACCCCTGCAGGACCGGATGAACAAATAGTCCTTGTAGGAGCCATACTTACCACCTTATTTAATTTTTATAAATATGTTAATTTAAATGTAGTATGCTGTTATACTTTTAATTGTTTATTTCTCTGAGTGTGTGCCCTCTATAGGTGAGAGGGGAAAGTTGTATAAAGGAAAGGCCACCCCTGACAGGAAGGGGGCGCTGGTGCAAGAGCACACAGTTTTTTGACCGTGCACATGGAGCTAGGGTGGCATGGTGAAACAAACCTGCTAGCGGACACAAAGAGTTGTTTGTTTCATTTTGTTATAATTCATCTTTATTTTTGATTTAATAAACTTCAGTTATTTGTTTGGAACACCAACACGTCTCTCTGGGTCTATTTATGGTACGCGTCAAAATCACAACACCAGCATCTCCCACAAGTGGACAAGATACCAGAATCGAGAATAGGAAACTTGATTTTACCACTACAGTCCTCAAAGAACAGACACCTTTAAACGACGAGACGAGAGAACGGAAACCGAAGCACCTGGAGCGACAGGGACAAAAAAAACTGATCCGGTTCCCCGACACGCTGTCGCTCGGTTTTCAGCCCAGCCGAGAGGTTCTTCCTCGCGGTGCTATGCGGTGGTGCTGGACGTTCGGTGGATGTTGGATGGCCCGATCGTCCTCCACCTCCTGGCAGTTGGCAATATCTTCTGGCTGTGGGCAGCCGGAAGCGAGTTTCCCGTTCCCTGGTCCTCTCCTTTTCATGGCGGACGGCAGGCCCCGGCACACGGCAAACGACGACAACCGTTCCGCTCCCTCTTCTACAGCCGCCATTCCACCTCAGCACCGCTCCAGGCAGCAGCTGGCGTAACTCCCACGTACGCGCTACCCGAACTCCACAGCACCGCGAGCAGCGAGAGCTCTCCTACAGCATGTCTCTCCTTCCTCCTGAGTTTCACCACCATTGTAGCAAAGTTCTCACGGAGGAGCTCCGAAAGCATAAGAGGAGGAGCGACAAAAGTGAACGACGAGAGAGAACTAGGCCTGGATTTTACGTCATGTTTTATTATGTTTGTGTGGACGTGTTAGTATAGTGATTATTATTAATTTGTCCACACAAAAAAATGAGCACCTGCAATCACTTAATAAACAACAAACAACACAATTAATCCCCATCAAGTCAAATTGAGCTTTATAGTCATTGCACTACATGCGGGGAAACACAGAGGAACGAAACATGTTACAAAAAAAGCTATAATATTAAAAGATCTGCATGTAGAAGCACTGCGCAATGAAATCTATGTAACTTTAGGCTTTACCTGCAAGCTTTTGTAGCTAGAGATCCAATCGTAAATGTTGCAGAAGTAAAATGGACACATTGTGAATGATGCATGCAGAAGCAAGACAAGATGACATATATTACTGCCGGGAGTGTGACAGAATCCCACTGAAGTGGATGGAAATGACATCGATCCCACACGCAGGTCTCTTGGAACAGCCTCTTCTTGAAGATATAGTCTCAAAATCACATGAACTATGACTAGTCGACTAGTTTGTTCAACCCCTAGAACATGTTATTGAGTCTTTTGTGAGAATTTGTTTATGCAGCAGTGTGTGTGTGAAAAAGTGTCTAGTGCACATAGAGGAGAGCGTGTTACTACAGGTGGTTTGAAGGCCCACTCTCAGTAGCACTCTCAGAATTGCACAAAAAAGCTAGGAGTTACAGACAGTTTTAAAGTGTTTGTGGGGAGTTGAGATGGTCTGTGTTTCAGGGGGTTTGTATGGGGTTTCACAGGGGACAGGATGATTTGAGTTTAGGGCTCTCACAGTCTTGGGGAAAAAAGCCGTTGAGCGGTCTGGCAGGGCAGGGTCTGGAAAGGGTCCTTCACAATGCTGTTGGTTATGGAGGGGTACAGGAGGTACTAAGGTACAGGATGGAGGGGAGAGTGGCACTGATTATTTTCTCAGCTGTGTTCATTGACCTCTGGAGGGTTAAGCGGTCTGCTGCACTACTGTTCCCATACCAGACAGTGATGCAGCTGGTCAGCACTCTCTCGATAGTTCCCCTGTAGAATGCGATGAGCATGGTTTGAGGGAGACTTGCTCTTTTCAGCCGGGAGAGGAAGTGTAGACGTTGTTGTGCCTTCTAGGAGAATGACCTGGTGTTGGTGGTCCAGGTTTGAACCTCTGTGATATGCACCCCCAGGAATTTAGTGCTGTTGACACTTTCCATAGTTCTGCGGTCGATAGTCGGTGGGGGGTGGTCAGTCGAGTTTTTCCTTAAGTCCATCAAAACCTCCTTTGTCTTCTCCACATTAAGGGACAAGTTGTATACGCCACACCATACCGCCAGCTGTGCCACTTCCTCTCTGTAATTTGTTTCATCCTTGTTGCTGATGAGACTTACCACCGTTGTGTCATCAGCGAACTATATGATGTTGTTGGAGCTGAACTTGGAAGTGCAGTTGCCGGTCAGCAGTGGGCTGAGCACAGAGTCTTGTGGGGCAAGGGAATTCAATTAAGGTTCCAAGAGATCCGATCTTTATATTTTCATCTACAGTGAGGAAAATAAGTATTTGATCACCCTGCTATTTTGCATGTTCTCCCACTTAGAAATCATGGAGGGGTCTGAAATTGTCATCGTAGGTGCATGTCCACTGTGAGAGACATAATCTAAAAAGAAATCCAGAAATCACAATGTATGATTTTTTAACTATTTATTTGTATGATACAGCTGCAAATAAGTATTTGAACACCTGTCTATCAGCTAGAATTCTGTCCCTCAAAGACCTGTTGGTCTGCCTTTAAAATGTCCACCTCCACTCCATTTATTATCCTAAATTAGATGCATCTGTTTGAGGTCGTTAGCTGCATAAAGTCACCTGTCCACCCCATACAATCAGTAAGAATCCAACTACTAACATGGCCAAGACCAAAGAGCTGTCCAAAGACACTAGAGACAAAATTGTACACCTCCACAAGGCTGAAAAAGGGCTACGGGGAAATTGCCGAGCAGCTTGGTGAAAAAAGGTCCACTGTTGGAGCAATCATTAGAAAATGGAAGAAGCTAAACATGACTGTCAATCTCCCTCGGACTGGGGCTCCATGCAAGATCTCACCTCGAGGGGTCTCAATGATCCTAAGAAAGGTGAGAAATCAGCCCAGAACTACACGGGAGGAGCTGGTCAATGACCTGAAAAGAGCCGGGACCACCGTTTCCAAGGTTACTGTTGGTAATACACGAAGACGTCATGGTTTGAAATCAGGCAAGGCACGGAAAGTTCCCCTGCTTAAACCAGCACATGTCCAGGCCCGTCTTAAGTTTGCCAATGACCATTTGGATGATCCAGAGGAGTCATGGGAGAAAGTCATGTGGTCAGATGAGACCAAAATAGAACTTTTTGGTCATAATTCCACTAAACGTGTTTGGAGGAAGAAGAATGATGAGTACCATCCCAATAACACCATCCCTACTGTGAAGCATGGGGGTGGTAGCATCATGCTTTGGGGGTGTTTCTTCTGCACATGGGACAGGGCGACTGCACTGTATTAAGGAGAGGATGACCAGGGCCATGTATGGGGCCATGTATTGCGAGATTTTGGGGAACAACCTCCTTCCCTCAGTTAGAGCATTGAAGATGGGTCGAGGCTGGGTCTTCCAACATGACAATGACTCGAAGCACACAGCCAGGATAACCAAGGAATGGCTCTGTAAGAGGCATATCAAGGTTCTGGCGTGGCCTAGCCAGTCTCCAGACCTAAACCCAATAGAGAATCTTTGGAGGGAGCTCAAACTCCGTGTTTCTCAGCGACAGGCTAGAAACCTGCCTGATCTAGAGAAGATATGTGTGGAGGAGTGGGCCAAAATCCATCCTGCACTGTGTGCAAACCTGGTGAAAAACTACAGGAAACGTTTGACCTCTGTAATTGCAAACAAAGGCTACTGTACCAAATATTAACATTGATTTTCTCAGGTGTTCAAATACTTATTTACAGCTGTATCATACAAATAAATAGTTTAAAAAAATCATATATTGTGATTTCTGGATTTTTAGTTTAGATTATGTCTCTCACAGTGGACATGCACCTACAATGACAATTTCAGACCCCTCCATGATTTCTAAGTGGGAGAACATGCAAAATAGCAGGGTGATCAAATACTTATTTTCCTCACTGTATGTATATATATTTCATCTTTGCTAAATATGGATAAAAACGTTATGTTTCATAAAATATCCCAAATCTGGTCGAAAGGTTGGAATCATATAGCAAACAATAAACAGACTGACAGATAAACACACTTTTAAATTGCTCCATTTTGATAACCATTGTGTGGCCATTTATCTCATCTGCGTGTCTGCACAACTGTTGTTAAAATAAGCACGTGTCTGCTGCTTTTCATGCGGCGCTTATTTGGTTAGAGAGAAGCAGTGTTTGGCGGCTTGGCGCTATATAAAGATATTAGAGGATAAAGCTGCAAAAGATCAATTACATGAATGTTCCTCAGAGCCTGTGTGGTTTGATTCTCTGTTGTGAAAACGCGTGGCTCAATTTAAACAACCGAAATTGTAAAATGTTTTAACTGATTTATTAGCCTATTTCTCGCGGTCCGGATGAAACGAACCAAAGGTCCAGATCCGGCCCTCGGTCCGCCAATTGAGGATGAGTGTGTTAGGACCTATGTCAGAAGTTCAGAACAGTCTCTCAATGCAACGCCAGGTCAGTTGTCAAGACCTGTGGCCTTCCATGGGTTAATCCTAGATAGGGCCTTCCTTATGTCGCCTGACGACAGACTGGTCAGTGGGAGGTGTGTGCAGTTTTTGTGCTAGTTTGTCGTTCTGCATTTCAATCTGTGAATAGAACGGATCAAGTGAATCTGGAAGATCTGAGTCATTATCACAGGCCTGTGGTAGAGGTTTGTAGTCAGTGATGGTCTAAATATCATGTTGCGTTTGGGTCATTTTGAGGCAAAATAAAAAATACTAGTTAATGATATCTTTGGTTGGCGGGTCATTTTGACCTGTCTACACTAAAAGTGTAAATCTGTGCTATTTGCACAACATTTGAACATTTCAAAACAAAATTCTCAGTTAAAAAAATTTGTCTATATTAAAGTTGAACAAGTGTGAACAACCCTTCTAATTTTTGTTATATTTGATATTGCCAAAATATTTTTTTTAGTCAAAGAGTTTAAATTCATACATCATAGAGAAAATACACTATCCGGATGAGTACCATGTTAAAACAAATTCACGCATTTATTGTAACTTAAACTGCTGCGTGAGCTAGTTGTAAAGTTAAAGAGTTAATTCAGAGCGCAAATGACGCGATCCACACCACTTCAGCAATTTTGCTGCACTTCGCACTCATGATTCAGTAATGCATTTGACAAGACAAGAGAAAGTGAGTCGAGATACTTACTCCCTGCTGCCAAATGTTCATATTATTCTTTTTTTTTTAACATGCCAAGTGGGGTGCCATCAACCCTGACCATTGTCTACCTATCCAATAGGGGACCTCCGTTGTCTAAAATGGTTGTGAAAATAGAGTAAAACTTACTCTTTTATTATAATGTAACATTAATGTATACACATCCCAGTATTTGATAAATTTTCTTAAACCACCCCAAACACTAAATAAATTATTTACTTAATATTTTAACTAACTTAAAATATTTTTCGCTTGGCATTAATATTTATAAAAAAAGCGGACGCCGACACTACACGAGCTACAAGAGCGGACACGGACACTAACCTCGCACCACTGGGAGAAGGAAGCACCACACTCACGAGATCACCACCTTCCTTTAATAAAAACACACCCTCGAGGGACTTGTTACCATGTGAAACCTTGTTGCGTATTCTTCCACCCCGCTACAATATATATACTGTATATATATATATATATATATATATATACATATATATGTTTATTTCAAATATAACATTCAGTTTTACTTGTTTATAAATAACATGAAATAGTTACATCATTGAACACATTGACTTCTAAAATCTTTAGTGAAAGTAAAAAAGCTGTCAAACAGACTTCACCATCTAACAGGGGACCAAATTTAACTTTTTCAACAAAGTCACTATTGCATGCTTTTTGCACACAAGTTTACACAAACAATTAAGACTGGCTACCTAAATACCTCACACAAATTGCTAGCTGTTCAGTGTGTCCATCTTCAGTTGACTGAAAGAC
The DNA here is from genome assembly GCA_008369825.1 of Triplophysa tibetana. NCBI lineage: Eukaryota > Metazoa > Chordata > Actinopteri > Cypriniformes > Nemacheilidae > Triplophysa > Triplophysa tibetana. The sequence goes on from CM017903.1 coordinate 2,431,749, forward strand.
AATTAATAATTTCTTGTTGAGTGTCAATAATGTCAGGACATTCATGTTTATTCTTTGACGAAACCACTGCTTTTTCTTATGAAATGTACGTGGAAATTGGCAGACAATTAAAACAACATAAGGGTTCAATGATTGCATCTTGGGAGCACAGTGGTATTGTGTGTGAGAGGCTGTCTACGTTCTATTCTCACCTGACTGTTTCTCATTTGCAGACCTACTCCCGCACGACAAGAAAAAATGTCGTATATCCATCTACAATGAAATATAAATTATTTTAATGTTTTTAGCTTTTTAGCCTTTATAATCAACAATACAGTTGGTTATACACCAAGTCACCCCCTGAAAATGTTTTAATTTCAAATCATTTAACCAACCAGCTATATTCATTAAGAATATAGACAAAAGATGTATTAATGTAATTGTCTATTTGTATTTATTTCTATTCTTTAAAAGTAACAACATGAATTATCAATTTGCCACTTCTATAAATCAATTACTTAAAATAAAACACAAATCCCTTTACTCTACTCTTACTCTAATGTATCATGATACACTAATGATTCATTATTACTTAATACAAAAAAATTAATAAAACAGAACAAAATAACTCCACATGATGTTGCTCTCTCTGTGCCATATGTTGCTTTCAGACAACGATGTGTATTTAACCATTTCTGTGAATGGTTGCATAATGTAATGCCGAGATACACAATAATATGTTCTTAAATTTTGAAAAAGTAAATTAAAATAAATCATGATCGTTTTCTAAAGTATGTTTTCATGGGTGTTAATCGGTTCATTTTTGTTGGAAGAAAAAACAACTATCACACTGTGATAAGGGCTGAAGGTGAACGCAGCGAAGACGTACAGGTATTGGATGAGAAACCGAACCGTGTATTGGTCCAGTAACATTATGTAAACTGCAATTACAAGAACTGCACCGATGCAGATGTCATATCATATCAATATATCAATAAATGCACACACACACACACACACCTTGTACTCTCTGATGTTCGCTCCGCTCGGCGCCCCGGATGATTGAATAACGCGCTGAATCCATTCAGACTTGGATCAGGGGAGGAGCCGAAACTTGACGCATCGCGCCGCCGTTTAAATTAGTTTTTAAAGGGGACTGAAGCGATCACAAATTAATTAATCTAATAATTTTTGAAGGTGGGGTGGTCTAAAGCTCCCCTAAAAAAGGGCCTAGTGATGCCCCTCGTTGGGTGTATTAAAATATTAATGCTATAAAGTTGTTCAATGCACATAACATATTATATATACAGTATCTCACAAAAGTGAGTACACTCCTCACATTCTTGTAACTATTTTATTTGATCTTTTCATGTGACAACATTGACGAATGAAACTTTGCTATAACAGTGTAAATTTGCTGTCCCCTCAAAAGAACTCAACCCACTGCCAATGATGTCTAAACAGCTGACAACAAAGATATGTACATCCCAAAGTGAAAATGTCCAAATTATCAATATTTTGTGTGACCACCATTATTTTTCAGCATTGCCTCAACCCTCTTGGGCATGGAGTTCACTAGAGCTTTGCCACGACAGTGAGCCAATCCTCGTTAGTATAGTGGAGAGTATAACTGCACGTCACTCAGAAGAAAGGGTTTTGATTCCCCTACGGGGAGCTGGAGTCTGCTTTTGGGTGATCTCTGCTAAGTTTAGCCAGTCTTTCACTTTGTCAGCCTTAAACTGCAGAGAGATATGCCCGGCTAGCTCCGTCGGGAGAGTATGAGACTCTTAATCTCAGGGTTGGGGCTTCGAACCCCACGTTGGGCGTGTCAGTGACTTCTGTTCGTGGTGTCTTTCACCAAGGCCTCGGCTCCCAGGCCTAGTGATGGAATCTTAAGGCAGTGTCTTGGAAAATACAGTGGGCAGGAAGGAGGACAGAGCATGTCCAACAACTGGACATAAAACATAACTGCCAATAAGATTGAGAGACTATAAAAATACAAACTAATTTGATTGACAGGTTGACAGACCTTTGACATGAACAAAATTTTGACACACAGATATGTTTATACTACTGATGTCCTTTAATTTTGTTGTTGATAATATATACTGTACGCTTAATCCCAAGAACAGTTTCCCCCTAAAAGTGGGCATTTAAAATGTAGTACAACAAATGATCTGTGATGTATTTTGAGCTGACACCTGAGATCTTGTTAAAGGTTGCATACCCTTTTAAAGCCATTTTAAAGCAACACTAGAGAGATTATTTTAATGTTGAAAAAATCTTAAGCTATTTTAGCTATAGGACAACTATTAACTGGACACATTTTACTGCCGCTGGTACCTGAGCAGCCCTGTATCTGCTGAAATCACACTTGCAACTTTGGTGTGCGGGAAGGTTCACAAGCCCCGCCCATCACCTGCTTTACGGCATACGTCACGTTTTACTCCTAGTCTGGGTGATCTAGTTCTCCACAAGTCTCCAAACCATTACCATGGCAGAGCAAGCAAAAAAAATCAAAGAGGAAAAGAGAGAGGAATCGGACACGAGCCTGAACATGAATCAATATCTGACGGACTTGCACACGGTGGGGCGAGCTGCAAGAGGCATATAGGTTGCAAAACAGATGGAGACCTATCCTTCCTGCTACTGGATTTGAAAGTCTTATATGTATATTTTTAATTACTGCCCTGTACTTTTGAGCGTATTAGTTATTAGGCTGTGCTCAGGTTGTTTGTTGGCGCACTAACGTTACTGGTTCACAAGTTATAACCATAAGAAAGACTAATGTGGGCGGGTCTCATTAGCTTACGTAGCATGATCGTGCCTTGTCACAAATTTAGTGTTATGCTTGTAAACGATGACAACCAAACCCCAATAAATGTTTTATGGACAAAAGTTGCTGATTTTTATCGGTATCTATAATAACTATGCTAGGCACTATTCTGATAGCGAGTTGATTGTAAGTAAGTGGTTGCACCTATTACACAAAGCACAACGCCTGGTCGTAAAAATTATTTTCGTTGGTAACTAAACACATTCACGTCCATGTGTTATGTTTTGGGTGTTTGTGAGCATATTAGCTGCTATGTAGCTAGCACGCTAAGCGCTAACAAGCTGCTACCTCAGAATCTAGTTTGAGCTATTAGTATAGCCCAGTTGTATACCCCGCAGGAGCCAAACGTTTATGAAGTGACGTAATGTAACAGCAGTTTCCGCTTAGTCAACAAATTCACATGTATTGCCCTGCCCATGAGGAAGCTTGTACAGTCAGCGACAGTATTTACGACACTGATGATAACAGGCAATGGCGCTTATCTATCACATGGGGGAACCATAAGCAAAGGTTATCTAATGTTGCTTTAAGAGCATTTTTTGATCTTTATGAGAAAACTCACACTTGCACAAACACAAAAAATTTCGTAATAATATTTCTGCTATTTCATTAAGTATCTTTTTATTTCATTTAAGCTTAACATTTCAAGGCTTAGCATTTTGTCTCTTTTTAGCTAATTTGAGGCAGAAAACGGCCAGCAGGGACCTGCCCGAGAGTCCGTCCTGAAACACTGCTTTCCAGTGGCTTAAAGCCAAGCTCTTCCACAGGGAATCCAAATGTCCGCAGCTTTGCTTCAGAAGTCCTCAACAGGTCATTATAAGTCTGTGTAAGAAGAGGGAAAATTTGTATTTTTTGCTTTACTTATGATAATTGAATGTACTCTCGATGCATCTATTTTAATTATAAACAATGATAAAATACTTAAGTGTCCTAAATCTGATTGAGTTATATTTTGTCAGTGAATGTTAACAACAAAAGTATTAAACTGGAGATCAAACTACAGTTTTGGTTCAATGTTAATTTACAAACACTGCATTTATTTGATTCAGGTTTTACCAGAATTTACACATTTATAGTGTTATTTAGTTTTTTAGTTTCCTTTGTATAGATCAGATGATTCCTTATCACGGATGAAGATAGTATCAGATGTCCAGACTGCTTCTTACCTTGCAAACTCGTGCCACTTCATAATTTAAGTCCTTGATAGTCTGGTTCTTGGAGTCCAAAACTTCCTAAATAAATAACAATGTTGTTCTGTCTAATTATTGATATTCCTTTATAATAATAGATCCATATTTCATGTGCTCATACATGTACCTCTAGCTTGCTTGTGACCACATTGAGGGCAGTTGGGTCCAGGTTGGAGGCAGCCAACACCTCGCTAAGATGAGCTTCCTTCTTCTCCAGTGTGTCATTGAGTGCACTCAGTTTGCGCTCCAGCAGGAGGTTTTTAAAGCCAGTCTTCTGCTGAACGTCCAGAATGGCTTTAGTGAACTTTGTGTACAACTCATCTCGCTCCAACTGAACCTACACAGACAATAAATTGACTTTAGTTCTCGTAATAGATCAGGACGATCAAGTATAAAAATGTTTTACATCTCTGGGAGCTCTGTGGGTAATGGTTGTGTAAAACACATTATAGCACCCTTAAAGAACCGATTATTTGGTTACTTATTCTTTCAAATATAATCTTGTTAACTAATTATAACCAAATGATTTTAAATGTAGCATCAGAGGGATACAATAATAAAATATCTGAATAACAGTAATTTGATGACTTTTTGTCAAGATATGTCATGTTTGACATTATTCCAAATCAGGTGTAAACACAGATTTAGTCTGAAAGGTCTCGTGATGGTGTAGTGATGTCTAGAAATGTTCTTCCAATCACCGTGGTAAATCTCTGCTCCAACACCTCATGTTCCCATTTAAGTGCCTTCATTTCTTTGTCGGACACTTTGGCATATGCTCTCATTCTCTGACAGCAAAACACATCAATTCAGGACAATTAATAAAAACCTGTTTGTTAAATTATTATTTCATATTATGCAAGAGTTCAGTTTTACAATAAAATGCACCATAATGTGACATTTTAAGAGATGAGACATACAGCCAGAGTGCTTTTGTCCCTATCATAGTTGGTGAGTTGTTTCTGGAGCTCTGTAACTTCCTCTTTGGCTCTCTCTTGAGACTCAATAAGCTCCTTATTTTGCTGAAGCACTATTGCCATCTCTTTAGTTCTCCTCTCTTCCTTCTTTTTCATCTCCTTCAAATCTTCCTGTATGCACAAGAAAAGAGAAAGGACTGGTAAATCTTTATGTCACTGTTGCTCAACTGGTAGAATAAAGTTAATAGCAATACAGCGTCATGGGTTCAAAGTATCAAAGTATGCACAATTCACAGCAACCCAACCCATTATCTTGCAATGCTCTACCAATTGGGAATGGTGTGTATGTACATTATGTATAAATTAGTCATATCTTATGCCTTATTTACTTTCAACGTCTCTTTTATGTCTTTAAGCATGTTAAGTGCAACACACGTTAAAAGTTCTGTGTGTAAGTTTCAGAGGCCACTATTGGCGATGTAGGAAATTGCAACCTACATTTATTTCTGGGTTTGAGGTGGAAATATACAAAATCCCTGTTGTTTGGAAAGCAACATAACTGCTCCCTTCCTGTAGTGTCATATTATTACTAATACTCATCCATACAATTAGACTTTGACTCGGAGTGGCCAAGACTATACTTCCACATTAATACGTTTTCATTTTAAAAAAAAAGTTTACGTAAACACAAATGCTGCAAATCCACACAAAACGTACAGGAAAAAAACGCTTGCATCAATGTACTGCACTGCGCACGAGTAAGACCTAAGACACCTCAACCTGTGTCACTTCTGTCAGGTGTTACAAACTAAAAACAAGTTGGTACCAATATTGTAGAAAACGCGTAGATAATTGATTTCAGAATTGTGTCTATCTCAGCTTTTTAAAAGCGCTTTCAGCATGAATCAGACTGAGTTGGCCAATCAAATGAAGGAAGGCGAGGATTACATGATTTAAATGAAAAAGAAGGCGGTAATTGCTATTGACAGAAGCTGACGTCAGTTTTAACTGTGAAAGAGTGTGATGTAAGTAGCTAAATGTTTAAGTTTTAATTAGGGCTGTCAACTTTAATGGCTCAACCCATGTGATTCATTTTTTCAGATTATCTCGTAAAAAATATTTAACACGATTAATGCATCATCTGTTTTTCTGCCATCCTTGTCTAGCGTTACATTATAGCCTCTGAATTATATAGACACGATTTGAAATGATTTTATTGACACGCCCAGTATAGATTGACATTTTCTGGTTGTGGAAACACGGCTCAATGCTACGTGACCGTGGTCTGACCATTACAGCAGACTACCCAATCTGACCAATCACATGACACTAGACTAGCTGATAGGAGGAGATTAGATGGATGAATCGTGGAACGAATCATTTGACAGTCAGTCAGAAGTAAGGTAACAATAATTACCATTTTATTACGACAAAATAGTGTTTTTTCACCTTCTATGTACATAAACTTGTTGTTGGACAATCCGTAAACCAAAGTAGGACCTTAAAAATCATATGCTACTTACTCTTTAAAGGCTGCCTCAGAATCGTTCAGACGGCACAACAGTATTAACTTCTCTTTCATGTTTGAATGAACAAAAACACACAGCATTTTGTCAAGTGTTTTCGCAAGCACAGCCTTCAACGAGTTGAATAACGTCTTAAATGAATACAAAGAGTAATGAAAATAGGAAGCGCAATTTAGACCTGCTTAGAGGGGCAGCTCTTACTGTGTGTTCAGACCAAAATTTATCAGTTAAGACAGTAACGTGTTTGATAACTTTATTTTTTTTCCTGTGTATTTTCACTTATTTCAATGGGTTTGATAAGTAGAAAAAAAATATTATATATACATTTAAGATATCAGTTGCAAATCCAGTAATATTAATATGTTGCTTTTTTTCTTCATAAAATGATGCTGTTAAAGAAATGTGTTGTTTCTACATTTATTTGGAGATAAAATGTGAAATTATTAGAATGTAAAAATAATTTATCGATTGACAGCAACAAAAAATATACAAAGTGTATGTTTAATTTCACTATACGTGTGCGATTAATCGCGTGTATAATGTAAGCCTTTATTTAGACTTTAATAAGGATTTAAACAACAAATGATCATCTTGTTAATGTTCAATTTAATGTGGTGTTCGGTTTCTCGTCTTGACTTCTTGAAACGTTTATAAAAAGTCGCTAAATTTGGCTAACGTTACTGATTGCACAATAGAACCCCAACATACACTATATAACTGCAAAAAAGTAAATGTAACCAGGGCTCTCCGGAATGCAATCACGAACCGGGGGAAGCAGAACACGCTCCGAGCCTCCGACCAAAGCGCTTCGATTCCCGCCTGGACAAAGGGAGAGATCTAGAGAATGCTATCACAGGCACTGGGTTAATCAAAACGTGCTCCGCCTTCTCTGGCCCGCTTGCGACCGCACTCAGGAGACTGCGAACGAAGGGGTGTGTGGTGAGCTGCTTTTAAGTAAAAAGTTCAAAGTCACTGTGCCGAGGGGGGCGTCGGTAGGTCGGCAGCAGGAGAGAGAGCTGGGAGACGAGCGGTGAGTAAGTGGAGGACGTGCAAACAATCAACACCTGCATCCAATTCCAGTATTCCAGTGTCCGGATAAAAGGAGGAAAGCAGCACACAGACGACGAGAGACACAAGGACTGAGTACGGGCTCACTCACTCAGATCACTTCATCTTTCCTTCACCTCCTAAGCATACATAACCCATGCAGATCGGCAGCAACCATCTAACCAGAGATGTGGAGAACAGGGTCATATGAGGATCGACTGCCCGACACGTCCTAACCAATCTCACCTCGGCAGGGTGAGTACGCCTACCGCTACAACCCCTATGAAATCTACAAGCTGCTTAGTTAACGAATATACCGTGCTGACTAGGGCTTTGAAGGGGTGAAACGAACGAGAAACAAGGTCTCGTCTTTGAACACCAAACACAGTGTTTTCGATAAGCACACCGGTATCCCTCAGGGAAACCCCTCCATGTCCCTGTTGGTCTGGTCACGACCGCATTCGGGAGTGAGAACTTTGTCGCGTGTTTACAAACCATACACACGGTTTTCTGAGGTGAAGCATACACAGTGACATTTTATCTACTTTAAGTTGCTTAAAAAATACCGGTACTTACAATGTCTTTTTGCAGCTTTGCCTCGTTCAGTGTGGATGATTTCCATTGAAAACTAAGTAAATCCATTGCTCTCTTGTCTCCCATCATTGTTCGGTGTTGGTCTGTGCAGCCAACAACAGAACAGTTTTTAATCCTTGCTACTTTTGCCATGGTGTTGGAACTTCACACATGTGAAAACAACAATGGCGGTGGCGCAATGGGTGGACACATTCAGAACAAGGGGCGGAAAATATTATAATAAGTACAACTTTTTACTTCATTAAGAGAGCGATTTCTGAAGCGCTAGTTTTCTCAAAGGCTTGCAGAGATAGGCTCACTTAATAAAGTTAATGATTTGTCTTCTTTTACATTTTCTGAGTTGGCGGATGCACTAGAGACCTGATTTTAGCATTTAAACATGGAAAAAGTCTGTTTTTCATGAAATCATCCCCCTTACTCGATTCTGGGGCAGCAGGAAATGTAATTGACTCTGAATTGGCTCGCTATCACAGGATTCCATTCATCCCCAATAAATCTCCTTTGACAGTTTCCGTGCTAGACGGACGAAACCTGGGAACTGGACGCATCGTGGAAATCACAGAGAAAGTCACTCTGCAGGTTAGCAGAGAGGGCGATGAGTTGAAAACGGCACCATGAGTACCGGTCACTATGAGTACCGGTCACTAGTGATGGGAACCGAGAAACGGTTCTTCTTTAGAACCGGTTCCCAGTGAATCGATTCCTTGGAACAGTTAGCGTACCTGCTTAGCGATTCCGCTCATCGGTTCCGCTCGTTGCAAATGTGTCACGACGTCATGCGTTTGTGATGTCATGACGTCACACACTCGCTGCGTTGTTTTGGTTACGCAGCAAATATGTCATCGAGGCAGAAGCGATCTAAAGCGTGGTTATATTTCATTTGAAAAGACGCCAATGCGGTCATTTATAACAACTGTAAAAGTTAAATTTCGGCAAAGGGAGGAACTACCTCCAATATGCAGAAACGTTTGGCCACACAGCACGCAATTCATTTGCAGGACTGTCGCGTGTTTGATACACTACTACTTAGCGACACAGCAACAACAAGTGAGTCAAGCAGCAGCGGAGCTAACGAGACGTCATCTGCTATTAATGCCGAGGTAACTTCTCTATTTAGTTAATCTGAGCGCCATTTCATTGTGTAAACTTTTACTATATGAATAATAATCTCCATTGTCATTGTCAATCAAATTTAGATGATGATGATGAGGGCCATCAGAGTCTGGCTGGCTCAGAGGCTGCAGCAAGTATCTCTCGTTGTGCACCTCTAGCTACTCCGTTTACAGAGGCAGGGAAGAATAAAATGAACGAGGCGAGGATAAACTGTCATGATTCCACCTCACCTTGTCAGGTATTTCTTGGTTTTGAGGTGGAATCATACAGGATCCTCTGTTTCATGTGGGAGAGAGACGATTTCTTCTCTCTCTAGTCTTGTCATCGTTCCTACCCTCCCGTTTCCTAGTTTGTGTTAATTAGCTTTCCTTGAGTGTAATCCCTTGCACCTGCTCCCTCTTGTTATCTCTCCCTATAAAGAGTCCTCACGTTTCATTGTCCCGTGCGCGTTCATTCTAATTGTTTGCTGTAAGCGTTTGCTGTATGTGATACCTTGTCGTTGCAAGCTGTACCTTGGATGTTGCTGTTTCGTGCTAAGCTGTTGTTCCTGTTTCCTGTTCCCCGTGTTTAGTAAGTCTAGTTTAGTTAATGTTAGTGTTGTTCAAGTGTTTGTTTTCTTAGTTTAGTATTAGTCAGTGTCCTTGTCTTTATTTATATAAATTACCCTGTCTTGTTTTCCCCCTCGTGGGTTTTGTTTTGCCTGTTTTGTAGTGTCCTTTATTGTTTAATAAATCCCTGTTAACCCCTTCATCACCGTCTCTTCCTGCGTTTGGGTTCTCCCCTTGTCTAACCGTGACATAAACGAATGTCACAGAGCAGTGACTAGGTTTGTGGTAATAGGTTTGCATCCTTTTGCCACAGTAGATGCCTCTGCATTTCGGTACCTTAAATTGCTGTATTTTGTCCAGCATCATGTCTTTTCAAATGAAAATAAATGCATGACCAAAAGTTACATGTTTTATGTCAGTATAGTTCTGTTTTATCAATTCCTAGTCCAACCATAAATTTTCTGTAGTGAGATGATAAAGACCCTCAACCAAAAATACAATTCCCCAAACAGAGACAGTTAAACAAATCATCTGATTCCTGCTTGGTATGGGGTTGAAAAGAGCAATCTGATCACAGACCTGAAACATGTCACACATGCAGCCATCATAGCAGATGGATGGACTAGTTCCAGTCAAGACCACTAATAAAAAGTCCTCCCAACCAGAGCAGTGTACAAAGCTCAAACAGGGATAGCTGTGGCCGAGGAGATTGATGGGATCCTGGAGGAGTTTGGAGTGAAAGAGAAGGTGGTGGCAGCAACCGTAGATAATGCAGCAAACATGGATGTAGCTGTGAAAACACTAAATTTAATCAAGTTTCCATGTTTTACGCATACACCTAGCCTTGGAGCTCAGGAGCTGTACAACTGCAATACAGATTCCAACTGGGCAGCAAGGATTCGTTCTGTGATGAAGAGATCCCACATGGCTAAAGTAATCCTGAAGGAAAAGCAACGACTCCTCAGTAAGTAGTAATAGGCCGACTGTTTAAATACTGTACTTTAATTGCAAGCTAACGACATACAAATTGTAACATATAAATTAACAGATTAGGATGAATTAAAAAAATTATGTGACGCGGAGCTGACCTGGGATCAGCGTCACCTGGGCAACAGCCCGGCAGCTAGCACTGATTGCGCTACACCTGCGCTGGATTAGCTGCCGTGCATAAAGGCCGCGTGCAAAGATCACTCGAGGTCCTGGGTCGAGAGACAACACCGCTGTCACCATTCGCCCCGGAATGGAGGACGGAAGGACAGCGAGGGAAGCAGGGACGAGGACCTTCGTACACAAGCACGGACTGGCGGATTATGATTTAAGAGCACCCCGGATGTTACTTTTTGGGACAGTATATTTTAAGTTGTTTAATAAATTCCCCGCTGGGGTTGCTTGCACCGTTGCTCTGTGTCTGCCGTGTCTCTTACCCCGTCACAATTATGGTATTACAATATTATATTGTTTAATGTAATTTTATAATTGTGTGTGTGTGTGTGTAGAGCTGCCCCAGCACATGCTCATTTTAGATGTGAGGACGAGATGGAACTCCCTGTTTTTGCTGATGGAGAGATTTTGTGAACAGTATCCAAGCTGCAGCTATAGACCAACGGCTTAGAAAGCCCATGGAGAAGTAAATAATGTTTGAAAAAAATTTAAATGACTTTAAAGCCATTAATAGGATAATGTTGTTGTTTAGCCAAAATATATTTTTTGTTTTGTGTATGTTGCAGACTGGCCAGAATTGACAATGAGGACCTGAGGAAAGCAGAGGATTTTGTGCTGCTGATGAGGATGCATTACACATCCACACTTGCTGTCTCTATCGAAAAAAGTCCAACCAATGGCCAGATATTGCCCATCCTCCAGAAACTGCGCAAACATTACACAGTGCAGGCAGACGACTCTGCATTCGTCAGGAGCGTCAAGCAGAACATCTGGAACGATCTTTCCAAACGTTACCAGGTACAGTCACTGTCTGACATGTAATGATGAATTACTATATGACAATTAATCATATACACTAATGGTTATTTATTGTCACTCACATTTTCATCTAAATTTGTGTTGTTTGTCCTCCATTTTAAACTTGAGGATGATGATATCCAGGCATTCCTGGAGGAAGCCACAGTGTTAGACCCCAGATTTAAATCGAAAAAGGACAGGGATGAAATCTGGGACTGGGACAGGGTCAGGGGATCAGCAGTGGCAGCAATTGAGAAGGTATTTGAATTTGACAATGCCTTTAGCATATATATGTTGCGAGACCCTTTCTTCTTACACTATAAATTTCTTCTTAAGTGAAGTGAAAGTGACCTATTTGTCAGATATGGTGACCCATACCCGAGATGTGACCTCTGCATTTAACCCATCCAGTGACTAGTGAACATACGCACAGCAAGTGGTGAACACACGTACACCCGGCGCAGTGGGCAGCTATCAGTGCAGCGCCCGGGGAGCGTGTAGGGGTTAGGTGCCTTGCTCAAGGGCACCGCAATCGTTACCTGCCGGCCCTGAGGATCGAACCGGCAACCTTCTGGTCACGAGTCCGACTCTCTAACCATTAGGCCACGGTGTCAGAGCCAAGAGAGACACAGGTGCATGCAGATAAAGAGGAAAGAGAAGAAGAAGATGAGAACTATGTAAGTTTATTGTAGCTAATTGTGATGATTGATGATAGATCAATCTTCTCGTTTGGCTCTCAGCGGAGGCGGTCGCATTTTCTCACTCCCCGTCCTTGCCCATTTTTTCCCTGCTTTGTCTCTTGTCTTGTCTCGTCTCACCTACTGAGAGACTCTCTCTGCACTGCACTCCAAACTTGGAAAATTATGGATGTGATCAACTGGTCTCTCAACGCAATTGACACCATTTTCTCAACGAGGAAACTGGGTTCGGGGGAACCCGCGTGCCCTGACGGAACGTACGCAGCTGGCTACACGATGGATGGGTGGTAGAGATGGCGGATCGTGTGTCTGGCGGCTCTTTCAGTCGAGGATATCGAGGATATTTACCTATTTGGAACCATGATAACAGGTCTTCTGCTGATTGGATTAGGCTTTGCCCTGGGTTATCGAAAAATTCACAAAACGGGAACCGCTGTCCAAAGCTTCACAAGGCTGCCCGTATCGATTGAAGCTGTGGGAAGAGCGGTCAGCATTGAGACTGAGACTATTAACTGAAATATGGTCGTTATCAGGGAAATTCTAACAGCGCTGGGAAGGAAATTGATAATATCGGAGATCAGGATCACCATTGAACCACTTGGACTCTGAGGGTTGCCATGACATATTGGAATACGGTTTCCCGACTAAACAAATCACAATATTATCTTTTCGGCTCCCCTGCTCCAGAAACGGCCTTGGACAAAGATTGCAACTGGAAAATTAACCCTGTAAGAGCACTGCAGACAGACGCTCTTGCGTTCCTCACCCACACAAAGACTCAGAACTATCACACACACACACACACACACAAACAGACTCATCCCTCCCACTCCTCCGTATGCTTTGAACCCCCATCCTGACGAGCGGGTCTGTGAGCGGCGCCGTAATGGCACTGGGCCAGATGGCTGCTTGTCGGAACTGGATTATCTTACCCTGTTGCAAGTCTTGTCTATGGTGTATTATGTGTATCTGTTTTTCTCTCCACTTCCCCCATGTTTGCTGTTTTCTTCTTAAATCCATTTCGTTACACTGTACTTGGATTAAATTTATTGTCATTAAACATATAACAAGTACAGTGTAATGAAATGGATTTAAGAAGAAAACAGCAAAAATGAGGGAAGTGGAAAGAAAAACAGATACACAGAATAAACCATAGACAAGACTTGCAACAGGGTAAAATAATCCAGCTCCGGCAAGCAGCCATCCGGTCCAGTGCCATTACGGCACCGTTCACAGACCCGCTTGTCCGGCTGGCGGTTCAAAGCTGCGGAGGAGTGGGAGGGCCAAAAGTCTGTGTATGTGTATGTGTGTGATAGTTCTGAGTCTTTAGAGTGGGGGAGGAACGCAAGAGCGTCTCACTGCAGTGCTCTCACAGGGTTAATTTTCCAGCTGCGGTCTTGTCCAAGGCCGTTTCTGGATCCGGGGAGCCGAAAAGATAAGATTGTGATTTGTTTAGTCGGGAAACCGTATTCCAATATGTCACGGCAACCCTCATTGTCAATTGTGGTTCTGATCTCCGATATAGTCAATTTTCCTTCGCAAAGCTGTTAGAATCTCCCTGATAACAACCATATTTCGGTTAATAGTCTCAGTCTCAATGCTGACCGCTCTTCCCACAGCTTCAATCGATACAGGCAGCCTTGTGAGGCTTTGGACAGCTGTTCCCGTTTTATGAATTTTCTGATAACCCAGGGCAAAGCCTAATCCATTCAGCACAAGACCTGTTATCATGGTTCCGAATAGGTAGATATCTTCGATGTCCTCAACTGAAAGAGCCGCCAGACACACGATCCACCACCCGTCCATCGTGTAGCCAGCTGCGAACGTTCCGTCAGGTCATAAGGGTTCCCCCGAACCCAGTTTCCTCGTCGAGAAAATGGTGTCAATTGCATTGAGAGACCAGTTGATCAAATCCATAATTTTCCAAGTTTGGAGGGCAGTGCAGAGAGAGTCTCTCAATAAATGAGACAAGACGAGACAAGAGACAAAGAGCAGGGAAAATAAGGGCAAGGACAGGGAGTGAGAAAATGCGACCGCCTCCGCTGAGAGCCAAACGAGAAGGTATGTCATTATTTCATACGCCACCTGTAAAGCAGAAAAAGAGGACAGCCCTAGAGGAACTTTTCGAAGACGAGAAAGCAAGTTGCTTTCCACGCAGCAGCAGCCCCCTGTCTCCACAGCCCAGAGAGTGGAGCAAGAAATATAGCTTTATAGAAGCTTTATTAGCTCTCCTGTAGCTCAGTGGTAAGAGCATTGCAATAACAACACAAGGTTGTGGGTTGGATCCCGGGGGATTGTAAATACCTATGTAAAATGTATAGGATAAAGCAATGTAAGTCGCTTTGGATAAAAGCGTCCGCCAAATGCATAAATGTAAATGTAAGCCTTCTGTCCATTCCAACCAAAGACAGTGCCAGTTTCTGGTGGTGGAAGAACAATGACACATTGACAGTGTTGTCAGCTCTACCTGAGAAGTATCTCAGTGTACAAGCTTCCTCCACCCCTTCTGAAAGGGTGTTCTTGACTGCTGGAGACACCCTAAGTCCAGAAAGATCTCGTATCCTTCCTGAGAGGGCAAACATGACAATTTTTCTGCACAAAAATTGTTAATTTGCCTAAGTTGATAGGTGTCTTTACAGAAGACTTCTTTTTATTTTGAATGTCAGTTGAGTTGAATTTTGTTTCAGGTAGAAAATTCCCATAGGCACAAGCTCTTCCTCGACTGTTTAGTCTTTGTTTTTAGTTTTTAATGGCACTTAAATGGCACTTAAATGGCAGTTTTATTTTACTTTTTTGTCTGGACCAATGATGAATGTAAAAAATTCTATAGGTCCCTGGACTTCACTTTGTAGCCTACTTTTAGGTTTGTTTTGAGGTTGCTACACATAATTTGTGTATACTACGAGTATGTGCTGTGTTCTTATCAGATATTAAAGCAAGTTAATACAAACAAACAAATTTGTACTTATTCCCTCACCTAATGAAAATAGTTAAGAGAATCGATAAGGAATCTGATTGATAAGAGGTATCGATAATGGAATTAATCGTTAAATTCTTATCAATTCCCATCCCTACCGGTCACTATGAGTAATTAGTGATACCCTTTGGTCTTGCTATCAGTCCTTCAGTTTTTCAATCATTCATTAACGATGTGTTCAGAGACATGCTCAACAGGTTATTTATTGTCTACATAGACGACATCTTGATTTACTCAAAGACCCCTGAGCAACACACAACATGTAAGGGCTGTTCTTGAACGTCTCATTAAAAATCATCTTTACCCCAAAATGAAAAATGTGAAAAAAAAAGGTGAATCTCACCATGGACGACGAGGTAGAAGCTGTTCTTAACTGACCCAAACCAAAAACTCTAAAGAAACTTCGACGCTTCCTTGGTTTTACTAATTTTTTCAGAAGATGTATTGAGAGCTACAGCATTGTGGCAGCACCAATTACTTCTATGACCAAAAGAACTAGGCATGCACCGATCTGATACTCTGGATGGGCATTGGGCCGATACGGGTCTTTTTTGCTGGGTCGGGTATCGGACTGACGGGTCCCCTTCAATCCGATTCGGTGCAATACCGTGGATGTAACTCTAAAGCTTCGAAAAGGACTAACTATCAGGAAATTACTATAAAAGTTATCATGCAATGTATTGGATGTCAGGTATTTCGATATGTTTATGCGAGGAATAAACCAATATAGCATAATTAAAAAACTCTGACCTCCGCTGGTGCGGTCATCTGTCAATCTCAATCCAGCATGCTTGTGTCCGGGAAGAGTCAGGACATTACTCATTCCAAAGTTTTCAATATTCATCATAATCACTAGATAATAGACAGTGGTTTTGTTTAAAATGCATTTTGCCAGAGACTGTACTTGCTGACTGTGACGTTATTAGATTCAATCACTTTAGGATGGATGCAATGTAAGGCAAGGCAAGGCAAGATTATTTATATAGCACAAGTGCAATTCAAAGTGCTTTACATAAAATGATTGACAGAAAGAAATAAAACGTATCTTTTAAATGCAAATGATTTAAGATCACAAAAACTTTAGATTTTAAGAAACAATAAAACAGCAATAAAATTGATTAAAAATGTGAGTGTATATATATAAAAAAAATAAGAGCAAAATAAAAATGAATTAGAAATAGAAGTGCAGTTGATGTTAACCAGCACAGTGCTCAGGTTGTGAATGCACAGCTAAACAAGTGTATTTTTAATCTGGATTTAAAAGTATCTACTGTTGGTGAATGTCTGATATCTTCTGGAAGCAGATTCCAGCTACAGGTGGCGTAATGACTGACTCACCCTGTTTTGAGTGAACCCTTTGTTATCTCTAACTGACTTGATCCTGATGATCTTAGAAGTCTGATTGGTTTATATTCAATGAGCATATCTGAGCTGTATTTGGGTCCTAGACCATTAAGTGATTTATAGACAATTAATAATACTTTGAAGTTGATTCTAAAAGTAACTGGTAACAAGTGTAAGGACCTGAGGATTGGAGTGATATGCTCAGATTTTTTGGTTCTGGTCAGAATCCTGGCAGCAGCGTTCTGTATGAGCTGCAGCTGTCTGATGGTCTTTTTGGGAAGACCTGTAAGGAGTCCATTACAGTAATCCACCCTGCTGGTGATGAAAGCATGAACTAGTTTCTCTAAATCTTGGCTTGAGACAAAACATCTGATTCTGGCTATGTTTCTGAGATGGTAGTACACTGATATGCTTATTGCTTTGACATGACTGCTTAAACTAAGGTCAGACTCCAAAATGACCCCAATATTTTTTTACTATGATTTAAACACATAACATATATCTTCTCTTTGTGTTATAACTGTTTTGAACTATCCGGGATGCTCGTGAGTGAAGTGGGTGCATTAAGCGCGTCATTATGCGTCCAATGCCCATGACTTTAAATAAAGTAGAAGCGAATGTATTAAGCGCATCATTTTGTGTCCAGGATGTGCATGAGAAAGTTTGGAGACTTTTATACTGTGATAGTTTTGTGTAATAAACAGAGATTTATTTGTAAAACATTTTGTAAGTGTCTGTGCTTTATGAGACCACATTTTTGTTTTGTATTTTTTTTTTAGTTTGATACAGCACTTTTAAATTTAAAAATACTTAATGTACTCATGGATTAAAAGTTTAAAAACAACATTTATTTATGGACTGTGGTGGAGTAACTATGATGTGCCTCTTACTGTAGGGAAGTATTTTTTGTCCAAAGTACTCTGATAAAGTACAAATATTTTAAATGTCCTTGAAAGTAAACATGCTTAAGAACTATCCACCTCTGGCAATAAAAGTTAAAATATGCAACTATACTTTGATCAAGAAAAACAGTGCCTGTATCAGATCGAATCAGGATCGGTATCCGCCGATACGCAGAATTCAGGTATCGGAATCGGATTGGCAAGGAAAAAGTAGTATCGGTGCATCCCTAAAAAGAACACACTCCAAATTCACCTGGTTACCAGAAGCTGAACAAGCTTTCGAGAATTTTATGCATCACTTTACAACAGCTCCCATCCTTCGTCATCCAGACCCAGAGCAACTATTCGTTTTCGAAGTGGATCCATCTAATTCTGGCATCGGAGCAATTTTCTACCAGAAACAAGGTACAACACCCAAACTTTACCCCTGTGCTTTATTCTCCACGGCACTATGTGCAGCTGAACACAACTATGATGTGGGGAGCCGCAAATTACTTGCTATTAAGACAGAATTCGAGGGGGTCACTGCCTGGAAGGGGCTTGACATCCTTTTGTGGTTCTCACGGATCATCGAAACTTCGAATACCTCCAAACAGCTAGGAGACTAAACCCTAGATAAGCTAGGTGGGCATTGTTGGGCAACTTGATTTAACTTTTCTGTCACCTACAGACCCGGAACCAAGAACTCCATGGCCAACGCTTTGTCAAGACAGTTTGACTCCGCTCCCACTAACCATCTACCCGGATTCATCATCTCTCCAGATCTGATTGTAGGTCCCATCCAGTGGGACATTATAAATGAGATCAACCTTTGCCGTTATCGGCAAAAAAATGTCGCCGTTAATCTATTCTCAAATTGATTTGGGAGCTGGGGCTATACTACGCAAGCTATGACGACTTTCACCTTGATATTTTAGCGCGGATGTATACATAGCTTAATTGCACTGTAGGGAGCGAGAACGAGATTTTTCAACTCGCGTGATTCGCGTCATTCGTGCTGCCTCATCATCTCATAACCAGGGCTTCATTCGCGCGATTCGCGCAGCAAGTAGGTCTATCGCCTCTTTACATTGACATAACATGTAAATCACTCGAGCTTGACGCGCCATTCGCATTTGGTCCGAACACAACATAACGTTACTGTGAAATTACCACATCAAACGTGACGTGCTAACATGGATGCAGCTATGAAGCCGCCGGGTTGCTTCAGGGAAAAATTATTTTTAAGAAGCTTCCCAAAGGAAACCTCGACAAGACTAAGGTTGTTTGCACCCTGTTCAATGTGGAATTGGTTTACTGTTTGGAATTGGTTTACATACAGTTGGTTTAAAAAAAAAAAACTTTCTCTTAACAGGTAGTGGTCTAGCTTTAGTTGAAACCAGTAACTTTGTATTGGCACCTAATGTATTATGGCTCCTGTATGACATATCGTTTGTTGCTCCCTAACTCTTTGTAAGTCGCTTTGGATAAAGGCAGCTGCTAAATGACTAAATGTAAATGTACTGTAGGAGCTCTTGCAGTCTCAAGTACCACCTACAGTGGCGGTTTTAGGCACGGGCGAACCGGGCAGCCGCCCGGGGCGGCAAGTTTTCACGACACGTGGGGGGCGGCAGAAGCACTTGAAAGAGAAAAATAATCTGCGCCGCTAAGCGGGTTTGTATTATCTATAATATAACTGTCTTTGTGGGGAATTGGCAAATTGCCGCCCCTGCTTGCTGAGAAGCGCAGAAGCTGTGTGAAAGTGGAAAGGGGAGGGGCCGCACCCGCGATGGACAGTTCACCTCTCCCAAATAGAGCGGACAAGGAGGGGGGATCCACTTTGTGGGCTAAAGTCCGTCACACCTTAAATTTCTTCCAAATAACGCACATTTCATTCATAATATTAAAGCACAGGCCTATAATTTGCATGTTTGTTTTTTTCTGAATTGTGTGTGTGAAATGGCTAATAAAAAAAGGAAATCCAAAACGATTATGTGAAGGTGAAGTGGTTTAGTCTTGACTTCTGGTCGTGAGTGACAGTGTTAAGGGATGGGAAATCTGTTGATTGTCGAGTGCCAGATAAACACAGCGACAGTGATGGAGAGAAAAAGGTTTAAGCCGTCAAGTGCCCAATATAGGAAAAAAGGTATGCAACTCCGTTCTCTCTTTAGGATTACGGTAACGTTATCCATGTCATCAATCAAGGGATAATATTAATTGGTGGTATAACGTTAACTCTTACGTTTGTTAGCCTTCTTGTTGTGATGCTTGCTATGCTTATACAACAATAATTCGATCTTAACTCAACAAACACGAGATCTTATTTCACCATAAGATTGTGCTTTGCAACAAAACCGTTACAAGGAAAGTTATTATTTATTTCCATCATTTGGATTAATGTTGGGCACTGTAATTAGCCAACGGAATTTACATATGTGTAGGAAGTTTTAAAGATGAACATTTGCTATAACTCTGTTGCGTGACAAAGAATATAATTCGAGGCAGTAACCAAGGAGCTAATTGTTCCCCCCTTAGATTAGATTAATATAGCGTCATGACAGATATTTGTCATGTATGGGCATGTTTATTTAAATTTTCAATTCATAAGAGTTACATTGTAGCCTACGGTCTTTTGATGTCAATTTCAATTCCAATTCAATTGCAATTTCAGGGGCACTTCTAAAATATTTTGGAGCGTCCTCTGCCACTGGTCAGCCATCAGCCTCCTTGAATTTATCACATTTATGCATGATAAGGATCTATCGGAGATCTACCCCAACTTTTGGACTGCTCTCAGGATTGCACTTACTCTGCCAGTCACTGTGGCTCAAGCAGAGACAAGCTTTTCAAAACTAAAGGTGATCAAGTCGTACCTGAGGTCAACCATGTCTCAGGAACGGCTCACTGGCCTTGCTATCATCAGTATCAATCACTCAATAGGGGAGCAGATGTCGTATGATGACATTATTGATGATTTTGCGTCAAGGAAGGCCAGAAAGGTCAGGTTTTAGTTTGTGTTTTCTGTTCTAAGTGCAATAGTGTAATAATTAGATTTGCTTTTGTGTGATTTGTGTGATGAAGGATTTGTGCTATTTATAATATGTATTCTATATTTTATTTGTATATTATTCTTAATAGTTCATATTATTGTTGTTCTCCGCTCATGTTACATCATGATTGTACATATGTTGCCACTTTTATGTATATAGAGTATATTTAAGTTCTGATAACTTGTACTGTTTTGTGCAGAATTGTAATTTTAAAATGTTCTGTTGAAGGATTTGTGCAGTTGAGAAATATAAGCTTGTCTTACACTTATATAGTTATGGAAAAACAAGGCTGTTTGTGCAAAATTTTGTTTTTGTTTTTTTCTTGGATGGGTGTGGTAGGTGGGGGGGCACCCAGAGGGGATCTCGCCCGTTGAGTGATTCAATGTAGAACCGCCACTGACCACCTAAACGCAAAGCATCCCTTAGCTAATGCGGAACTAAACACAAGTACATCCTATTGAACAGAATTTAATTTTCATTACAAATGATCATAGTAGAACAGCTTTCTCAAGCAGTTTGTGGTGCATTTTGGAAACAGGAGATGAGCCCCTGGTCTAATGCGCCACCTGGCTTGAGAAACCCGTTCTCAAAGACTTACTTTTAGTCATTATTTGGGTAGCACACATATTCTGAATGCCTTCGGCAGAATTAAAATGAGCCATTTTAATCTAGATTAATCTAGATTAATTCCAAGATTAATCTAGATTAAAAAAAATCATCTATGCCCACCTCTAATATATACATTTACATTTAGGCATTTGGCAGACGCTTTCATCCAAAGTTACATTGCATTATCCTATACATTTTACATAGGTATTTGCAATCCCCTGGGATCGAACCAACAGCCTTGCATTGTTAACGCAATGCTCTTACCACTGAGCTACAGGAAAGCTAAAATATATATATATATACAGTGAGGAAAATAAGAGGGGATCTCGCCCGTTGAGTGATTCAATGTAGAACCGCCACTGACCACCTAAACGCAAAGCATCCCTTAGCTAATGCGGAACTAAACACAAGTACATCCTATTGAACAGAATTTAATTTTCATTACAAATGATCATAGTAGAACAGCTTTCTCAAGCAGTTTGTGGTGCATTTTGGAAACAGGAGATGAGCCCCTGGTCTAATGCGCCACCTGGCTTGAGAAACCCGTTCTCAAAGACTTACTTTTAGTCATTATTTGGGTAGCACACATATTCTGAATGCCTTCGGCAGAATTAAAATGAGCCATTTTAATCTAGATTAATCTAGATTAATTCCAAGATTAATCTAGATTAAAAAAAATCATCTATGCCCACCTCTAATATATACATTTACATTTAGGCATTTGGCAGACGCTTTTATCCAAAGTTACATTGCATTATCCTATACATTTTACATAGGTATTTGCAATCCCCTGGGATCGAACCAACAGCCTTGCATTGTTAACGCAATGCTCTTACCACTGAGCTACAGGAAAGCTAAAATATATATATATATACAGTGAGGAAAATAAGTATTTGAACACCCTGCTATTTTGTATGTTCTCCTACTTTGAAATCATGGAGGGGTCTGAAATTGTCATCGTAGGTGCATGTCCACTGTGAGAGACATAATCTAAAAAAAATCCAGAAATCACAATGTATGATTTTTTAACTATTTATTTGTATGATACAGCTGTAAATAAGTATTTGAACACCTGAGAAAATCAATGTTAATATTTGGTACAGTAGCCTTTGTTTGCAATTACAGAGGTCAAACGTTTCCTGTGGTTTTTCACCAGGTTTGCACACACTGCAGGAGGGATTTTGGCCCACTCCTCCACACAAATCTTCTCTAGATCAGTCAGGTTTCTAGCCTGTTGCTGAGAAACACCGAGTTTGAGCTGCCTCCAAAGATTCTCTATTGGAGAATTGGAGATCTAGACTGGCTAGGCCACGCCAGAACCTTGATATCCTTCTTACAAAGCCACTCCTTGGTTATCCTGGCTGTGTGCTTCGGGTCATTGTCATGTTGGAAGACCCAGCCTTGACCCATCTTCAATGCTCTAACTGAGGGAAGGAGGTTGTTCCCCAAAATCTCGCAATACATGGCCCCGGTCATCCTCTCCTTAAAACAGTTCAGTCGCCCTGTCCCGTGTGCAGAAAAACACCCCCAAAGCATGATGCTACCACCCCTATGCTTCACAGTAGGGATGGTGTTCTTGGGATGGTACTCATCATTCTTCTTCCTCCAAACACGTTTAGTGGAATTATGACCAAAAAGTTCTATTTTGGTCTCATCTGACCACATGACTTTCTCCCATGACTCCTCTGGATCATCCAAATGGTCATTGGCAAACTTAAGACGGGCCTGGCCATGTGCTGGTTTAAGCAGGGGAACCTTCCGTGCCATGCATGATTTCAAACCATGACGTCTTAGTGTATTACCAACAGTAACCTTGGAAACGGTGGTCCCAGCTCTTTTCAGGTCATTGACCAGCTCTTCCCGTGTAGTTCTGGGCTGATTTCTCACCTTTCTTAGGATCATTGAGACTCCACGAGGTGAGATCTTGCACGGAGCCCCAGTCCGAGGGAGATTGACAGTCATGTTTAGCTTCTTCCATTTTCTAATGATTGCTCCAACAGTGGACCTTTTTTCACCAAGCTGCTTGGCAATTTCCCCGTAGCCCTTTCCACCTTGTGGAGGTGTACAATTTTGTCTCTTTGTGTCTTTGGACAGCTCTTTGGTCTTGGCCATGTTAGTAGTTTGATTCTTACTGATTGTATGGGTTGGACAGGTGTCGTTATGTAGCTAACAACCTCAAACAGATGCATCTAATTTAGGATAATAAATGGAGTGGAGGTGGACATTTTAAAGGCAGACTAACAGGTCTTTGAGGGTCAGAATTCTAGCTGATAGACAGGTGTTCAAATACTTATTTGCAGCTGTATCATACAAATAAATAGTTTACATTGTGATTTCTGGATTTTTTTTTAGATTATGTCTCTCACAGTGGACATGCACCTACGATGACAATTTCAGACCCCTCCATGATTTCAAAGTAGGAGAACATACAAAATAGCAGGGTGTTCAAATACTTATTTTCCTCACTGTATATATATATATATATTTTAGCTTTCCTGTAGCTCAGTGGTAAGAGCATTGCGTTAACAACGCAAGGTTGTTGGTTCGAACGCAAGGTTGTTGGTTCGATCCCAGGGGATTGCAAATACCTATGTAAAATGTATAGGATAATGCAATGTAAGTCGCTTTGGATAAAAGCGTCTGCCAAATGCCTAAATGTAAATGTATATATTAGAGGTGGGCATAGATGATTTTTTTTTATCTAGATTAATCTTGGAATTAATCTAGATTAATCTAGATTAAAATGGCTCATTTTAATTCTGACGAAGGCATTCAGAATATGTGTGCTACCCAAATAATGACTAAAAGTAAGTCTTTGAGAACGGGTTTCTCAAGCCAGGTGGCGCATTAGACCAGGGGCTCATCTCCTGTTTCCAAAATGCACCACAAACTGCTTGAGAAAGCTGTTCTACTATGATCATTTGTAATGAAAATTAAATTCTGTTCAATAGGACTCATGGATTAAAACGATGAGTCCTATTGAACAGAATTTACGATGACAATTTCAGACCCCTCCATGATTTCTAAGTGGGAGAACATGCAAAATAGCAGGGTGTTCAAATACTTATTTTGCTTACTGTACATATGCCAAATGCATAAATGTAATAAGAATATATATATATGTAGTAGAAGTATAGATAATTCTAATAGTGAAATAGTTATTTTGTAAATATATATATTCATATATATAGCTACCCCCCTCAGCTCACCTGGAAAATCACTTAGCCCACCTATCATCTTATATCTGGAGTCGGGCCTGTTGCTGATCATGTTTTTAAGTGTCCAGTAGTGTGAAATGTGTTTTGATCACACCTTGAGTGAAGTGATGAGCGTCAGATTCTTGTGGATGTTGTCACTGAAGTAGTTTCTCATGTCTCTGAAAGCTTTCTCGTGGTTCTCCAACATTGTGTTAATGTGGCTGTTCTTTCGTTCCTCAATCTCATGAACCTCAGTCTTGCGTTTCTGTTCTTCCTCCTGGCGCAGGTTCTGCATCTTTTTCTCATATTTACATCCAATTTCTGTGATAATAATAATTTTATCATCACTTATTAAATTTACCATTTAGTCAGATTTCCAAGAACTGCTACAAAACACCTATATTGCAGCCAAATCTGCCTTGTTAGTGGCAGTCGCTGATGGATGTCCAAGGAACTGTTCACTCGAAAATGAAAATTGACTACTAAACTTGACAACTGAAGGAAGTCAGTAAATTATAAGGTAATTTTCAATTCCCGGTGAACAATTACTTAAAGGAATTAAGATATTAATCCTCATGTCGTCCAAAACCTGTATATGGATAGTTGACAAATAAACCATTCCTGTCCTGTCCTATGGTGTGGAAGCAAAAAATATGATTAGAGGACCAGTCAGTAAAATCCAGCGGAATCTAGCGTTGAGGCTCAATTCTCCCCTCCCCCACCATTTCAAAGCACTACATACAAGCGTAGATTAATTTGCAGGCTTGCGTTTTTAATTTGTCTTTTTAATTTGAATATGTCTTTTAAATTTACTTCAGCGCAACCAAAAAAGGTACTCGCTGGCTGTAGTAGAGTAGGCGGGGCGAGACCGTGGTTCGAGGCCGGTAAGTAATTGTTAATTAGCGCCAGTGGTGCACGCACCGGCCTCGCATCACGTAGGAGACTGGGAGCATATAAAGAAACAATGGCGACCGGACTGTCGAAGAGAGAGGACCGGGCCCTCACGGTCGACCGCCGGCACAATAACATAAACATAAATATAAACATAAAACACGTTCGGGCCCGGTCCTCTCTCTTCGACGGTCCGGTCGCCATTGTTTCTTTATATGCTCGAACCACGGTCTCCCCCCGCCTACTCTACTACACTGGCCAATAAGAAATATGACAAAAAATATACCGGTGATTGGACAGATATGACATTTGGGATCTATCTATCCAATCAGATGCTGGTAATATAATGTCAATCCTTTTCATATACGTCACTGTTATTGCTACCCTAGATGCGCACATCTCTCAAGCGAGTCTGTGTGGTGATACCGTGGAGGTTCTCAGTGGTGAAGAAGCAACCTGCTACAAACAGCCTGACCAGGTCATTGCCGGCGGGTCGAAGCGGGCTGCTGCCTGCCACGTCCCCCACCTAAGCTAGGACCTTTTTAGGGCCGGGCGCCTACTCTCTCTCAAAAGAGCTACTCTCTCTCCGGTCTTCACCGCAGGACTGTTGATACGACGGTGCGCCAGGCGACACCTTCTAGTAACAACAGGCAGGTAAGTTAGCAGAGCCATCAACCTCCCCTGGGTTTTGCCCTGTGCGAGGTGACCTCTCTGTCGACCACCGAACCACCCCCCACGGCACAGTGAATCAAATCATGCCTCTGGTCTAGCTGTCACAGTACTTGGGCGCTTGGAGCGCACCAGCCTGTCACGCTGTCTAGAGAGGCGCTTGCCAGGCGCCTGCCCAGATTTCAGGGGGATTCTCACACCTCAGTCGAGGGGAGAATGCTCCCGGGCTACCGACCGAGGTTGCCGATTGGTTTGTGGTTCCAAGATGGGTTCCAACCCCTCTTGCAGGACAAACATGTGCTGGTCCGATCGGACAGGACGACTCTCGGGGAGCATATCAATCAAAGCTGGCATGCTCTCACGGAAGATGTCTCGACTCGCCTGACACCTCCTCCTATGGAGTCAGGAGGTGATCAAGCCCTTGTGAGCCACCTTCATCCCGGGCGACCTGAACCAGACAACCGATACGCTCTCTCGTCAGAGAAATCTACCCAGAGAATGGCAACTCTATCCCCGCGTAGTCCGGCTTATATGGGAGCGGTTCAGCCAGCCGTAGGTGGACCTGTTTGCCTCCATGGACTCCACCCATTGCCCGCTTCGGTACTCCTTGACCGTGGGACCCTTCGGCACGGATGCCTTATCACACTTCTGGCCTTGGGACAAGCAGAAGTACGCCTTCCCCCCAGTGAGCCTCCTTGCACAGGTCCTGTGTAAGGTCAGGGAAGAGGGACACCAAGTACTGCAAGTTGTGCCTTACTTGCCCAACTAGACTTGGTTCTCAGACCTGGTGGCTCTGACGACAGTTCCCCCTGGCTAATTCCCCTGACCTTTTGTCGTAGGGGAAGGGCACGGTGTGGCAACCCAAGCCAGTCCTCTGGAATCACCATGTCTAGCCCCTGGATGGGACAAGGAGACCTTGAGTGGCTTGCTGCCGGCTGCCAGAGAGACCGTCCTGCTGGCTGGAGTCCCCACCACTAGGCGTTTATACGCATTCTTAGTGTCCCATGGTTGCATAGAATTTGGGCCCGGAAGTTCTTATATTGTCCTGAGACCCCAGCCAGGTTACGTGCCAAAGATTCCCACCACTCCCTTTCGGAACCAGGCCTCCTCGTGAGCACTGGCTCAGGTCGACTCTCTGGCACACATATGTGGTGCTGCGGGTTGGCCTTCATGCAGTACCTTTGCGAGGTTTAACCACCTCCGCGTGGAACCAGTGTCAGTTCATGTCTTACATGCTACCGTCCTGAGAGGCCGGCAACTGGCTAGGGCGTACACCTGTGAAAGCACCTTCTTTCCCTTTCCAGGTGAGTCTAGCGTTTTTTTAGCCACCCTATTTCCCCCCTTAGGACGAAGTACAGACATTCCATCCATCACTAAGCATCGGCAATTATGGTAACGGACCGGGCGGAGTGGCCTGGTGAAACCAAAGTCCAGCACAGGTAGAGTCACCCCTTTTCAGGTGGACCCCTATACTCTGACTATTGACCCATACCTAGTGACTCCCCTACAGGGTCTGTTGAATTCCTCACTCTTGGTTCCCCTATCAGCGAACCTGTGACCTCCCCTCCGGTGGGTTTCCCCATCTGGATTATATCCCCCCACTCGCATTTTGTTGCATGTTGTTCTCCCCTGCGGCGAGGCCATGTTGGTGTCTTCCCATGTAAACCTCCCCTTGTGAGATGATGTGATCTCCTTAGCACAGTCTTCAACTGGGAGAGCAGTATTTCCCCAGTGTTCCTTACGGCCCCGGGTGGCGTCTCACTAATAGAGACGGACACCACCGTCCGTGAGGGCCGTCGATACAAGCCCCTCAGTAGGTTACTAAGTACTGATCCCACTGGAAGGTAACGTCTCATAGTAGCGCTCACCTGTGACTCGCTAGTCAAGTCAGCATCACTCCACTTGAGGTTGTGATACCGCTCAGCGCCGTGGCATGTAGGATAGGTCCCCAGTCTGTCGAGAGACCGACTGAAGGGGAACGTTTCGGTTATGACTGTAACCTCCATTGCCACACCGCTTTGCCGACCCGCTGCAGCGACCGGAGATGTCTCTCAGATTCTTCAGCCCAAAGGGTGAGTAAATGGCCGAGCCATCTCCCTTTTATACAGTATGTACGGGGCGGGGAATGGCGTGCGTCTGCCATTCACCAAGCCCATTGGCGTTTTTAAATTCCTTTCGGAGATGATAGGTTTTCAACATCAAACCCCAGTCTGTCTCTCAGTACAACATCTTGTTGCTTCCATCAGGGAATGGTGGTTACAGGCGTAACCGAGACGTTTCAAGGTGTGTGCCTGTTCACCTTAGTATTAACGTGTGGACCATGTATAATTTTTTTTCAGTAAAGAAAATTGATCTAGGTTGTTGGCAGACAGGAGTGCGGTTGTTTTAGGCGTTGTGCCAAATGTTGATCCCCTGGCAGAGTTTGACTCTCCATATTGATACATCTACATAGTAAACTAATCTTAACCCCTCCCCCACACCGAGTCCTAACATTAAAGGCTAAGTAGATCTTTTGGAAAATGCTGACGTTTGCCTGCTAGCAGTGCAATCATACAATCCCTCTTTCTCGCGAATCACCATCTAAAGCCATGTCTCTTCAAAAACACATGACCGCGCGCACAGACCAGAAGCTGTTGGATCGGTTAGAGTGTAGTCATGTCAAACTCAACGTTGAGAAACAGTGGCGATATATTTACAAGTGGCCTCCACTTCAGGGAAAGCAGGAATTCAAAATACATGTTCAGCGCTTCACGTGAACCTATTTGCATCACGCATCATGTCAAAATACATGCCTGAAGCAGACGTGTTGAAAGGGTTTATGATAAACGAGACGCTCGCGTTCAGAAGACACTGCTTTAACACTTAAGTCTGATTACACATGAGACTGAGCGAGTACCTAGCAAAATGCATTACAAGATTGTCCCAAATGACTTCCATACTTACCACTCGAACTGCAATGTTATTGTTAATGGACTTGGACAATAATATTATAGAGATGATTGTTTGACAATAAAGAAACTCCAGCAAGGAGTTACACCAGGGTGGAGCATGTGTTCAGTCTATTTTGTTTTGTTGCGGCTTTTGGCCTGAACTAGATCACCCACTAACTAGCTGGGGGACCATCACACCCCCGGCCATAAGACCCAGGTTCCTCCATAGGAACCCTGAGTAGGAAAATTCTAATTCCTCTTTACATTACACAACAAAGAATACTTATTACCTATGAAAACTACCCAAACACCAATTACCATAGACAAAATTTCATAAAACAGGTTATATACAAAAGTATTCAGACCATTTCCCTTAGAAAAAATCTGAAAAGATGGCGGCGCGTTCGGACGCAGCGGCTACTCCGGGTCCTAAAAACGGTGTTTTTATGTCTGTTAGTCTCGTCTCCTCGTCTTCAAACTGTCTGACTTTATTGAAAAATCAAAAGACAAACACCCGGAAACACATCTATGATCGCCAGAGCCTCCTGGATATCGACAATGTGTACAAACATCAGCTTTCACCGGCGACTACTGAGAAGCTACAAGGCCACTGTCTGCTGCTGAAGCCGGACCCCGAGACCGCGGCCTCGCCTACTGATGCCACCCGCACAAAGCGGCGACGCCGGCGGTGTGAGAGGGGACAGAAGCGCGGCAAGCGGGGAGGTATTCGAGCTAGGCTAAGGGCTAATCCAACTAGTCCAGCAATTCCATCACTCATGCTCTCAAACGTTCGCTCTCTGGATAACAAACTGGACTTAATTCAACTCAGCCGGTCTACACAGCATGAGACAAGGGATTGTTGTGTGTTTGTTTTCACTGAAACATGGCTAAACCACAACATCCCGGACTCCGCCATTCAGCTGCACGGACTAACCTGCTGCCGAGCGGACAGAGATTCATCACTGTCTGGTAAGACTCGCGGGGGTGGCTTGTGTGTGTATATCAACAAAGAATGGTGTAACAATGCAGCGGTATTATCAAAACACTGTTCATCGCTGGTGGAGTTTATGGTTGTGAAATGTCGACCGTTCTATCTGCCGCGGGAGTTCACGGCCATTGTTATTGTCGCGGTGTACATTCCCCCGTGTGCAAATGCTAAGGACGCGCTTCGTGAACTGTACAGCGCCATCAGCGAACAACAAACAAATAACCCCGACGGCTTTTTCATCATAGCCGGCGACTTCAACCACGCTAACTTAAAGACAGTTTTACCAAAGTTCTACCAACATGTGAACTTTGCAACAAGGGGAAATAACACACTGGACTTTGTTTACACAACAGTGAAAAACGCATACAAAGCCGAACCCCGCCCCCACCTCGGATACTCGGACCACATCTCTGTTATGCTAACCCCAGCATACAGACCGCTTCTCAAACTGGCCAAACCGGTTCAAAAGCAGATCACGGTATGGCCAGACAATGCTACCTCAGCACTGCAGGACTGCTTCCAGGACACAGACTGGAACATGTTTAAAGAGGCGGCCACTTATAATAACCATACAGACCTGCAGGAGTACACGGAAACTGTGACTGCTTACATCAAATACTGCATTGATGATGTGACAGTCACCAAGACCATCACCACACGTGCAAACCGGAAGCCATGGATGACAGCAGAGGTTCGTGGGCTGCTAAATACCAGAGATGAAGCGTTCAGATCAGGAGATAAAGCAGCCCTCAAAACAGCAAGAGCCAAACTGTCCCGTGGCATCAAAAATGCAAAACGGTCATATGGCAATAAAATCAACACTCATTTCACAAACAGCAGAGATACACGGAGCCTGTGGCAAGGCATTAAGACCATCACTGACTACAAGTCCCCGCCACAAGACTGTGACGACGACACATCCCTCCCAGATGCACTTAACCACTTTTATTCACGGTTTGAAATGCAGAACGACACATCTGCACAAAAACTGCCCACACCTCCCAACGACCAGGCACTCTGTCTGTCTCCAGCCGACGTAAGGAAGACCCTATCTAGGATTAACCCACGCAAGGCTGCGGGTCCTGACAATATACCTGGCTGCGTACTGAAAGACTGCACTGAACAGCTGACAGATGTCCTAACAGATATCTTCAACACCTCGCTGA
The DNA here is from genome assembly GCA_008369825.1 of Triplophysa tibetana. Lineage (NCBI taxonomy): Eukaryota > Metazoa > Chordata > Actinopteri > Cypriniformes > Nemacheilidae > Triplophysa > Triplophysa tibetana. The sequence goes on from CM017903.1 coordinate 2,462,858, forward strand.
GCCAAGCAGTCATCCCCACATGTCTCAAATCCACGACAATCATACCGGTACCAAAAAAATCACCTGTGTCCTGTCTAAATGACTACCGTCCCATAGCACTGACTCCAATCATAATGAAGTGCTTTGAGAGGCTAGTCATGCACAACATCAAAAACAGCATCCCCAACACACTCGACCCGCTCCAGTTTGCATACCGCCCAAACCGCTCTACGGATGATGCAATTTCCTCCACCCTCCACCTGGCTCTTACCCACCTAGAAAATAAAGACTCATATGTTAGAATGCTGTTCATCGACTTCAGCTCAGCATTCAACACAATAATCCCACAACAGCTCATCAATAAATTAAGCCTGCTGGGCCTCAACAATTCCCTTTGCAATTGGATCCTGGACTTTTTAACCGGAAGACCTCAGTCAGTCCGTGTCGGCCACAACACCTCGAGCACTACCACACTGAGCACAGGTGCCCCACAGGGCTGTGTCCTCAGCCCGCTGCTCTTCACGCTGCTGACCCACGACTGCACTGCCAAGTTCAGCTCCAACCACATCATCAAGTTTGCCGATGACACATCAGTGGTAGGTCTCATCAGCCACAACGATGAAACGCACTACAGAGAGGAAGTGGCACAGCTGGCTGAATGGTGTGGCGCAAACAACCTGTCCCTCAATGTGGAGAAGACAAAGGAGGTTGTGACGGACTTCAGGAGAAACCCCGTTGACCACCCCCCACTGACCATCGACACCTCGACTGTGGAGAGAGTCAGCAGCACTAAATTCCTGGGGGTGCACATCACAGAGGACCTCACCTGGACTACCAACACCAAGTCTGTCTCCAAGAAGGCACAACAGCGCCTACACTTTCTCCGCCGGCTGAAAAAAGCAAGCCTCCCTCCACCCATCCTCACCACCTTCTACAGGGGTACCATTGAGAGCGTGCTGACCAGCTGCATCACTGTCTGGTACGGAAACTGTTGTGCAACAGACCGCAAGACCCTCCAGCGGACAGTGAACACCGCTGCAAAAATCATTGGTGCCCCTCTCCCCTCCATCCTGGATATTTTCCTTACACGATGCTCCAGCAAAGCAAAAAGTATCGTGGAGGACCCCACCCACCCCTCCCACAGTCTCTTCCAGCTCCTACCCTCAGGTAGACGGTACCGGAGTATCAGAGCCCGCTCCGCCGGACGCTCAACAGCTTTTTCCCCCAGGCTGTGAGAGCCCTGAACTCACATCACACCGCCCCTCTCTGAAACCCCTAACAACCCCCCCCCCCCCCACATACACCATACCACGTCTCAGGAAAAAACTGTGAACTTTTATTTCCGTGCAATTCAGGTGAGCGGGCCTGCACAAGCCACCTGTAGCAACACACTCTCCTCTGCATGCACTAGACACTTTCACACACCATTGTGTGTCCATAATCCCACAAAAGACTGATTGTAATATATGACTGTAATGTATGTATGTTTACTGGCTCATGCACCACAAATCACCTTACACTGTTTCCCAGCCAGCTGCTTGAATGTCTCTCTCTTTGCACATGTACAGTATTTGAAGTCATTTGCACAGTTGTACAGTTTGTTTTTATTTATTTATTTTTTATCTCTTAGTTTATGTATAGGTAACCACTTTTATATATATCATATGTATAGTCAAAGCTGACAGTAGGTTAGTTGGGTATAGGTTTATACTGTTTTACTTCGTGTTGTATATCTGTATTTATGTAGCACCGTGGTCCTGTGAGGCACGACATCTCGTCCCGCTATATGTCCACACATGTAGTGGAATGACAATAAAGCTCAACTTGAACTTGAACTTGAACTTGAACTTGAGAATCGTGTCCAACCAAGTCAAACCATCCAAAAATACTCCCAGCACTTTACACATTCAAGAACCCGATGGTCACTCTGGCAGAGGTCCAGCATGTCTCTGTGGAGAACCTTCCAGAAGAACAACAATCTCTGCAGCACTCCACCAATTAGGCCTATATGGCAGAGTGACCAGACGGAAGCCCCTCCTCAGTAAAAGGCACATTACAGCCCATCTGGAGCTGGCCAAAAGTCACCTGAAGGACTCTCAGACCATGAGAAACAAAATTCTCTAGTCTGATAAAACAAAGATTGAACATCATGTCTGGAGGAAACCAGGCACTGCTCATCACCTGGCCAATGCCATCCCTACAGTGAAGCATGGTGGTGGCAGCATCATGCTGTGAGGGATGATTTTAAGCGGCAGGAACTGTGAGACTAGTCAGGATCGAAAGATGAATGCTCTAATATACAGAGACATCCTTGATGAAAACCTTCGCCAGAGTGCTCTGGACCTCAGACTGGGGCGAAGGTTCATCTTCCAAAAGGACAATGGCCCTAAGCACAAAGCAAGATAACAAAGGGGTGTCTACAGGACAAAACACATCTGGAGAGATCTGAAAATGGCTGTGCAGTAGAGATGCGCGGAAAAGCTCAAATGTCACCCGCATTCGCAGCTTCAAATAAATGATCCACCCGCCATGCCCGCACGTATAATTTTCTCTGATATAGATATCTGCACCCGACCCGATCGTCACTTTAATTTAATCTTTCGATTAAGCACACACATGATGTACCATATAAGAGGTGACATTCTATGACTTTCCTATACATACAGTGCCACACAGTCGTTGCATATTACATACCCAGCACTTTATTCATCCTTGTTAAACCACTTCGCTAAAACGCTACCACACGGTTCTCTCTTTCCTACCTTTGGTTTGTTTTTAATTCTCCCTTTTTGAAATTCGGATCTGTTTTGCCTCCATTTCTGCTTTAAGAAATAGACCGTCCTCTACCGCCACTACTCGCGCATTTCTTTTAAATTACTGCAAATTAGCGCCTGATTAAAATGCATTTAAAACATATTCGTATTTTTTGCGAAATTTTGTTAATATTGTATATGATATCGTCCACCCGCGATCCAGCCGCAATTAATCAGAATGTATTTTTTTATTACCCGACCCACCCAACCCGCGGATCATCCGCAGCGCCCGCGGATTTAAACGCCATCCGCGCATCACTACTGTACAACGACGCCCCCCATCTAACCTGATGGACCTTGAGAGGTCCTGCAAAGAAGAATGGGAGAAACTGCCCAAAAATAGGTGGGATATGTCTTTTTGAGTATGATGCTACAAGCTTGAGGCTGTAATTGGTTCTAAAGGTGCTTCAACAAAGTATTGAGCAAAGGCTGTGAAAACATATGTACATTAGCTTGTTTTATTTTTTTATTTTTAATAAATTTGCAAAGATTTCAAACAAACTTCTTACACGTTGTCATTATGTGGTATTGTTTGTAGAGTTTTGAGGAAGATAATGAATTTAATCCATTTTGGAATAAGGCTGTAACATTACAATATGTGGAAAAAGTGAAACACTGGGAATACTTTCCGGATGCACTGTACGTTACATGTTTTGCCGAGCTTTGCATTACTGCTTTCCGAAACTAAACTGCAAGCGTGAAAGGCACTTGAAAGCCCCCTGACAGAATTTTCATTTTTGGGTGAAGTATCACCTTAATCCACCCCTGACTACAGAGGCTGACAAAACATGGCGAACTTCATGCAAGTGACCCACGCTGTATGTAGATAGAAATAGCTGATTCTAAGGGAATAAAGACATATCGCTTCATTATGTAAGTTCTTTATACAGCTTTCAAGACATTGCAATATGTAAATTATCCTCCCAAAAATTACACACTGGGCCGTATGATAAATTATTAATATTTATAAATAGAATGAAAGAGGTGTATCTTCATTGTTCATTTTGTCAACTACCCATATGAATTTTTCTTTTTCAAAACACAAAGTCATAGAGGTTTGGAATGAAATGAGGGTGAGTAGACAAATTTCACCTTTTGTTGATGTATACAACCACCAACTGTTTAGCTATTTTTACCTAACCTAACCCAAACCACTTAGTTTATCTTTTCTAGATACAATTTTTAAAGGTCCAGGTTCCATGGTGGGATATGTAGATAAAAATAGCTAATTTTAAGGTAGAGTAAACATAACGCTTCATTATGTAAGGTCTTCATACACCTATATTTTATTAAATTTCTGTCAATAGATCCTCACAGAAAATGACATGCTGGACCTTTAATTGTTAATTTAACTTATACCATAGGTGTCTGAAATCCTTCTGTTCTACTTATTGGTGTTCTCAGTAGTCAGCTCTTTCTAAACAATTGCTGTTTACAGAAAAAAGAACCGTGTCTAGAATATTAGAAAAATAAACGATCTTACCTCGTACTTGTCTGGCAAAATCATTTCTCAGATCAGTCGTTTCTTCATTATGTTTCTGTTGGAAGAGCGATAGATATAAATCAGAATTACTGCAATAACTATTACTGTACTGTATAGTAAAGTGTATTCCAAATATTTGCATACATGTTGAAGGCTTTTGAGCACATTTTCACTGGACAGCTCCTGCTCTTTCAGTTCCACTTTTAAACTGCGCAGATCCTTGTGCAGTTGTGTCTCGATGTCAGCATGCTCCTTCTGCAGCAGTTTGGTGCCGACAATACCTTCAGCTTTCAGCTCTGACAGGCTGTTCTGCTGTTCATAGAGAAGGTGCTTCACTTTCTGCTTGTATACCTACAAAACAACAATACACGTCACAAAGATATCACAAACGATTAGGTTCAGACAGCGAGTCGTAAACTAATTGTCTTGAAGGGAAATTAAAATGCTGACATCACAAGACCTTAATCTCTACTTGGTGACGCTCTTCAGTCTCCTCCATCTCACGATCTCTGTTCCTCAGCTCACACTTATTCTCTTCCAAATGTCGTTTGGTTATTTCCCAGAATGTGTGGATTTTGTCTCTCTCCAGTTGAAAATAGTTGCGCTCCTCTCGTTCTCTGTCGAGCTCCTCTCGCAGACGGACAATGTGCTCCTCCAACTAAATATTTTATGATGTTATTGTTAACGATGGAGAGATGAAATGAAGAAAACAAGGAATGATGCCGGTCAGCACAGGTCAACTGTGTTTGATTGTAAATGATAGTGTTTACAATAAAATTATGCAGAGTAGAGGAAGTTGGGCACAACCTGGCCCGTCAATCATGCAAAAAACTTGAGTTGAAATCATATTTTTACAAAAGTAGACCCTCACTCGACCCTGTGTTACAATTAAAGGTCCATGTTAAATTTAAACCGATGTTAGCTTGTGCCACGTTCATCCCTACATTTCAAAACATTTTTCTTATCCACCTTTTCCACAGTGCGCGAAAGTACCCATTATGCCTTGCCTGTGCAAGTAGGGATGATGATTTAAGATCGGACAACATGCTATTTCTTGCATTTGATTTCTTAACACTGTTAAACATGCTTGCTTCTAGGGCTGTGCGATATTTAGGAAAAATACGATAGCATGCTGAATAATGTGATATTCGATATGCGGTACGATATTTATTTTTCTAAAAATAACACCATACCTGCTCTTTGGACATCTCCTCTGTTGACAAGCCATCCACTACTGTAGGGGTTTTTCCCTTTGATGACTTGGTCGATGCTTTTCTTTTTGGTGGCTGCAATATTAAACACATAGATGTAGTAAATGCAAACATTTGTGGGGGTCGTTGTCCGTTAAACAAAAGATTGTTCTTTATAAGTAAAATAGATGTGTTCCATTTAAGTTAACATAGCATCTGCGGAATAACGCCTGAGCTTAACCCTGAGTTTTTTACTTGTGTTTTGTTTGATGCAGAAATACTTTAACGTCTTTTAGCACAGAAACTTTTATTTGACCTAAACAGCAATACATGAAGCGTGCTCTTGCTGGAACAACAGGAAATTAACAGACATTTTAACAACCACAAATCACCACATTATGCAATTTTTCTGACACTTAACTTACTTACCATTGTTCGTGATTATATCTCCAGCTTACGTGCAAACATTGGAAAGCTTGTAGCTTCAAATGACGCTACCCCAACAACAACAGTATCTTAGCAACTTAACACCTCGCGATAGTTGGGCTGTATTTTCGCGAGGATGTGGCAGTATGTGGGGCGTGCCCTACCGCATTGAGCGCCATGGCCAAATGCAGCGATGAGTCAGTAAGTTTGCCACATTGGTCAGGGCAAAATGTCCTGAAAATACGTGAACAAGGGCGCTGGGTGTTTTTCTGAAGATAAAGCACAAGGACGTTTCGCAACCGATTTTAACGTTTACAGTCTACAAAACGTCCCGTCTCTGTTTTCTTTGAAGCTCAATAATTAGACTTGAAAAAATATTGTTGAAAGGAACTGTGGACTTGATATAGATAATTGACCAAATTTCTGTCATCTTGCTGTACATTTTGTAAAGTTGAATTAAATAAACAATGCTATTATCTATGTGGAAAAAACGTAATGATAAATTGTAAAAAATCTGATATATAAAATAAGCTGGGCAATACATCCGACAAACCAATCTACAGTTGTATTGATGTAGTTTTAGTCATTATACTGTAGAGTTGAACATGCGTGTTATGATAAGTATTGAAAAAACTATAAAATGGGGGTGTTGTGATACTGAGTTTATCGCATTTATCATAAATAGAAGACAATTGATTGCTCGATCCCTCTGGTGTAGATTAACACGGTCTGTCCTGCTCTCGACAGTGGCGCTTCTCTCTCGCTTGTCGCTTCGCCAGACTAGAACAGAGCAACGCACCTACACTGAGCTTATATTGAGTTTTATTTCTCTTTTAAATCTCGCTGTCTATTTAAAGTTAATGGCTGATGAAGAATTGGAAGCTATTAGACGGCAACGTATGGCCGAACTCCAGACGAAACATGGGGTAAGAGAAATACCAAGATATTCGCTTTCTTTTCACCAGTAAAATAATTAAGAGCACATGTCAGGCCCAGTGAAAATGAAATATTTTGACACTAATTTACTGGAATTGTTGTCTGATCTGCCCTAAAATCCATCTAAAGCTTATCTGGAAGAGTATATCTTTCTATCGTTTATGTAGTGTGCTGAGGCGTATGTTAGCCAACAGCTGATTTTAGCCATATAGCTAACGGATTCTAGAGAATAGCACCATAGTTCTGATTTTCAGACACGTCCACAGCTTTATAAAACAATTTACTGCTATTTTACTTGTGCATGTGAAGTGTTTTGTCAATGTCTTTCAGAAACAATTATTTATTTTGTTTTTTTTCACCGTATAGTAACGTTACTCTAATTAGGTAACTGTTACTAGTTTAGTCAAAACTAAAAAAAGTAATTTCTTTTCTACAGTTTTTTTTCTCGATTGCTTAAACACATTTCTCGAAATTATGTCTCGTGTTCTCTAAACCGTAAACAGAAATCCTAAACATCTCACTCAATTCCCCATACATCATATTTTCAGTTCAAAATGAAGCTCTCTTCTCAAAACCCTTCAAACTTGCTGAAAGAACTAACTTTTCCCGCAGATATGACACACAAGCCCTCAAAAACACCCACACTACAACATAGTCTGAGACACTGGTGAGATCAATTCATAACACTGTTACTAAAATCTCTTATTGGGATTCAAGAATAATTTGACAACTTGGTTCTTCTTAGAATATACAACATAAATGAGTGCAGAGAGTGTAGAATGCAAGAATGAGCTTTAGGAAGAAATAAAACATTACACTACTGTAAAGTAGATGAAGATGATCTTACTGTACAAGACAAGTAAAAAAAAAACAAAGAACAATATGAACTGGTCATGCAACACAATACAGTATACAAGTGCACAGATCACATTTACATTCAGGCATTTAGCAGATGCCTTTATCCAAAGTGACTTTCAGAGAAGATAAAGGAAACCAACAAAACCGTGAAAATGGAAAATATGGCATCCTCTGCACCCTTGGCCAAACTCAAATGCACATTTGTAAACTTGACAATCACAAATTTGAGGGTGTACACGTGCTACAGTTTGCTTGATACAGAATAGTGAAATTTCTCTCCTATAAAGTGTGTACTGTTATGATACTGTATGTACAGTAAGTAGTATAAAGCCCAGTAGATGATTCTAGGATGCACAATGACCTGATCTCCTATTGATATTATCCTGAGATTCTGATTGGTGTGTCATCAGTTTTGCCACCGAATGTTTATGATTCCGCTAAAATTTATATTTTTGTTTGCTTTAGATGTAATTCAGTGTGTATTAGTGTTGTCACGATACTGGAATTTCTAACTTCGATACGATACCTTGAAAAATATCGATACTCGATACCATTTTCGATACCACAGAGAAAAAAACTACCACAACATTAAGGGGGTCATTTTTTTTTTATTATTATTTAAAGATAAATATAACATATATAATGTATTATAAAGAGTTATTAAAGGGTAAAATGCATTATAATTCTTCATAATGTGTGTTGTAACGCATTATGTACTGTTGCAGGTCGAGTCTCATCTTCTTTCTGGTGCTACAAGAGAATGCCAAACTTTAATAAACATGTTTTTTTTTTTGGACCACACTTAAAATGAACTGAACTGTGTAACTAATCTTAGAACTTAAGTTAATGGTAATAGATATTTGTTAACATGAATAAACAATGAAAAATACTTCCAAAACATGTATTAATCTTAGTTAAAAGTTAATTTAAACTAACATTTACTAATACATGTACCAATTAAAATCCAAAGTTCTATCTGTTTATATTTTTTTTCATTGGACCAGATCAAACATGATCCGTTGTATTTTATTACATACTGTCATCAAAGATTAAAATATACTGTAGCAAATGGATTGCTCATCGTTCATAAATGCTGGTTAATACATAACATTATTTGATGAACATATTTTAATGCCGGATTCACATATCACTGATCCACACACGCAAACTTGCGTGCATCACACGCGAAAACAATGCTCACTGGATAGACATGAAGACAAATTACAGAATTTAAGTAATCATTTTTTGAATTAAGTTAATTAAGCACAAGTTAATTTACATTTGACCACAGTTAAAGTATTTAAAGATTCACAGCTATAGATTCCTCAGTGGGATTATATTAACTTTAAGAACTACGGTGAAAAAACGAGACAACACTCGTATTGCTATATTAGAGGTGTTAGCGCCTTTTGTTAGCACTGCTCTGTAGCAACTCTTGCATATCGGCTTGTTTGTGTCCTTCGGCTTTCCATGTTCATTTGCTTCATATCCAAAACATTTCCAGATAGCACTCCTGCTGTGTTCTTTATCAACCAAAGCCGGTAGCGGAGGCGCCGCACACGCCATATTTATATTCACTTTTGCTATTTAACCAGAGCGAATGAGACGAGACACGTGACAGGCACTGCGGTCACGTGTGGTGTTCGTCAACGCGCCTTTGGAGATAAGTGAAAGTGACAGCTCGTCTTGGCCCCGCCTACCCGCTAACATTTTTGTGTCATTTGATATGTCAGATGGTGTAGTCTGTTGGGATTGGTCAAACACGTTCATCATTTGTTGCAAATGGAACCCCACTACCATCATTACAGGATTACGGTTTACATGTGGTTGGATGTCATGTATATTATATGTGTAGCTAGAGATGGCGGCGATTTTACCAATTTGAGCCCGAGTCTGACGAGGAAGAATCAGAAGACGCTAATCCAAAACAAACTCCACCACGACTGGAGCAGGATGTTTGTCAGTGGCAAGTGACAACTCTTGTCATAAAAACTCCCAGTGTGACAACATGCATGTTGTGCTTTTACTCATCAATGAAATAAAATATTTTTTCTTAAAATAATTTTAATATGTTAGCAGTACTATTATTTCGATTTCGCGTTGTCATGGTATATTTCAGGCATTTCAGGAAGTCGACGTTATGAAAAATGATAGAGATGAAACCCAAATATGTCTATATAGGTGCACGTGCGGCAAATGTGTCAAAATGCAAAGTCAATAGCCATATAAAGAAACTGTAACACCCCAGAAATAACGGTATATGCTAATGTTAGCGTTATATGCAAGAGCTAAACGCATATCACCCCTTTTACTGTTGGATAAATGTGTGCTATTTGAGTATCTGGACACTTCAGATTATTATAGTTTGTGTTTTCTGAATGAGAACATTTCCAAAATGAGGCTGTTTGTGTGTGGGGTTTGATCAAGTTGGTGTATTGTTCTGAGAATGTGTTTATAGTTGTCAGAAAATGGTGAATTGTTTCATGAAGTGTGTAAGCAATCGAGAAAAACTGTAAAGTGAATTTAAGTATATATTTAATTAACCCTCATTTTAGGACCCTTCCAATGACCAGCAGGGACAGCAAGAGTCCAAGCAAAGGTAGGGTATATATTTATCTGCCAAAAATTCGGCACAATCCCTTCATATAAATTTCATATAATATTATTATTGTGATTTTTCACAGAGAGACTGAAATGAGAAACTCTATACTGGCTCAAGTCTTAGATCAGTCTGCCCGTGCCAGGTGTAAGTACATGCACACATTATTTAGACAACCCTATGTTTTTTTTATTTTAACGGCATCAACACATTTTTATCTGTTTACACTGTCTACAAAAAGTTTTGTTTGGTGTCTCACAGTATTACATTGATCTGTAGAATAGAGACAGAATGAGAGGGTTTTAGCAATTATTTTAGATCCTCAAAATGGGGCTGAATCTGCTAAAATGCTGTACAAAAAATTAGAAATGCATTATAAACTCTAACCATCACCCCAAACCTAAGTCTGTCTATAAGTATTTTAGCAACATGTGTAGCTTGATTGGTTAAAAGCAATAAGCCAACATCTGCCTTTAGTTTGAAATATTTGTTGAATTCTGGACCCTTTTTGAGGATTAGTGTTAACAAAACTGCACTTTTAAATATAATTAAAAAGTATTCAGACTGCTTTGCAATTTTCGCAGGTTGTTACATCAAATTAGTCTTGTAAATGTGTTTTAAAACAATCAAACAGACACATTCCATATGGGCTGCATTTCCTGATAACAAAGGATCTTAGCACTATATTATTTATCTTCCCTATTATGGCAGTAAATAGGGGATGATATCTGTTTGGTTACTGACATTCTTCCAAATTAATGTCAGTAGCTACATGTGAGGTGTCTTCTCTCTAAACTGTCCGCACCAGCGACTGACTTCCACCTTTTTGTCCCGATAACATCACGTTATTAATACATCTATTTATAGTTTTTTTACATTTATGAATCGATTTGGAATCGTCCACAGCCGCATCGCAAAATATAGAGACCGCAGTCCCCCCAAATTGTGTTGTTAGTTTTTTTTTATCTTATTTTAATTTCAGTTTCATTTTTTTATTTTGTTTAAAATATCATAATGTGTATCGTATCGTTAGCCCTACATCGAGATGTGTACCAAATCGGGACCTGAGTGTATCGTTACACCCCTAGTTACCACACACAACAGCACATTGTTCAAATGTTCAAATTTAATTGTAATGTTTGTCGTGTTATTGTATTTAAAGTGCTCTTTTTGGTTATACTACCTTCTTGCGCGTCTCATTTCAAGCCTCCGTTAGAGTGAACAGACTCTGTGGCCTAAGCCACTGCTACGTTGTGTGAGTGTGTGAACATGCGTGCGTTTTTGCAGTAATGTGACAGAAGAGCCAATGATAATAATAATATTGTTTATTATTATCTATCAGTGTTTATTAATTTCTCCGATTAAATTTTCTATTGAGTTATCTTATTTATTCGATTTTAGTATATGTCAGTTGTGGTCTAGTGGTTAGAGAGTTGGACTCATAATCAGAAGGTTGCTGTTTCAATTCTCAGTGCCACCAGGAAATGACTGAAGTGCCCTTGAGCAAGGCACCTGTTTGCTCTGCAGTGATCGCTGCCCACTGCACCCTACTTGTAAGTCGCTTTTGATAAAAAAAAGCGTCTGCCAAATGAATAAATGTAAAATGTAAATATGTATTTCTTAATTGTTTCTGAAATGCTTTGTTTATTGCTTCGAAACGAAACTGTGCACACGTTTCCATTAACAGTAAAGTTTGACATTATAAAGGTCAGATCAAGAGCAGGGTGCTGTGTGCGGTGATGGCTGTAGGCTACACTATAACCATTTGGTTATTTAAACTTGGCGAAGTGATATGGAACTGTATTGCGGTCGGCAGACCTGGAACACCTTCATTTACTGGAAGTTAATGCATTCCTATACAATGTTTGTCCACCAATCAGATTGAATCATTTAACATCCCCGTAGTATAAATGATATGTATTTAAGCAACTTTATCTGTATACATAGAATAAAATAGGCCATTCCGTGATTACAAATGGAGGATCTATATACTGTATATAGCCACCTGCTGTAGGGTCGCGCGGTAAACCGGTTCTGGAAATTTACCAGTACATGTTAGATTTCAATTGATTCAATACCCAAATTTGACTTGTTGCTGTTCCTAAGTTCACCGCTATGCGGCAGTGTGCCACAGAACTAACGCAGAACCGGCAACATGGAAGAACAAGATGAATTGCTCTACTAGCACTTTTGCGATTATTTAAACTGAGACACTGTGAGTAATTTATTACAAATTTGCCTCTTTATACTTTTGCTAAGAGATCTCTAGATTGTTTTACAGTGTAACGTATATTCTACATGCTGCGATGCGTCTGTACATCGCGTAGCATATAATGTTATCTCCGTTCCAGACATCTCAGTTAGCCTACTAATTATCATGAAGTTCTCTTTCGCGTCTTGTAAATGTTTTATATACTGTCATATACACACCCTGTTATGTCTAAAGCTCAATCTGTTCACGTAAGCACAGTCCGTTGTGTTTTTAATGTGTATATATATATATATATATAAAATAATTTGCCTTAAAGTGACAGGAACCTGATACATCTGTGTCACGTATTAAAGCGATTTTGTAACTTTATTTAGAGTCATTGCATATTTATTTTATAAAGTGTTTTATTCTCATTGATCATTCAGTTTTCGTCTTGAGTACAACTGTAAGGTTGACCTACTTGAAACATTTAATTGTTAATTGTACATATATGTGGGATTATGATGATATCTGTATGATGTCTATATAACCAAAGCATTTGTCAGTAATACAGTGTAAAAGTGTTAAATTAAAATGGTGCTATATAAAAATAATTAATGAAATATGCATTAAAGCAGTTTCATGCAGTCTTCTTAATATTTTTTCAAATAATTTATTTTGGGGCTGGTTATTGATCCCCTTTGGTACCGAAACTAGATTCTGGTACAGTACCGAAACAAAAATTAAGGTATCGAGCCAACACTGATGCTGTTAAACAGTAGATTTACAATTTCATATTATCCTAAGTGTTGAGATTTATGGAAAGAATATTAGCTTATGTAGAACCGTTTTGGAGCAAATAAAATATAATTTGAACCGTTTTAATGCTGGAAATGTAAGGTTTGTCATTTTGTAAAACATTTTTCTTCAAAACTTTATTTGAACATGCAGTAGGCTTTACAGGAGCAAATAAGAAAAACAGAAAGGTAAAACACTGCAGAGTGCATGGTGTTTATAGACCTAGCAAGGTCATTCTAATAAATAATATCAAATAAATAAATGCTGAAAGCCAACACTGCCCTGCTGTGGTAAGGAACCCAAACTCCAATGATGAATAAATGGAGAAAAATAAACCTTTTGAGAAACTAGGCTCAGCCGGGAGGGCCAGATCTCCTCTGACGTGTCATAGCTGCACTCAGTGACCCCGACCAAAATCCACCGAGCAAACGTCCACGAAGTACAGGGAGATTACATTAGCCGCGACCCAGGAAGCCTTACCCGCCAAAACCAGACAGGTCCAGCCCGGTCCCACTCCGCGATCGTCACCAGAAAACAGATGAACAACCAGGGCAAAATAATAATGGAGTAATGTAACTTTATTCCTCTATTGTCCGCATTGACCACAAAACAAGACCAAACCATACCCACATAGCCCCATTAAATCCCCCAAACCAAACCACAAGGTCACTCCACTCCCCAAAAACACCCACACAGCAACCTCCAATCAGACCGGAGTGGTACCCCACTAAAACTGTCGACGGTGAGGTGGTTGGTGAGGGTTGTATGTAACATGTGCATTGTGTTTCATTCTTACATGTCCGACTCGCCATTGCCTTTGTGTTGCTTGCATTAGCGATTATAATAAGTCAGGGCGGAACAGCCGAACGGCCGTTCCTATTGTGTCCTATTGGTCAGTCCGCCCCTGCCTACACATGCACGTATGTACAAGATCAGGAGCAACACCTCTGCCTCATTTTGAGCCAGGAAAAACCCTGACATGTTTACAGTAGTGTTAATTACGTTAACGAAAATAATGATGAAAATTATTGATGAGAAAATGATGAGACTGAAATGCATTCATAAAATAAGAACGGTCCCAAAAACGAACCATCTTTGTCAAAAATAAATTGAAGGTAAATATTACAGATTTTTGAGGGAGCCTCTGCTGTACAAGCGTTCATGTTTGCGGTCGCCTGATAACAAGAGTTCAGATCCCCCAAATTGGGATGAAATGTTAAAATAGTATACGTCTTGTCCCAGCACATAGAACAAGGCATTAAACAGGGCTGTGCTCAAAACATCAATACTGTTTATTGTGACAAATTCCTTGCAGACATACGCGTCAATACAGATGCTTCTGTGATATACCAGCCAATGCTGTCATGCAGTTTAAAAAAAGAAACATAACAGAAAAAACACTTTAATGTTTAATAGGTAAATATTGTTTTCTTTGGACCTATTAATAACTCCGAGATTAGAAATTGACGTGTATTAAGTTGTTCAAACCCTAAGGTTTTTTCTCTCTGTTATACAGAATAATAAAGAACAGCTCTGTAGTTGGCTGAAACGATTAGTCGACATCAATAAAAAATTGTCGACAAATATTCTTGTTGTCGAGTAGTCGTTTGATTATGTGACTTAATTTAAGGGCCTGCAATATCACAGTTTGACCGCTTCGGCACTGTAGCGCTAGAGTGTAATGCAGCCTTCCCGAATGCTATCGCAGTAGAAGGACACGCAGCGAGAATTATGGCGGAGAACAAACGAATGCGAACAAGTAAAGTGTGGGAAAGCTTTAACAAATTGAAAACGAAAAATGCGGTTGTGTGGAATGCATGCAGGGCAGAACTTGCCTTTCACAGCAGCACAACCTGCATGCTGGAGTATTTAAAAAGGAAACATCCCGGAGCAGGAGAGAGGCGAGTGTTCTCCATCTAGAGCTAACTAACTAACTTGGCGGTAAATCTTTTTATGAAAGAATCCAATAATAACAGTAATGATAATAACAACAATAATCATATATTAACATTAATGTTATTATTTGTTTTGCAAAGTATAAAGCTTTGATCGAGTCAAGCCTGACTTGATTATTATAACACTATTAGGTATTACATAAGAGGGAGATGATTATAAGAGAGGGACGTTAAGTGATACGAGTCTTATATCTTGCCTTTATTTTTTAAATATTTTCTTTTGTTACTTGCTCTTTTTCATTAACTCTTTCACCGACTTTGATTTATCTCATCATTTAAGAAAAAAAACGGTTCCTCGCCAAAGACATTATTACGACAATCAGTGTTTATACTGTTGTACAACAGGTGGCGCTGTTACACACCTTTGGGAAAAATTTCAGAATCCCAGAACCTAGAACGTATATTTCGTATCGGTTTTTAATGACTGTTCTGAGTGTAATCTGGGCGGAATCTTTGACAAAAAAAACGAATTATCTCAAAATTATCTTTTAATCAAAGTGATGCATTTTGAAGAAACCTACCCACATCTAAGGAGTGATAAAAAAAAAACAAATCAAGATTGAAGAATACAGTTTCCTTTGTTTAAAAGCAGAGACTCTTTTCTTTCATTGGACATATTGTTTGTCCATATATTCTTTATAGAAAATGTAGTGTGAGCCGTTAAAGTTTGGTTAAAATGTTAAAAAAACGCTGGCATAGGCTGGCAACATTTAAAAAAAAAAAGGCTGGCGGGGAAGGACCTGAACTATTGTCATAGAAATGCTGCTTAATGCTTCTGTCAAGAGATTTTTTTACATTTAAAAAAAAAAACATTTTTTATTTGTATTTAAAAGTTTGTAGAGAGTATTTGTGTGATTCGAGTTGGACAGAATCGGCAAACTTAAAGAGTAACCAGTTGGTTCAAGTTCATTAAAACAAATTTCAAAAGCTCAATTGATTTGATTTATTACGTAAATTATGTATAACTCAATGTTTTAACTAGTTTCAAAAGCTGAATTATAATTAAAAATTTACCGATTAGTCATTGAAATAATAGCCAATTAGTTGATTAATCGGTCTAATAATCGTTAGATTAATCGATTATCAAAATAATCGTTTGTTGCAGCCCTACTCATTAGGACATGGTATCTATTAAAAAATAAACGTGGCCCCTGACATATTGTTTTGTAAGATTGTAGGCAACAGGCTTTAAAACACTATGGGCTGACATAACTTACAGGGAGCAGCTGATTTTGAGGGGTTTTCTGGGGATGTTGCTGCTGATACTGCTGGAGGTCATCTCTGACAATAGAAATTAAAACAAACATGGGTCATATAATAGCTGATTAAACAATTGTTATGTGACCATGACAAGATGTACAGATTGCTAAAAATGTGTGGAACTGGCTCACATTGACTGACCTACTGTAGTGCTGCAGTTGATGCCAAGGGTGATTGCTTACAGTGGCTGCTGCACACCAAGAGCTGCAAGGTTTTTAAAAAAGTTTTTAAATCTGGGAATGAAACATTAAGAGTGGGACATAAAAATGTATATAGACAGAGATATGTGTGTTGTTTACTTGCTCGTGTCTACAGTATGCAATATTGTGATCAAGATGGTATTGCATTGTGACTCTGTGATATAGTTGAATTTTGATTGATTACATGTCTAACAGAAAATCTAAATAAAGGTGTGTCTAAATGTGTCCTAAATCTAAACGATGAGCATTATTCTTACCAATAAGTAGAGGAGCTGCTGTGTTTTATTACAGAAATTCCCTGTTGGCCATGGAATATCCTTCTCAATGGCCAACAGAAGAAGCTCAGACAGTCCCTCCTCCTTGCATAGACTGCGAAGTTTGGTTTTTACCAGTCTTAGTTTTGAGAAGGCGATTTAGCGATCTCCAACCGGTTTGTGTTTCTCTCATGAGCTGCTAGAGCCGCTTTGATCTCCACTTGATTGTTTGTTTGAGATTGTGGTTGCTAAATAAAGACATCCCACCCTGCGAAATCTGTGTGTCCATTCGAGACCACGTTCTGATGGTTCTCCTTCACGGTCAGTTGCGTTGTTTCCGGGAATTATCAATATTTTGCGGCCATCAGGAAAACTATTGTAATTTGTGGGAGAACTTAAGGGAGAGGTTGGATGTCTATGAATAGGCCTACTTTATGCACTTATCAGACCTCTGTGGAAATACTTCTTTGCTGAAGTTGAATAAACTGCACATGATTTGACATTCTATTGATTTGTGCTTATTGGTAAAATAGATACTTATAATGAAATAACTTTCTAAAACGACAACAATCACTGTGATTTATAATTGGCAAAATACCAATTTTTATAATTTGAACCTTTATACAGCATTACGAAAATGTGACTAAAGCCCTATTCGCACTGGGTGATTTGGCGGGCTCATAAATCATAGTTCAATGTTTTATCCACCTTTTGCGAAAAATAGATGCTGATTTGAAGTGTTTTGATATTTGGTTGCGTAGTCATTTCCATACATTGACAAGACTCTTGTTTTGGCCGGGAGTCTCCCGTTTATTTAATTATAATGTCAGCATTTGAGACCCGTGATCGCGAACCGGGCAGAAGATCACTGCGATCACTGGTCTCAAATGCTATTTTGGGTGCTGGGTGATATCCATACGTCTCCAGTTTGTTTATTTCTCATGGAAACTCTCGTAACATTTGAGAGCGGAATCGCGTTGATCTTTTGTGCGGTCCGGGATCACTGGTCACTGTCATATATCATATACCATTAAACACCATACAACTATAGGCTATACGAACTTTAAGCCTCGCCATCACATCCGGGAAATAAATCGGAGTAAAATCATCCCGTGAGAATGCGCCACATGAAATACAGATGTTGGGAGGTCATTTATAAATCACACGAGGTCCCCAGATAATACTAACCCCGTGCAAATAGCTTAAGTTTGTATTGACTTAAACGAGACAAATCCATCGACATTTAGTCGACTTAACATGACCAAACAAAAACAGGACAAAGATGACTAAATAAGATAAAAACTAAAAAGTGTATTCGTTGTGGGACCAAAATTAAGACTTAAATAAAAGAAAGCTGACAAAATGAACACTAGCTCACAGATCTTACCGTAACCATATTTTAGAATTTGAGTTCCTTTAATAAGCGCCAAAGCACTTTGAGGTTCCAGTGTAGGTGAAAGGATGACTCCAGAACTTGAGAACGGAAATGGGGTTATTCAAGAATCTTAGTTCCTGGAAAATCTACCAAGACTTTAGATGATTCCATCAATAACCTTATTATGAGGAAAAAATGAGTTTGATGCACTTAAAATACAGTTTACAGTTCTTGAGTACACAACAGAATATTTGAGGCATCTTTAACTTTAACAGTATTCTTAGTAGTCACTTTGCTTTTTTTTGTACTGCAGTAACATTTTGTCTTTTTTCTTTAGTGAGTAATTTAGCACTTGTAAAACCAGATAAAGCAAAAGCAGTGGAAAATTACCTGATACAGATGGCTCGCTTTGGACAGCTTGGAGGAAAGGTAAAAAGATGATGATGTGTTTGAAAACTATGTGATTGTAAATCTGGGTTATATGAGTGTTGTATGTTTAGATCACAGAGGCTGGTTTGATAGAGATCCTTGAAAAAGTTAGTCAGCAGACGGAAAAGAAAACAACTGTAAAGGTAAGATTCTATTGAAATCCTTTAGACTGTAAAAAACAAAGCTAAAATGCATGATTACACAAACTGAAAATGATGGGTTTTGTTCCTAGTTTAATCGACGGCGAGTAATGGACTCGGATGAAGAGGATGACGATTGACAGGAAGGTGTCCGAGTCAACTGGGATTTCATTACTTGCGGGCAAAAACTCTGGTGTTAATATTGACCAGGGCTCAATTTCAACTGACCAACCCAGGATCAAAACACAATCTCGGACAAAAAACTTTGATCTGTGGCTGTGTAGAAACTCGTTATTTAAATACTTTCTTAAATTTCTCAAAATTTAGCAATTCTCTTTATTTCCCTTTGCCTCAAACACATCTGACTGTAGTAACGCAGCTACATTTTAGTGACTTTTGAGCACATTGAGGACTTGAAATAATCAGACATCTGCTTTTGTGTCCTTTTTGAGGAGACGTGTGCAATGGTTTAAATACAATAAAAGCCTTCAACAAAATTGTTATTTTGCAAAACATTGTCATTTGCCTTACATGCTATGTTGTTTGAAATGAAATTCACAATATGTGCGCATTTATTGACGTGTACCTGAAAATTTGAAAATTATTCCACACATTTTTCATTTGAAATCACAGATTTCGGTTTTAACATAAATTTGACTAGCATACAACACTCTTTTTGAGTTAATTCGTTCAGTTGTTGACAGGAGTCCATACAAAAGCATACTTTCAATACACTATATTTTGTCTTCTGTGAAATTTTTCATAATATCCTTGTGAAATCAAAATGGACAATATTTTCATATTGCTTGAGGTGTGGTAAATCCACCGAAATGATCGCATTCTTTTTTTTTAGATTTAAATGACATGCAGTGGAAAACACTAGTCATGCCCTCTGTTTTATTATTTGACATTGTGTTTAACTCAGAAATAAACCACTCTTTTGGCTTATGTAGTGATGTAACAGTTAAGCATTTTTCAGGCATGAACATAATTTGTGAATCCCATCCGATTAATTTCTTTTGGAAGTGTAAATAAAGACGACAGCTCCTGTCACTGTACCTTTCTTCACAGCATCAAGCTATTGCTTTATTAGGGTTTTGAATATAAAACCACTTCTGATGAATTATGTTTGTTTATGACAAGACAGGATATTGCCACACAAGACCCTGTAATGAGTCAGACATATACATGCTCCAAAACTAAAATTTACTAATATACAAAGCATAAAATAGTAATATCCAAGCGGAATAAATTAATATACAAGCAATAGTAAAATGTAATAGAAACAAAGATACACAGGGGGAAACAATCTACAATCAGACACCTTCGAATTATTTACACAACAGTTTAAGAGCACGGGGAATAAAGGAGAGTTCATGTTGAGAGTCCAGTTTTACTGCTGGATACAGAAAATGTCTTGTGCAGCTGATGAAAAAAGAGAATGCAGCGGTGATGAACTGTCCCTGAGTATTTTAGTAAAGGTATGTATGGTAGCTTCATAACTCCTCGGAGAGACCTTTACGTAGTCCACCCCATACTGGGCTTGCATACTGAAGAACTAGCCGTATAAAAGTCAAATATATTTGCACTAAAACATCGCAAAAGGAAGACTAACTTTTTTTGCTGCACAAAGATAGTTAATTCTGAGGGACACCTATTAATTACATAATATGGGTGCCCAAATACAATTCAGAGGATATTTTAGTCCAAGCTTTTTAAAGGTTAAAACTCTACTAATTGCGTGTTCTGAGACAACAGAAGAAGGAGGGGAGGGAATGTTATCCTGTCTTCTGGCACCAACTACCATGTCCACAGTCTTGGCTCCATTCAATGCCAAAATACATTTCTGTCCCCATTCGAATACAGAATCCAAAGCCAATCCAATTAGAAACTCACTGATTGTCAGATCAACAGTGTATTTCGCCGGAATTACTGAGGGATCCAGATGTGAATCCATACTGTTTATACAGATGACACAAAGCAGAGGGGATATAAGTCCTCCCCTGAGGAACACCTGCTGGAACTGGAAAAGAATTGGACACACAGAAGGACCACCTTTTACTCTCTGTTATCCAAGTAACTCCTCACGACAAGCCAAAGTGGCAGTCTGACATGCTAGTCAGCTGAGGAATGTAGCAGTCGTCAATGATCAATAGTTTCAAAAGCTTGAGTGAAATCAACAAAAACAGCTTGTTTGACCATTTTGGGGGAACTGTTAAAAGCTTCATGCCAGTGCTGCAAAACTTGAATCAGAGCAGTGTCAGTTGATTTATATTTTATCTCCTCATTAAGCCATGTTGTGATGGTTCAATCTTAGTAACTGTATCCGCCAGATTGGCATCCCTGAGTATTCCTTCAAAATCATTATCATTCAAAATCGTATCATTCATTAAGAAGTTAAGTTCCTTGCCAGAATGTCACACTCACATTGCACAAAGTTTTGCTCCTGAGGCACCACATCACTCCTTTCTCCTTCCATCCCCATTAATCCATAGCTCTGTCCTAATTCAGAGGCTGCATCCTTCCAAGCCTGCAAGGGTGAAACTGAGCTTTTCAAAGCTTTGAATCAATTGCTTCGCAAGATGATTCAGGTTATCAAAGCATTCAAAACACCCGTACTGTAAGACAGATGAAAGCGAGACACTGCTTCAAATGAATTGAGCGTCCTGCCCCTCCTAATCAAATCATGTTTATAAGATGTCCAGAAGATCATTTTGCAGCACTATTATTATGATATTATGAATCTAAAGTCAAATGATCCTTTTTGTCTACTCAGTCTTGTTTGGGATTATAGTCTCAACCCAGAGTAGCCTACTCGATGTAGACGATTTCCTCGAAAGCGGGACTACAGCTGCACTTTTCCCCATTCGTACTGCGATGTCCTGTTAATGACTACAGTCTTTGCTAGACACACTGAGCATGCGCGAATGATCTGTCTTTTTATTCGTATGACCATGGTCCGACCTCATTCATTGGTTTGTCTCGAAAAAGGCTAGAACAGCGATCCTTCTGATTGGTCAAGAACTGGTCCTCCCATTGGGGATGGACCAATCCAAACCGAGGCTACTGTTTTTACAAGCTCTCTGAGTTTGTCACACTCTCACATTGTCGGTAGTGTTTAGTGCGTTTACGGTTTAACACATAATTCAAGTAATTGTTTGCTTTTGTAAATCGGCTTTTCTGTATAAACAACAAATGTCGGACAACGACCACCAAACTATCACCAGGGTCACTTGCACGGCACCTGTAAACATCGCGGTCATTAAATATTGTGAGTACTTTTGTCCTTTAAATAAAATTATGATGCAAGAGCTAAACAGAAACAAAAAATAACTTTCATTATTGTTATTTTACTTATTATTACTGCAGCCTTCAAACTGTGTTGATGTGTTTTGTCCTTAATGGGTCGTTTTTTTATTTAGAATGTCCTCTTTAATGTGTGTATGTACGTGTGCAGATTTGTTTGGTTACTTAAGACATTATACATTACATCAGGGGGGAAGCGTGATGAAGATCTTATTCTGCCAATCAATTCATCACTCAGTGTTACTCTGCATCAGGACCAAGTAAATAATATTCCTCACATTAACTCTTTGAGCATCTGTCACTGTAAATGTGAAGTGCTCCAGGATGCTTAAATGCTATTTTTTGACTCTTTCGTAGCTCAAAACAACCACAACAATTGCA
Organism: Triplophysa tibetana; assembly: GCA_008369825.1. Classification (NCBI taxonomy): domain Eukaryota; kingdom Metazoa; phylum Chordata; class Actinopteri; order Cypriniformes; family Nemacheilidae; genus Triplophysa; species Triplophysa tibetana. Next base: position 2,485,431 of record CM017903.1, read on the forward strand.
TGCAGCAGAAGTTTCCGAGAAGACCGCATATGGCTTAATGGCAAAGAGGAGGATATTAGCCACCCCAGACTGCAATCATGTCTGCGAGAGAGTATGTACCTGGCTGTCAGATCATTAAATTATCTTTCGATATATATCAAAAGATGTAATATATGTCTTCATGTTTTATCTCAAAAGTTCGACGGTTAGCTTGCAAGAGGCGGAATACTGACAATCCCACTTCAGAGGTCATCAGCGTGTCCTATAAGGTCCATATCTGCTCCGAGAATAACTTTCCCACCGCTGCTGGCCTGGCCTCCTCCGCGTCTGGCTATGCCTGTCTTGGTAAGTAAAATGTGCCACGAGTCACTTCTTGTTGAGCAGAGCTTTTTTATCTATTGGACATTTCACCATGACCATGCACCGTGCTTATTCCATTCAGAATACATTACTTTTAAATAATAAAAAATAACGTTTTTACGTAAACCAAAGCAGTGAGAAATTCACTCATGTGTGAAACATGTGATTTAAAGGACCATTGTGTCATTTTTTTAGCGGCATCAAGCATTGAATTCCAACCAACAGCTCACTCCACCCTCCCTTTATGTGATACCATATTTAGGAAATGTGTTATGTAGAGCAGTTTGTCCTAAACTTTAGGGCTACTGTAGAAAAAACATGGCGACATGGCAACAACATTCCATGCAAGCAGACCCTGGGTGTATGTAGATAGAAATAGCTCATTCTACGGTAAGAAAAATAACGTTTCAGTATGTGAGGTCTTTATACACCTCTGAAACACATAGTTGTGTATTTTATATTGCATTTCCGTCAATAGATCCCCCCAAAAATGACACACTGGACCTTTAAAGTAAAGTAATATGGTTTGCGCTTTGGGTCCTGTCCTGGAGCATTGACTCGGAATGTCCTGCTCCTGTGTGTTGCAGTGTACACGCTGTCGCAGTTGTTTGGGGTTGAGGGCGAGCTATCTGCGGTGGCGCGGCAGGGCTCTGGCAGTGCATGCAGGAGTCTGTATGGTGGATTTGTCCAGTGGAAATTAGGTGAGCGTTCGGACGGGAAAGATAGTATCGCTGAACAAGTGGAACCGGAGTCGTATTGGCCAGAGGTCAGAGTATTGATTCTAGTGGTGAGTTCGGAATTGAACCTCAGATTTTGTGAAGAACGCAAGCCCTCACTACACCTGCTATGAACATCCATGTTGGGTGAATCGATCACAAGTGGTTGTAACCAAGGAAGATCGCTGTTTACACGTGCTGTCACTTTGTGCAACCTCTGTGACCACTTGAAATCAGATTATGATGAGAGAGTCAACAACGTCCTCATCAAATCCACACTTCTAGTAGTTTTACTTTCTGCTTTGTGTATCTGATGTAGAGATCTTTCTTTCCAGGTGAGTGCAGAGCAGAAGTCTGTAGCGAGCACGTCTGGTATGCACACTAGTGTGGAGACGAGTCACCTTCTTAAGGTACAAATGTGTTTTCATTTCTGTGTGTTCCTTACGTAGTTGCAAGTTGTTCTTTTCATAGCAGTGGATTACAAGTGAGGACAATTTTATATACTCTTAAATATATAACAAACAAGCATTCATGTAACTGTCATTATGCGTTCCCCAGTGCCGGGCAGACGTTGTGGTGCCTGGTCGTATGGAGCAGATGATCGGGGCTATACGTCAGCGAAACTTTGCAGTGTTTGGGGACCTGACCATGAAAGACAGTAACCAGTTTCATGCCACCTGTCTGGACACATATCCGCCCATATTCTACCTGAACGACATCTCCCGCAAGATCATCAGCCTTGTGCACCGTTATAACCAGCACTACGGAGAGACCAGAGTGAGCAGTTTTTACAAACTCTTTATTAATGGCCATATAAAAAACCAAAATCATTGCAGTCTTTATGATTTATCGCCCAATGCTGAAACCAACATATAAGCTCTTTAAGCTATAGTCCTGGGTTACTATGGACAAATCATATTCGTCAAATGATGGGCAACTTAATAGTTGATTATTGTCTGAGTATAATACTGTATAATATGATAAGGGAAACCTGTGGACACTGAGAAAACGTATTTGAAATTCTAACGGGTGCACCTTAATAGGAGGCCTACGTCTAGTAGGGTCGATAACATTAAGCAGTATTTTCAGTTAGACATGGTTAGGAAATAGATGTCTTTAACGTTCAGAAAATGAAGATCGGATTCTAGAGGTGAGTTTAACAAAACAACAGTACAAGTGGAAGTTGAGGAACTAAATTAGAAAATGTAGCTTGAAATAAGTTCTCATATTATGAGAAATACGTGTATTGTAAAATGAACTTCTTTAACACACCAAAGGTAAAGACCTCTTTAAACGAATGGAATCAATACCTTGGGATAAGCCTGTATTGATACTTTACTACGTGTATTTCAATATAAGCTGATAAATGTTTATGATCTTTTATTAGGTGGCCTATACTTTTGATGCTGGTCCTAACGCTGTGATATATACCCTACAAGAGCACTTGCCTGAGTTTCTAGAGGTGGTACGCCATTTTTTCCCACCAGAAGTCAATGGAGGAGAGTAAGTTACAAATATTGGACTCTCCAGTTAGGACTCCGAGTTCAGAGCTGTTGTTCATATGAATGTCTCATTTTATTTCAAAGGTTTCTAAGGGGGCTTCCTGTCAATTTAACTCTACTCTCTGAGGAGCTGAAGAGAGAGATTAAGATGGAGCCCACACCCAAGGGCATTCACTATATAATCAGCACTAAGGTAGGTATCTTCAAGCTAAGCTACAGTATCTCACAGAAGTGAGTACACCCCTCTTATTTTAGTTAATATTTTATTATATCATTTCATGGGACAACACTGAAGTAATTACAATTCTAAAATGTAAAGTAGTGAGTGTTCAGCTGATATATCAGTGTAAATTTGCTGTCCAATCAAAATAACTCTACACACTGCCATTACTGACTGAACCGCAGGCAACAAAAGGGAAAATGTCCAAATTGGGCCCAAAGTGTCAATATTTTGTATGGCCACCATTATATTTCAGCACTGTCTTAACCCTCTAGGGCATGGAGTTCACGAGAGCTTTGTAGTTTGCCACTGGAGTCCACTTCATCACGAAGCTGGTGGATGTTAGAGATCTTGCGCTCCTCCACCTTCTGTTTGAGGATGCCCCACAGATGCTCAGAAGGATTTAGGTCTGGAGACATGCTTGGCCTGTCCATCGAGTTTACCCTCAGCTTCTTTTGGGGTTGTTATCATGTAAGAGTACTGCCCTGTGGCCCAGTCTCCGAGAGGGGATCATGCTCTGCTTTAGTATGTCACAGTAGATGTTGGCATTCATGGTTCCCTCAGTTAACTGTAGCTTCCCAGTGCCGGTAGCACTCATGCAGCCACAGACCATGACACTCCCACCACCATGCTTGACAGTAGGCAAGACAAACTTGTCTTTGTACTCCTCACCTGGTTGCTGCCACACACGCTTGACACTATCTCAACCAAATAAATTTGTTTTGGTCTTATCATACCACAGGACATGGCCTCAGTAATTCATGTCCTTAATCTGCTTTCTTCAGCAAACTGTTTGCAGGCTTTCTTGTGCATCATCTTTAGAAGAGACTTCCTTCTGGGAGGACACCCATGCAAACCAATTTGATGCGGTCAAACCTCAACCTCTGCTGCAATGCTGGCAGCACTCATACATCTTTTTCTCAAACACAACCTCTGGATATGAAGCTGAGGAGATGCACTCAACTTCTTTTGTCGACCATAGCAAGGCCATTTCTGAGTGGAACCTGTCCTATTAAACCAATGTCTTGGCCACCGTGCTGCAGCTCATGTTCAGTGTCTCGGCGATCTTCTCCTAGCCTAGACCATCTTTATGTAGAGCAACAATTCTTTTTTTCAGATCGTCAGCGAGTTCTTTGCCAGGAGGTGCCATGTTGAACTTCCAGTGACCAGAATGAGAGAGTGAGAGCGATAACACCACATTTAACACAACTGCTCCCCATTCACACCTTGAGACCTAGTAACAATAATGTATCACATGACACCGTAGAGGGGAAATGGCTAAATGGGCCCAATTTGGACATTTTCACTTAGGGTTGAGCTCACTTTTGTTGCCAATGGTTTCGACATAAATGGCTGTTTGTTGAGTTTTTGTGAGGAGACAGCAAATTTACACTGTTATATAAGCTGTACACTCACTACATTACATTGCAGCAAAGTGTAATTTCTTCAGTGTTGTTACATGAAAAGATATAATATCCAGGGCTGAATAAACATAGCGGCTATGTGGGGCTGAAGCCCCAGGGCCGCGGCAGGAGGGTGCCTTTGATTGCCTGGAGGAAATGGGAGCTTTTATTATATCATTGATTGACAACTCAAATAGGTGGTTGACTATAAAATAATAAGAAATTGTTGGAAAATGTTCCTGACTGATATAATTCACGGTCCAATCAAAATCACTCTACAGTTTGCACCATTACGTCAGGAAACGCCTATTTGAGTTATGCTTGTCCTGGTTTTCCTAAAATTATTATGAGTTCTAGCAATTCCTGTGTAATATGTTTTAAGGCTGGTCCTGGACCTTGTACGGTGGAAGATCCAAATCTTCATTTGCTGGATGCTGGTGGGCTGCCCAAGAAGAGTGCCTAACAGATCAACTACAATATTATCGCAATTTGTAATAGTTGCATATTTTTAAAGGACATCATTTATTAAAATGTGTAAAAACATGTACATTTTACTAATTAAAATTATTATTTTTAAGAATGAAATGAGTGATTTCTGTGTTGTTTTTGCAATCTTCTTGGTTCAAGTGCATAGTAATTTGTTTTTTATCCTAATAACTTGATTTTGTGTAGGAAATTTGAATATGGTAAAATTGTTGTTTAGTCTCCCGTCCGATCACTGAATTATTTCAATAATATAAATGAGATATCACGTACAAAGCGACAAGAATCCACTTCATACCTCAACGCGTTACGAGTATGATTGGCTGGGAAAAGTAACACGTGAGCCAGAAGGATTTGGAGCGCCGCCTTCTAGCGCTGCCCCACCCAATCCACTTCGTTCCGTGTGATTTCTTTTCTATATGAATTTACATTTACGCCGCTGTTTGATAAGAGTGCAAAGTACAATCGGAAGTGACGGAGTGAGAGGTTGGGTTTGTGACGCGCTGGTCACGCCCCGCCTGTTTTTCCTCAGTAAAGTTACTTGTATGATATTTTAAAGTATATGAATGTGAGCGTTCGGGTGTTTGTTGTCTGTGTCTGTCATCATGGGGAAGATTGAATGGGCGATGTGGGCCAACGAACAGGCTCTGGCTGCTGGTCTCAGTAAGAACTCCAATACTTCTCATTATCAGTTTTGTTTCCATTTTATCGCATTTAACGAGTACTATTAATGAATGATACTTGCCTGACAAACATTGCCGAGAATACATACAGTGACATACTTTAACTTAAAGTATATTACAGTAAATGCGCTTTCGCGGTTTATTTTGTTGTAAATGGCTAATTACGTGTAGATAAATCTGTCTTTTATTAATACTTTACTTAAATGTTCTGTTAGTTAACGTGAACTGAAAATTTGAAATATTGTTAAGGATACAACATTTAGTGCATGTTGAATGTAACATTAACTTATATGAATGAACGCTGTAGAAGTTTCATGGTCGTGTTGACAAAGGTTTTTTTTTTTTCCCTAAAATTTTCATTATGAGCTTGTGCCTTGTGTTTTGCCAAATAATTGTTTTGACTGCAGCTTCTTAAATTGCGCCTTACAAAGAATCAAATGCTACATCATTTTTAAATGATAATTATCCTAATATTGTCATAATGCTGTATCACTACAGGAAGACAATAAGCATAGAAAGCTGATTTTTTAATGGCATTTTTTGAAAATGGACAGGTTGCAGGATTTTTGTAAATAAATTGATGTGTCTCTTTAACAGTTTATCTGACTGGAGGAATAGTTGGAGTGGCTGGTCAGTTCAGAGATTGGCAATTCGCAGCATTTGGCATGTATCCTTTTAAACTCTAAAAGGGCTTTTTTAGTTTCTCAGAAAGTCGAATGAAAGATTTGTTGTCGTTTTTTTGGCAAACCCAGATTTTCATGTCATTTCCTCATATATGCGAGTAGTGTGTCAAAGGATAAAGTGTCAACAGAAAGTTCTATGTAAATGTCGTATGTGTTTATCCTTAACGGTGACAGTGCTGCAGGTGTGTTTGTGTGTTTGCTGGAATATCCCCGCAGTAAACGGAGCAAAGGCACCAGTGTTGAGAGGACGTGAGTGTTCTGAGCTCATTTACAGGAAGCATGGCTTGCTGATTTTGACATATTTAATAATGCTTTAAAAAGCACACTGTGTCTCATGTGAAGGGTTTGTGTGTCCCTTTCAGGGGTCAGTACTGCTTCACGGTGTGTGTAAAGGCTTTTGGGCCCCTGACCAGCAACTATTACGTCCGAGCTTTGCTACACGCTGCGTAAGTCATTAAATGTATTCCATGCATTTGTTTATCATATTTGTCCTTCTCTCTTTGAGCGCATGACTGTTATTGTGACTGTTATGTGTGTGTGCTGTCTTCTAGGTTGTGTGTTCCTGGAGGTTTCATGTTAGCCACAGTCCTGGGATGTGTTTGTCTTGGGATCGCTAGTTTAATCTACCTTTCAGTAAGTCTGTACAAACTCCCACATCAGTCAGTGGTTGAAGCAAAATGGCTGAATGTGAAAGGTTCTTTTTGCATTTACTTCCTTCTGTAAAATCCCCCTCTTCACTTTTTCACTTCTGCAGTTTACAATGACAACACTGAAGGAGTAGTTTTTTAGTGGAAACTGTTGTTGCCCAGTTGTTGCCCTTTCATAGCTCATGAGTTTTTGAATGAGTTCTCATTTGTTGTAGGCTTTTCTTTCAAGTATCAGCTTTTTTTTCAGACAAAGTTTTGGACAATTATTCATATACACGAAGAGTATGAGGGTGTAAAATTAAGGTAGATTTTAGTAATGTTAGAGTTGATCATTTTTAGTTATACTTAAACTTCTGATTCCAGACTCTGAGCTTAGTTTGTGACATTTTTCTTGTCAAACTCTAATGGAGATATTTGTGAGATTCCTGGCTCTTTTTTTGGAAGAAACATGTGAAACAAAGATTAGACTTGAGCAAAAGTTAGCATTGGCTCTCCATTAAAGATATCTATTTTTTTCCTATATGGAATCCAAAAGTGAATGCACATTTACTCGCCCTCATGTTGTTCCAACCCCTTATAACTTCATTTATTCCATGCGAGACTCAACTCAAATTTATTTATAACGCGACTTTTGACAATTTACATGATTACAAAGCAGCTGTACATGAAACAATGACTATTGTTTGGCAAAACATTAAACACAAAAGGAGATGGACAAAATAAAACACGAAAGTAGTCGCTTAACAGAATGGTTACACTACTCTTTCGCGTACACTAAAAGCCTACTATGAGGACAACAATCTGAGTATAAGTAAATATCAGCTTATCTTCATTCCTCAATACTTATACTGCAGAACGTTTCACACAAACAGTCATCTAATAGATTTACTGTAGAATTACTATCCGAAGCACATGTATTATATAGAGCAGCATATCACTTAGTTAGACAAGAGTCAAACTGTGTACAACTAACTGGGTCATGTTTCCACATTGCTTTAGTGGGGATCAGACTACATTCACTTAGCCTTTAGGCTTTGAATAATCATTTGCTTTTTAATTTTGTTTCACAGGCAGCTATCCACGGGGAGCACTGGGAGCCCATACTGCATCGAAAGGAGCTGTCAAAGCGAATTGGGGAGAGTATCAAAGAACCTCCCCAGAACCCTCCGCCACGACCTCCTCCAGAACACCGCCGGAAAAAAGCAGATCACTTAGAGACCGCTGCATATGACAATCCCATGACCGTGACTGTCAGTGAATAATGACTCCACGACACAAATGAGTGTGATGAGCCTATACATGTAACTATTGCTGGGCTTTATGGTTTTATATTGTTTGAATGCTCCAGAAAAGAGATATGGAGAGACGGGATTGACAAAATAATTTACAGATTTTTTAATACTTGCTTTGTGTATATGTAGTAGACATTACAGTAGATATTTTCATGTCTTTTTAACTTGCACACATTCTACAATAAATGTTTTTTTAACACTTGCATCTTAATGTTCAGTTTAAAACATATCTCTGTTAAAATATACAAGGGCAATTGTCTGATATAATTGTGATATTGCGAGTTTAGGGAAGAAAACACTTTCCTTTAAAGATTATGTATTTGCATCAAGGTAACATATAGGCCTATATTTTTATACATGGAATAAACTATATGTAATTGGAGGTGCTATAGTCACTTGTCATGTATATCATTTGATTTTTCCCAATTTAAATAATTCATAATTGTTGTGTTTTTGTCATTCTTTGGTAAACATTTTGATTTCAGTTCAAATTTCAAAATGAGGAAAATCTTCCTAAATGTCGATATTTTAATTAAAAGGAACTAAGAACAGATGACTGTAACAGCCTGTTTTGAAACAGATCTTCATACTTTCAGAATCCACTTGTTGCTCAACGAGGAACAAGGAAGTTCATATTACACAAAGACACAAGTGAGTATGCTGGAACACCATTGTTCTTCAGGATAAATTGTTCTAAATATCTGGGCCCTTACTCACAAAACATCTTAAGGCTGAAAGTATCTCAGTAGTTAAGAAACTCTTAAAAATAATGGGCGTGTCATGATATAGTTAACTGCCTTAACCTTTCACTGAGAGGAAATAAAAAGCTTTATATTAATGCTACAGTGATGATATCATCATTTACACCTTGGTTTTCCCCAAAACCCGATATAGTTTTATCATAAACAATATTGAAACACAAGTAAAAATCATACCAAAATGTATAGAAGTAAGTCAGAAATAGCAAAGCAACAAACGTTCCTGCACATGCACGCTTTTGTGGCCCAAACTTTACATCCGGTACACATCAGCTCCATGGAGATAACAAGCAAACGAAATTATGTCAGAGAGACACTAACCATCTTCTCAGTTGCTTTCACCATGTGTTTGGAGGGTATTGCACCGGGATGGAGAAATAGCTACAGGCAGGGATAAGCAAACATACATCAAATTGTATTTTAAAATAAAATAATTAAGATAAAAATCCTCACTTTTATGTCATGAACCCAATTAATTCAAACACTCAAAATAATTGTTATTTGTTGTTTTTAAACATTTATTGCGGATGAAAAAGGATTTTATGGATTCAATGTAATTAAAATTGACCAAGCAATCAACAATCAACTCCTCATCAAGGAGTAAAAGGAGCCTTTTTTCTACAGTATATACAAAAAATATTATAATCGATAATCAAATCGATAGTTCGATTTTGAAAAATCGGTGTTACATGAAACAGGTTTACAATACACACGCTGCCGTGAGCAGGTCCGCTATGTTCTTTCACATCTGTGTCTGTGGGGGTATCTGTGTCTAACGGCTAACAGTAAATGCTGCTGCTCCACACAAGTTTACACCATTACACTAATGTAGTTGCATAAGAATGTAATGTTGACACTGAAATGCGTTTTTATTAGCTTTTCCATGCACAACCGACGAACATAACATATGCTGAAAGTAGCCGGCTAACACGGGGCTGTTGCTCCTTTGCTACTAAGGACCACAACTTAACACAGAGTAAATCAAATTGTGTGTCCTGAATGTATATACATATATTTATAATCTACATTTATCTCTTATTTTGTATATATTTTATTCTTTGTTAGTGTTATTTGTATGCATCATGTGTCTGAGCGTAACTCAATTTCTATCCTCTAAATGTTTGTACTTAACATGTGGCAGAATTGACAAAAAAGCAGACTTTGAGTTTACCTTTTTTACTTTGAATTCCCTTCATAGAATCACAAAGGATTTAATGAACTATCAGTAATACTTATATTTGGCAGAGCAAACATTTGTTTTGTATTTATAGTGTTTAAAAGGCAATACACAAGGGATACATGATAGTTAAAATAAAGGATTTTTTCTTATGATTCCAGTAGACACTCCTATCCAGCTGAGGGCGGTAAAGGCACATATCAAGCTTGTTTGCCAACTGCCATTAAACATACAAAGAAGAAAGACAGCTCCGCCCATTCAGGAACATACATTTCCGCTGTAGTTGATCGAGTTTCTAGACCAGAAGTATATTAATTCTGATCACATTGATCACTAATCGGTTGATGACAGTGGATCGGTCATGTCGAGTCGCGCTTTGCGAAGGTTGAAGGGCGAGCAGCGCGCGCAGGCTGCGTTACAGGAGCTCGAGTTGTCAGACGAAGAGCGCATGAAGAGCGACGCACACAAGCCGAAGAACAACACTAGTAACATATTTGAGCTGGTAACTTTAAACATGACTCTGTACAGTACGAGTACCATCTGTGCTATTGCGGTTTACATCATGGTATTTACGCGGTCGTTGAAAGAGTAACGTTACACCTTAATACCCACCCATTAAACGTAACTTTAGTTGAAACACATGGTAAAAATGTCATGATGATCTGTGTCGAATGCTTTTGGGCCAAAGATTAGCCAATGTTTAAAACAAAGGTTTGATGACAGCATAAAGATATTTCGACTACATTGCATTTGAATGCGTTTTCGGATTCTCTGGTTTAAAAATAGAGCCCCCCTCAATCTTGGCCACTTGATTTCCACCACTGTGTGTAGATTAGAGTGTCCCACTGCCATCATGACAGCTGTTGTGCTGTTTCTGTTTTTCAGATTGGAGATGCAGGTGGATGCACATCCGATGAGGAGATTGCTGAGAGAGGACGCGAAGGAGCCCAGTTGAAGAAAGACTATGTCAAGGTTTGAAGAACAGCATGAAAAAGCCATAAAAAAATCTGCCTGTTTAAATGAGATTTACTTTCCTGTCCAGAACGAGAAGTCCAACAAAAAGAAAAAGAAGAAGAAAAAGGCTTCAGCTGAGAATGGAAAGGTGGGATTGTGTAATGATTTGATGATATAATTTTGAAGCAAGCATACAGTCAAAGATGTGTTGAGGTCTTCTTTAATACGCATGCGCTGTGTGTGTTGAGGTTTGGAGCCTGTACATTTTTTTTATGAGGTTTGTTCTCAATTTGATATAGTTATGTGTATATATATTTGGGCTTTTTGCCTTTATTATGATACATTAGTACAGGTGGGAGGTAACAGGAAAGTGACAGGGGAGCAGGGTAGGCAAATGATCGCAGGAGACAGGAATCGTACTCGGGTTGCTGCCAGCATACTAGCACTATTTGTCGGCACACCTAGCACCAGGCTATTGGTGCCGACGGAGTTTGATATTTAAATTTAATGCTGCATTAACCCACAGAAAACAAGCGTTTTCTATGGGAAAATGCTTAAAGTCTTCTTTCACGTAAAAAGAAAATTCTGTCATCGTTTGCTCACCCTCTTTTCATTTCGAACCTGTATGACTTTCTTTCTTCCAAAGAACACAAAAAGACATTTTTTGAAGAATGTTGATACAGCGGTGGCACCCATTGACTTCTATTGTATGACCACAAAACCAATGCGAGTGAATGGCTGCCATCGCTGTTTGGTCAACAACATTTTCAAAATATCTTCTTTTGTGTTCTGCAATGATATGAGTGGTGAGCAAATGATGACAGATATTTCATTTTTGGGTGAACTATCACTTTAATGTGAAATTTTGCTCGATGCTGTCTTTTGGGTGCTTCTGGCACTCCAAAAACATTCATGTAAAAATAACTGATTCTCAAAATAGTCCAAGTTTGTTCTCATATTGATACAACTTCATTCACATAGACTCAATTCTTAAAATTTTCTGAAAATATTCTCACAAAGTTGTTTTTTCCTAACGTAGCACTAGAAACGACCTTGCAAAATGTTCAGCGTTGCATTGCCCTTCATAGCACCACCATGACCATGTCACAAAAAACTTTTGGAATGAATGATATACTACAGATAACAACATTAAGTAACATGAATAGAAGAATGGTTGCATTCTTTTTTAATTACTGAAGCTACTGCACATGTCATTAAAGTTGGTGTCATTCATTTCAAATAACCAGCTGTTTCCATATTTGTTCGGGACTTTTGCTCATGTAACATTGATTAAATGTTAGTTTTTTATTCACTTATGCATTATGCACATGTGTGACGTTAAAAATCAACACCTTTATCATCCAGATAGCACAAAATAACAATAAACATATGAGTGTGTGCCGGTTAAGTAGGTGTGTTCAAGGAAAAGATAATATAAAAGAATATGCTTGATTTGTCATCTGTTGTTTGGAAATCCAGGAGGCTGCAGTAGATGACATTGATGCTTTATTAGAGACACTAGAGAAGAGCAAAGGCCTGTCACATCAGAACACGGACAGCAACGTCTCTGAACACAGACCTCTGCTATATGTGGAACACAGGTGAGATGAACGTGTCTGATCGTGCAGTTATCATTTGAGGTTCAGATATTTCATACTAAGTCATAATTGTCTTTATCTCTTGGCTTTTAAAGGAATCTCAATCCTGAGACGGAGCTAAAGAGATTTTTTGGAGCACGAGCTGTGCTTGGAGACCAGAGGTAGGCGTTTAGCAGTGCTTGGAATCCGTTTTAAAGAAAGATTCTGAGGCATAGATGATTGATGAAGAGAAAGAAGTATTCTTTACCTAAATTGTCAAGCTACCACACATCTCAAAACAGATAGTCCACACACAGATCTAACTAAAAATGTTCACAGATTAAGATTTTCATAAATTTGTTTTTAACCACAACTGTTGGAATTATTTTATCAAACCTTTTGAAGTTTGTGAAAATACAGGACCATACACTGCTATGGTAAGGAAAAAAAGGGATGAAATGAGAAGGAAGAAGTATATAAAAAGAAATAAAACTAACTTACCAGTGAATTTGTCTATCAAAAAATGTACTGTATAAAGTTTTAACGCAAATCCTTTTTTCTTTGTGTTCATTTGCATATTCAGAGTGAAGCAGAGGCAGAGGCAGTTTCATCGCTGCACTTGGATGACTGTTCCTAAAGACACATGGCCACGATTCAGTCGACCAGGTCAGACACTATTTACATGATTACTGACTTTCAGGCTTTAAAATAGTGCTTTGCTATGTGTGGGTGTGTGTGTCTGATGGTTTCCGCTGTGAGTATTTAGGTAATTAGCATTTTTGAAGTAAAGCTGTTATTATGAGCACCCCTGTCGCCAATCTTTTCAAAGGAGGGATGGGATGACCCTGTGTCCACCATGCTCTGCGTCACGGCATATCCATAAAATTCATCAGAAGAACATCCGATGTTCGTCACTATGCTTATACAAAGAGACCATTGCAACACAGAGGATATTAAACAAAGACTATGAACAACATGTATAGTTCATTCAACCTCATTATGACTCGCGTATTCATTCAGTACATTTAACCAATTAAATACGCTCCGTCACTGCTCGACCTTGCGATAGTTGAGTAGTTAACATAGCATATACTAAAGTACAGGAAGCTTACAACCTTTTTTGTAAGGATAGAAAAAGATGTAGAAATAGAAGTCTATATTAATGGGTCAGGTGTTGATGGAAGAGATGTGTTTTCAGCCGATTCCTAAAGATGGCCACAGAATCGGGTGATCTTGTAGCAGCAGGCAGATCATTCCGCAGATGTGGAGGAGATCCAGGGAACGTACCTGAAAGAGTTTTTTTTTTTCCTTTGTGGGATGGCACCACAAGACATTGTTTGTTAGCATAGCGCAGGGATCTGGCGGGTATATACGTCTCTATTAGCAAGTGAATATATGGGGGTGCCGAACTAGTGGTGGTCTTGTAGGCCGAGACCAGAGCTTTGAATTTGATGTGAGCGACTAAAGGGAGCCTATGTAACTTAGTGAAGAGAGGAATGACGTGTGCTCTCTTCGGTTCATTGAAGATAACTCTTGCCGCTGCATTCTGGATCCTCCGTAGAGGTTTGGTTGTGCGAGCTGGAAGTCCAGCCAGTAGTGCATTGCAGTAGTCCAGTCTGGACAAAACAAGAGCCTGGACTAGGACTTGTGTAGCATGCTCGTCGAGGAAAAGTCTAATTTTCCTAATATTGTAGAGGATGAATCTGTACCAGAGTCCTGCACGGGTTCGAGTACCCGTTGGTTACCCACGGGTGACCCACAAATTTGGCTGAAACGGGTGAAAAATATATAACTGTGTTGGATACGGGTGGGGGTCGGTTCGGACACGGGGGAAACACAGGTCTAAACACGGGTTCAAAACAGTCACATGCAAATGTAAAAATAAACGCATATTTTTAGGAACACTTCTACAAAACTATGCCTGTATTTCAAGTTGGTAAAATATTTTTTTGTTTATTTGAGCCCGCGCCCTCCCAGGAGTCTCTAGGCGCCTCCGCTCCGTGTCCTGATTATATTGCCTGCTACATTTACTTCTTATTTATTAAATCCAGGCAATTGGTTGATAAAGCATTGATTAAAATTAAGATACAATTAATACAAAACGAAATTCACTTTAAAGAAAGGCTTTATACAATAAGAAACTTAATGAAGTGGTCAAAATAATGTCTGCCCACTCTGTCTCCCAACATATTGCGCAACTTATGATCTTACTCTTTTCACTTCTCATATAATCAACATAGATGAGATTATATATATATAAACTGATTTTATTTCGGGTACGGGTCCGGTGTCGGTTCTATTTTAAGCGGGTCGGGTGCGGATTTTAATTAGTGCTGCTGTCGGAAAACGGGTCGGATGCGGTTTTAAGCACTGCGGGTACGGGCGGGTGCGGATTTACAAAATCAGACCCGTGCAGCTCTCTGATCTGTATGTGCTGGCAACATGATTTGTGAAGTTTAGCTGATCATGAATTACCATTTCCAGGTTTTGTTATATGTGGACACTACCGGTTAGAAATGTAGGATAATTTGCATTCCTTAAACGTTTTTTCACACTTTAGAAAAATGGGCAAGTCATCAAAACAATAGAATTCCACAAACTTAAATTTGATAAATATGTGATCACAAAAGAAAATTCTCAAAATAAACAGAATTTATGTACTGCTTTTCTTTAGCATTCTGTCGAAGTTATGCATAAAGTCATGCAAAAGTTTTTTTTACTAAAATAATTTGACAGAATAGATAGTAAATTAGTAATAAATGCCATAGAAGCCATATGTTGCCACCATAATGTTTTGTTTACAAAAATAAGTTTGAACATTTAAGGCCTTTACTGTTTTAAAGAGTAACTTGTACAATGTCCTTAAAATGACAATTCATGCAGTGTGTAATGTTGTTGTGCGTGAATGTAAGCAGTCTGCCAAGTTGTAAAGCCCAAAGTGAACGAATATGCTGTGTGAAACTGTACGTTCCATTTGCGACACCGCACGCTGTAGACCAATCACAGCAGACTAGAACATTTCACCAATCAGATCATAGTAGGCTGACAGAAAGGAGGGGATCAAGGAGTCAGTCAAGAAGTAAGATAATATTATTAGAAAATTGAGGTGTTTTTACACTGTGTTTGTACCTAAACCTGTTGTTGGACACTCCATGAACCAAAGTAGGACCTTAAAAAACACAAAATATTTACTCTTAAGATGGTAAGAAACATTTAAGGTAAGTATTCCTAATTTATACAAACAAAATAATGTATTTACAGGTATATGACATTTTGAGAGATGGTTCGAAAACCTCTAGAGTTGGTGAAGTTCTATGTAAATGTGAAATACATTACTTACTTGTGGGGCGTTTTCTCTCATCTCTGTTTTTCAAGGTATTTCAATGAGTCTAGTCGAGTCTAAAGACGGACTCCAGCATTTCACCTTTGAGCATAATCGTGACTACCAGCAAGTCCAGTTTAAGTTTTTTGATGCGGTGGAGTCCATGGACCCAAATAACATTGTGGTAATTGTTGGACTTTTTTGTTGTATTGATGCATATAGACGATTGACAACGTTTTATGTGAACGTTTCTGTCTTCGTTCTGTTCTGGTTCAGGTCCTCTTGCAGCTCAACCCATTTCATATTGATTCACTCCTGCAGCTCTCAGATGTATGTCACATGCAGGATGATCAGGAGACTGCCAGAGACCTCATCGGTGAGACAACCCTGAGTGTAGTACTCAAGTCAACATTATTATCTCCGCACACCAGGGAAGTCCCTGGTTTGAGTGTCGGCTTGTTTTAATATGATATTACAAACCAAGCTGATCATTCAACTTTTTTCATAGCAAAATTTGTCTAATAAAAGATATGTAACTTTAAAACATGCTATTCAGGAGCAGTCACCTTGCTTGTTACCATAAATGAAATGTCAAATTTTAAGTTCTAATGCAAAAAAGTGTCTTCCTTAGGTGGTTTAAGTGTCTGTTTGATTGCGCTTTATTTTCTTGCAATGACCAAAAAGTTATACTAATATTTTGCTTGTTTGGTTGTTTGTGCAGAAAAGGCTTTATATTGTTTTGAGTGTGCATTCCACCCTGTGTTCAGCCTGACGTCTGGCATTTGTCGACTAGACTATCGCAGACCAGAAAACAGGTGACAACACATTACATTCATCCCCAGGACACAAAAAAGATAGTGGGACTGTTCTTAAACCTAGTAAGCAGTCTCCTTAGTTTGTAGGTTAATGCAGCATTCAGGTCACAATAGAGACACTCTTTGGTAATACATGTGCATAACCATATAAATCAGACACTGCCTCCCATTTATGTCACTCATTCACAATATTTTGCTAAAGAAGTCTTTTCCATGACATGCAATTAGTATATTTATTTGACAACGCTCTTTGGCAGTCACTGTGCCCATGACAAAAAAGCTGAGGCTCTGATAGAAAGTGGTTCTGTTTATTGCTGTTAGCAGTGACTAAGACCTATCAGAAGATTTTCCATGACTTAAAGGTAGATACTCTCTAAAAGAGTATGATCCTTTCTGTTATTTTTCCACTTAGTTATACGATCTTAAGAAATTTGAGCGACTTCTTTCGAGCAGAAAGGGCATCCAAATGATAAAAAAAATCTAATTAATGAGATATTGATTGTCGGATGTAAAATAAACGTGTGGTAATAGAGTTGTCACGAGTGCTATTTTTCTTAACATTTTTACGGTTGCAAATGCGATATTGATTTAATAAAATAGTTCATAAATAATTTACTAAGTAAAAAGCAGTTTTTTCTCCGTCAAAGAAAAATGGGAATTACCTGGAGAGCCACTGCATCTCTTATCAACTTGTTTTGTATCTCAAAAAATCTGCCTGTTGGAATAATTTACTTGGGCTACCCATGGTGTTGGGGAAATGAAATAACTTATGTTGAAGGAATTAGCTGAATGTGGAATTAGACTCATTCACACAGTGACTTAATGCCAACTGCTGGTGGTTTGAGGTTCCTATTTAAATAGTAGCCAATTGTAAAAAAATTCAATCAATTAATATTTCTACATTAAAACAGTTATATCTTAAAGATTTATCCCCATAATGTATAGAGGTTGTAATTGCTGTGTAAATCAATTCATGCCAGGTCTGATCCGCCATAATCAGGATGTGTAAACCCAAAGAGGGATTTTGTTGAGCTGATTTTATTTGATTGGTTATAAAGCCACACTGGTTCTTTTTCCTCTGATTGAATTTATTGAATAAGGTTAAGAATATAAGAGAACACAGATCGGACAAAACTTTTTATCACTGGTTTTGATGCTCTGTCATTTTGTCTGGGTTTGTATTTTCTCTCAAATGAGAGACCTAATCCATCAATATAACTATTTAATATCTCAGCTGAACTTAGACTAGGCTAGGTTTTTTCTCTATTGTATAAGTGTAATGGGGCCCAAACATGCATTCAATCCCAGGGGCCTGCAGTCCTTTAATTCCTGCCCTGATTGTATTTATTTGTGCTATTGCTTGTAATTTGTGTTTATTTTATTATTGACTGTTAATAAAATACTAATAATCTGAACCAAAATGAACCAAAAACGCTTTAGAGTTGAGCTCTGTGTGTATAAGGAGTGCAGTTTGTAGTTTTAGAGATATAAGGTAATACAGATATATATAAAACACCTTAAGGTAACTACAAATGAGCATGTTAAGCCAAATATCTTACATCAATGTATTAATATCTTAATATAAAAAATAGTGCATAGCATATCCCTGACCAGTGCAATGTTTTTCCCCCTTATCTGTTTGCATACCTGCAACTACAAGGCCACGTTCAAAGTCACTTTAAGAAACAACATGGAGATTTTAGTGTCATCTAGCGGAATCATCATGAATTCCATTTAAGGGGACCCTTGGTCTGGTAGATAAAATTAGCTCATTCTAAGGTAATACAAATTTAAAGCTTCATTATGAGAGGTCTTCATATACCTCTGAACACATAGTGATGTATATTGTATTGCATTTCTGTCAATAGATCCTCCAAAAAACTTCTTCCCCATTCTGATGCTCTGTTGGATATTTGGGTTGTCTTCACGTCTATATTTATATTTATACTGTATATCTCTAGATATTTCAATGCATTTAGTTTATTAAATGCATTCAGTGGAAGACCGATTCCTCGCATTAAAGTCTTCGAATTGGGACACAGCTTATGAGACCACAAATGACTATGGAACTAGTCCAAATCCAAACTAAAAGTCCTGTGATATAAAATAAAAACATAGTATTTGTAGAATAAACATATTTTATGTACCGTTTATTGTGAATTGGTAGTTGTTATGACATTTTCTTGTTTCCTCTGCGATTTTCTGTTTATATTTTTTTGAAGTCATTAGGGTGCATTAAATGGTGCATTTGGAGACAGGTCACAAGGTTTTAGAACAGACTCAGCATTGTTATAATGTCTACAAAAACTGTGAAGCGATATCTGTTTGATAGCCCTGACAAATAAGGAGCTAGACTGTTATTACCATTGGTTTTTGTACATGGTGGTACAATCCTTGAATAACCTTCCAAAAGCATGTATCTGAAAGCATATTTTTTTCTATTTCTTGTCTGTATCTGCAGGGCATTTTATTTGGCTCTTTTTAAGCATGTGATGTTTCTGGAGAAGAGAGGTTGTCCTCGGACAGCCCTGGAGTACTGCAAACTGATCTTGAGGTACCGCACTTCCACATCTAATGCATTATTAATAAGACAAAATGCCAAAGATCCATCATGCTTCATAGATAGAATGACTATAACCTTAACCTTAAAAAAGTACTTACAGTAGATGATAGCAAATAAATGGAATATTAGGGATACAAAAGTAACCAAAATATATCTTATTACTATCATAGTATGAATCTTTATTTGTCACACATTTTCTGATAGCTTATTTATGTTTTTAAATGTATTTGCAGTCTGGATCCAGATAATGACCCCCTCTGTATGCTGCTACTCTTTGACTTTCTGTGTTTGCGCTGTCGTGAATACACCACTTTCATCCGACTCAATGAGGAATGGGAGGTACAGACAACTTCTTACTCAACTCTTTTTATTTCTTTTAGGGTGCTTATGTACGTAGGATGAACAAATAGATAAGTTTCATTGGCTTCATGCTATTCCCAAAATTGTCAGAGTTATAATTGAATTATTCAAGTATTCAATCGAAATAATTTATTGAGAAAATGCATAAACAGTCAGCATTCGAATCTGTCTTTTTTTCTTACTCCGGGTATTAATAATGATTAAAAGATGTGAAGTAATATGATTTATTTTCAAACATTTACAGCTGATATGATCCAGTAATAAATCTGCTTTTGTTATGACCAAATGACAATTTTCGTACATATGCCTTGTATGACGTTCTTCACCCCGATTTAAAATACGAAATAATTGATATGATTGGCCGCCCTGATTTTTCTCGAAACAGATTGGTAGGAGTAGTAAATTTGATCTGTGAATGCCTCACATTACGTCATAATCTTGACTGCACATCAGACCTAAACAAGGTCATTGACACGATTTTTTCAAAGACTCTCGTGAAGTGAAAACCGGGTCAAATATGGCAGAGAATCCTGTAATATGAGCCCGGCTTCTTCCCCAAAAGACCCCAAAAGGGCTAAAAACCCAAGTGAAGGTGTAAAAAAAATTCTGCTCCAGCTGGTTAGGAACGCAGCAGCACGCATTGTCTTCAAACAGCCCAAAAGGGCTCATGTGAAACCCCTCTTCATCTCTCTCCACTGGTTACCGGTCAAAGCCCGTATCAGATTCAAGTCACTAATGCTTGCCTACAGGACTATCACTGGATCTGCACCGGGTCACAACATTAAAAAAACTACTTAAAACCCATCTCTTCTGTGAATAACTGACAGACAAAAACAAAAAAACTCACTAACCCTCTCTCTCAACAGGTAGTGGTCTAGCTTTTGTTGAAACCAGTAACTTTGTATTAACACTTAATGTATTATGGCTCCTGTATGACATATCGCTTATTGCTCCCTAACTCTTTGTAAGTCGTTTTGGATAAAAGCGTCTGCTAAATGACTAAATTTAAATGTAATATAAATGTAACTACTCTAAAATTTACATATATAATTTTAGATTTTTTAATTAATAAAAGAAATTAATTAACAAAATATATTTTTAATACACTTAATATTTTTGGTGAATTCTACTAGAAATATTTGAGTTTCTTAGATTTGCCATTTTTTTACTTACCTTTGCTCAATTTACTCAGAAACGCATAATTTTTTGTTAATAATTCTGCGTTGTTGTCTGCGTCGACAGCCAATGACTACTAGTTATTGTATTATTGCTCCTGTATTCTGGTTATGTAACAAAGACAAGAGCCGAAGAAGATATAAATATTCAAAGAAGATAAAATATTTTTTATTCAAGATGCAAAGATCACTTATCAGAAAGCATCATATAGAGCTCTGCCATTGTTTCTTGATCACGACACATGAAGAATTATTGTTGAAAATTGTCGTCTTTGAGCCATTTTTACACTATCCAAATTTTATCTTTCCACTATTGGTAATTGGCATATAATAATAATTTCTCTGAAGATTATTATAAATATTTTGAATTGATTAAAAAAAATATGTGGCTTGTTAAATCTTGTTCACCTAGACATTAATATGTTTGTGTTAATTCAGGTTCATCGAAATCTGTCCCAGCTGCCAAACTTTTCCTTTTCCGTGGCTCTTTCCCACTATCACCTCAGCCAACATGAAGACATTTCCCCTGAGGAGAGCCAACAGCTGAGACAGAAAGCTGATGTACTTCTGCAAAATGCTCTTATTATGTTTCCAGGAGGTGAGTTTTTTGGGGTTTATTTGTTGGCTGCAATAATTGTGGCATCAGGCACTGAGAGAATAACATGACGGATAATTCACATGCGAGAAAATATCTCAACTGACTGAAAAAAGCATCAGTGTCTGTATTGCTGGAAAAGGTTTTATAGAAAATTTCCTGTGCTGTTTCTCATTAGCTTGTTAGTGGCAGCTGTCGTAAAATAGTTCAGATGTATTTTGAACGATGGCCCTTTCACACAAACTGTGATGCTTCAGCTTAATCCTACCTGCACATTAAGAATGAATTTTGACATCTTGACTTCATTTTTTATAGTAAAGTCATCATTAGCTATGTTTTCGTCAACCTATTTTTTTCACCTTATGGGATATTGCATTAAAAAAAATGGATGAAAATGTCAAGATGCACATAAATTCTAGAAATGTTCATACAATAATGGTGCACCAATGAGTCGGATACATTTTTTTTAACGGATTAAAGGAAATGCTCAAAAACTTTGATGGAAACACATTTACTGATGTGCATCAAAGGTTCATGTGACTTTGCCGCATGACTGGACTTTTTCTGTACTCCCTTTAATTCAATTTGGAGAATGTTGGATTTTTAGCTCTCGATAGTTTGTTGAATGTCTGAGATTTTTCAGAATAACTATAATAACTGTCTAACTAGGCTCTATCATCTTCACATCAGTGGTTCAACTGATATGCTAAATAACTAAAGCCACGTTCACACTGCACCAGAATACAGTTGTCAGTCTGCTATTTGAGTTCTTGATGGTTATTTACAGCAGTGACACCTGTACATTTTCAGGAGTCCCTTCTGTATTTACATGGAGGCCATGCAAAGAAACAGAAATATCCTATTCTAACACCGTGTCCTGGCCAAACGCGACATTGAGTAACATGGAACAGATTCCTTTTTCCTGAGATTTTGCCCTAATCAGACGCGACAGTGTTCGATCTTAGAAACGATTTCTATTTCTTTGATATCCAGGACTCACGCCCACTCAGCGATCTCATCCAATGTAAGTTCTGCACCTCATGAATCTTAATCAGAAAACCTGGATGAGGATATTAGGGCTGCAACAAGCGATTATTTTGGTAGTCGATTAATCTAACAATTATTAGATCGATTAATCGACTAATAGTCTATTACTTCAATGACTAATCAGTACGTTTTTAATGATTATTCAGCTTTTGCAACTACTTAAAATATTTAATTATACATAATTTACGTAATGAATAAAATCAATTCAGCTTTTGAAGTTTGTTTTAATGAACTTGAACCAACTGGTTGCTGATTCTGTCCAAGTCGAATCACACAAATACTCTCTACAATTTTTTTAAAACAATGATAAATAAATCAGGTACATTACTGTCCAAAACAGTTTTATTAAATGTATGCAAATCTCTTGACAGAAGCATTAAGCAGCATTTCTATGACAACAGTTCAGTTTAATGAAAAAGAGTAAGTTACAGAAGAAAATATTTTAAAAATAAATGCAAGATATAACTTAACTCCTATCACTTAACGTCCCTCTCTTATAATCATTTTCGTCTCATGTAATACCCGATAGTGTTATAATACTCAAAACAGGCTTGACTCCTAAGCTCGATCAAAGGTTTATACTTTGCAAAACAAATAATAACGTAACTTTAATTATATGATTATTGTTGTTATTATCATTACTGTTATTATTGCATTCTTTCATAAAAAGATTTACCGCTATGTTAGTTAGTTAGCTCTAGATGGAGAACACTCGCCTCTCTCCTGCTCCGGGATGTTTCCTTTTTAAATGCTCCAGCATGCAGGTTGTGCTGCTGTGAAAGGCAAGTTCTGCCCTGCATGCATTCCACACAACCGCATTTTTGTTTTCAATTTGGAAAAGCTTTCCCACACTTCACTTGTTCGCATTGTTTCTACTCTACTGTGATAGCATTCGGGAAGGCTGCATTACACTCTAGCGCTACCCTGCCGTAGCGGTCAAATTGTGATATTGCAGGCCATTAAATTAAGTCACAATGTTTTCGACAATTTCGACTAATCGTTTCAGCCCTAGAGGATATACTGAACATATGTTTAGAATCCAAAATTATAGCATTTTGTCTGGTGAGGCATCACTGAAGTCACAAAAATAGGATGATCAAACAGGAAAACGTACTCGGTTACTTACGTAACCTCGGTTCGCTGAGATACGGGAACGAGTACTGCGTAGCAGGACGCTATGGGGAAAACTCCTTTTTCTCCGATGACTGAAGCTTTTCAATAACGCAGTGAATACTGCACGGCCATTGGTGCGTGCAAAGTAAAACTTTGCGCCAATGGAAGCGAAGCTGCACGGACCTATGGCGATGAAGCCGGCCAGAAGAGGCGGGGCTTATGGCTATATAAGCAGACACATCGCCGTAATGTCTTCAGGTCAATTCGACTGAAGCGACGACCATACGCAGCTTGTAAGCACGGCAAGGAACGCAGTACTCGTTCCCGTATCTCAGGGAACCGAGGTTACGTAAGTAACAGAGTACGTTCCCTTTCGATACTTCACTCGTACTGCATAGCAGGACGCTATGGGGAACCAATACAATCCTGCCGTGCTACAAGTGGATCGAAAAACGTATGAGGCAGGGAAACCTGCGAAAGACGGAAGTGCCAAGCTAATAGGTGGCCTAATCCGGTTAATCGTCCCAAAGGAATGCTAGGTGCCGGTGTGGTTGAGCGCAACCACAGCCGAGCGTTCTAGTCTTAGGCAGAAAGGACCCGGGCGTGTAAGGCCGGAAGGTCCAGACTGTAGAATCTGGTAAATGTGGAAGGCGAAGCCCAGCAGGCCGCCGCACAAATATCCGCTATGGAGACTCCTCTAGACCATGCCCAGGAAGAGGCGACACCTCTTGTGGAATGGGCTCTGACTCCCTAGGGCATTGAAGGCCCAAGGAAGAGTATGCTAGCGCAATAGCCTCAACTATCCATTTAGATAGGGTCTCCAGTCTCGAAGCACAGACTAAGGTGCGGTCACCGAAGCAGACAAAGAGTTGTTCCGATTTCCTAAAGGGGGCGGAACGCTCAATGTAAATCTTAAGTGCTCTGATAGGACAGAGCAGATTGAGCTCCGGGTCCTGCTCGGAGGAGGGAAGCGCAGAAATTGTCACTACCTGTGCTCTAAAGGGAGTAGAAAGCACTTTAGGCACGTAACCATGTCTCGGTTTGACGACTACTTTAGAGTCATTAGGCCCAAATTCAAGACAGGAGGGGCTCACGGAGAGCGCCTGTAGATCGCCCACACGTTTTACCGATGCTAATGCTAGGAGCAGAGCGGTTTTAAGTGTTAGGTGACTAAGGTCCACTGACTGCAGAGGCTCAAAGGAGGGACCCTTGAGAGCTCTCAACACCGTAGGCAGATCCCATATGGGAACTGTGAGGGGGCGAGGAGGGCGTAGCCGCCTAGAACCCTTCAGAAACCGAATGACCAAGTCGTTCCTCCCAACTCCTCGGCCCTCTATGGGGGCATGAGAAGTTGCAATTGCTGCCACATAAACCTTGAGCGTGGAAGGGGAACGGCCCTTCTCCATCAGCTCCTGCAGGAAGGACAGAATTAGTGATATGTCACAGTATTCTGGGTTTGCTCCGCGCATGGAGCACCAGGCAGAAAAAACAGACCACTTGAGGTTATAGAGACGCCTTGTAGACGGAGACAAAGGTGCAGTGCCCACAGTTCTGGCTGGGGGTGCCAAATCGTCTTGCCTGCCTGAGAGAGGAGGTCTCGTCTCAGGGGGATAGGCCACGGGGCTGCTACGAGCAGCTGAGACAGTTCTGCAACCCAAGGCTGGTTCTTCCAGAGTGGGGCTACGAACAGCACCTTGTGCTTCTGTTCTATGATCCTCTTTATCGTCTGTGGTATGAGAGCGATCGGAGGGAAGGCATAAAGGAGACAATTGTGCCAGTTGTGGGCCAAGGCATCCTTGTTCTTCGAAAAGTAAGTTGGGCAATGAGTATTGTCTTTCGAGGCAAAGAGGTCGACTTCCGCTTTGCTGAAGACTTCCCAGATTTCCTGAACCGCCTTGGGGTGGAGCGTCCATTCCTCTGAAGGGACGTTGCTCCGAGATAACATATCTGCTCCCTGGTTCAGTCTGCCCGGCACATGAGATGCCCTCAGTGAGCGCAGATTGGATTGGGCCCATTCCAGGAGGCGAAGTGCCAGGGAAAAAAGGCGTCTTGAGGAGAGGCCTCCCTGGTGATTTATGTAGGACACCACTGTCATGCTGTCCGATCGGACTAAGACATGGCGGTCCCGTAAGACCGGCAGAAAGTAGCGAAGGGCTAGCCATACTGCCTGCATTTCCAGGTAGTTGATGTGCAGTCCCTTCTCCTGATCGACCAGTGGCCGAAGGCCGGTGTTCCATCGCACAGAGCCCCCCAACCTGTGTTGGAGGCGTCTGTCGTGATCACCTTCCGTCTGCATGTGGTGCCCAGGGGCACACCCTGCTCCAGCCAAAGAGGATCCCTCCATGGTGTTAGGGCGGATACACAGACTTGATCCACCGCGACGCGTAGGCGTCCGAGACGCCAAGCGTGTGGCGGAACTCTTGGTTTTAACCAGTACTGCAGCGGACGCATCCGAAGAACGCCCAACTGCAGTACTTGAGATGCAGAAGCCATGAGACCCAGCATCTTCTGAAACACTTTGAGGGGGTGTGAAACTCCCAGTGTAAAGGAGGCCGCGAGCTGCTGAATAGCCAGAGCACGGTCTGGCGCGATTCTGGCCGTCATACGGATCGAATCGAAACCCACCCCCAGGAACGAAATTCGTTGACTGGGGGACAGAGCGCTCTTGGCATGGTTGATCCTGAGTCCCAGGCATTCGAGATGGCTGAGGAGGATGGACCTGTGGGCCCGTAGTTCTTCCTCTGACTGTGCTAGAATCAGCCAGTCGTCGAGGTAGTTCAGAATGCGGATTCCTATCTGCCTGAGGGGGGATAGAGCCACGTCCATGCACTTCGTGAAGGTGCGAGGAGCTAGAGACAGCCCGAATGGAAGGACCATGTATTGATATGCAACCCCTTCGTAGGCGAATCTCAAGAATCGTCTGTGATGGGGGGCTATCTGGCTGTGAAAGTACGCGTCTTTCAGATCCAGGGAGAAAAACCAGTCCCCTGGGCATATTTGCGAGAGGATCTGTTTCAGTGTAATCATTCTGAAGCGCCGTTTCATAAGAGCGCGGTTCAGATGTCTGAGATCGAGGATGGGGCGGAGACTGCCATCCTTTTTGGGTATGAGGAAGTAGCGGCTGTAGAAGCCTGACTTGGTTTGATCTGGAGGAACCGGTTCTATGGCTCCTTTGTCCAGTAAGTTCCGCAACTCCGTGCGCAGGACGTGTGCATTCGTGCTCTGAACACGGGTGGAGATGACTCCGCTGAACCGTGGGGGCCTGCGAGCGAACTGGAGAGAATATCCCTGAGATATTATGCTCATAACCCAATCCAAAACCCCGGGGATGGCCTGCCAGGCCTTGACCCGTAGGGCAAGGGGTTGAATGCATTGGGGAGGTATGCCGCCTATTGGGGGCTTGACTCCCGTGGAGAGTGGAAGAGGAAGATTGCTCTTCTTCTGACAATGTTTGTGTTTTATTAAAGTATCCGCTAGAACAGCGGTGGGTTGTGTGGGTATGAGAACAGACACAGCATTTGTAACAACAAAGGTAAACACATTTTTGCCGGCACCCGGAACAGAACGGGGTGCTTGGGCACATGCAAGAGCTTTCTTTAGAGGAGGTCCAGCAACAGCGAGACACGGTAACTTCCTCTTTCTCACATAAGTCTCAGGATGGTGCCTGAGGCGCAGGGTCCAGCGTGATTCTTGGCCGGGGTCCCTGGCGCTGAGGGTGGGGGAAGCGTCTCCCCGAGCGAGAGCGTTGACGGGTCTCACTTCCAGTAGCCTTCTGACCAGCGGGGGGAGTAGCCTTGACAGGCTGCTGAGCCGGCGCTGGTTTGGGGCAAGCCGGAACAGGTCTGGATCCAGGTCTCTTTGGCAGGAAATGTTTCATGGCCTGCAAAGACTTCTGCGCTGCCGTGAAACGATCCGCGAAACCCTCCACTGCTGGTCCGAAGAGGGATGAGCTGCTTTCGCCGTCCAACCGATGGCCGAGGGCAGACACAGATGTGCGGCCACAGACTCGTCCAGGGGAGGCAGCTTTTCATAGCCTTTTCCCTTTGCGCCGTCAACCGAGGTGAGAGCGGAGGAGGATGAGGGTCGTAGGCGGGCAGAGTAGGGTGCGCGCCATGACTTGGTGAGTTCGTCATGAACTTCTGGAAAAACGGTGAAGTCTGCTGACGAGGGGCTGGGCGGCGCCCCGGCAGGAACCATTCGTCCAGGCGGCTGCGAGTGGGCTCCTCCGGAGAGGACCACTCCAAGCCCATTTCTTCCACAGCCTTAGTGAGGACCCGGAGAAGCTCGGGGTCCACACCCAGAGCGGGTTCGCTGTGCTTTACAGACGGCAGGGGGGCGGGGTCGAAAACCGAGCCCGACAGCTCCTCCCCGTCTGAAGCCGCTATTGACATAGTGTCGTCTTCCTCGAATTCGCTTCCGCCAAACGAGACCATGTCACCGGCGGTTGCCGATGGACGCTGGTCAGGCTGGAAGAAGCAAACCAGCGAAGTGTCTCTCCGTGGAGAGAGCGAGGCACGCCGAACGGACGTGAGCTCGCTCTTCCCCGAGCGCTTTGTTCCTCTACCCCGCTGCTTCGTCTCCGCTGGGGATTGAAGCGGGAGGGATCGAGGAGCGGAATCGCTCTCTGAAAAGAAATCTATCCGCGAGCGCAGAGAGGAGAGACTCATACTCTCGCAATGAGGGCATTCCGTCTCTCTGAGTGCGTCTTGAGCGTGGGAAACTCCCAAGCATGAGACGCACTCGCCGTGACCGTCAGCGGCGTGCAGGTGAACCCCACACGAGTGACAGGAACGGCGCGGCATTTGCAACAACGCCGCAGGAAATTTGATCAGGAAATTTGCTTTTTTAGAGCTTTGCCGGATGACGGCAGGGAGAAAAACCGGCGCTGCTAATGCAAGCGAACTCGCTAAGCAGAGAGGTCTAATCCGCTGCAGGGCTTTTCCGACGGCGAAGCTATCAGTCCGGTAGCGAAGTTGAAGTCGTCGCTGAAGGAGAAGAGATCTGAAGACATTACGGCGATGTGTCTTTTTATATAGCCATAAGCCCGGCCTCTTCTGGACGGCTTCATCACCATAGGTCCGTGCAGCTTCGCTTCCATTGGCGCAAAGTTTTACTTTGCACGCACCAATGGCCGTGCAGTATTCACTGCGTTATTGAAAAGCTTCAGTCATCGGAGAAAAAGGAGTTTTCCCCATAGCGTCCTGCTACGCAGTACGAGTGAAGTATCGAAATAAACTGTTATGACTGGCTGTGTTTTATGATCGATTGTCGCGTTGCTCCCATGTTTTCCATTAGTATGGAGGGACAAATTGCTTATCACATGCTGCGTCGTGTTTGGTTAGGATGTGGTGTAAATCTGGCTTTAACGTTTGTCAGTTCTAAATATCTAAGTAAGCTTTTTATAACTTTTGTCTATCAAGTCATCATTACACTTCAATACAATGATGAGCATGTTTGAAGAATAATGACCACGTATGTAAATCTGAGTTTTCGTTTCACAGCACTGATGCCTCTTTTGGACTTGTGCACGGTTCAGCCTGACGCTGCCGTGTCCTCTCATGCGTTCTTTGGTCCTAAAAGCCAAATAGGGTAATTTTCAGTTTTCACTTTCTGGGTATGAAAGGTTCTGTGTTACAGATTTTGTTTTATTAAGCCAGAACTGTATTTTTATTCACTGCTCCTCTTAGGCAGCTGCCCGCTTTGTCCGAGTTAGTGTTTCTGTATGTGGGCCGTTGTCACAGTCTGTGGAAAGATGCCGGACTGATGCTTTGGTTGGAGGAGAACGTGGAGAAGGTGTTGAAGAGAGTCGACACGCATGACCCTTATGTGGAGGAATGCCAAAACAAGTAAGAAATACATTCTTTTACGATCCGTGTTGTGTCTTTGTTTATGCAGGATTGAACCTTCCTGATATTATACTCGGGCATGTACTGTGAGCATGCTGATGATAATTACATCTCTATAGAATGAAAGGTCACACTAACCTTTGAAGAAACCTGCAGTTTGAATTATTAGTTTGTTTCTGAAAATGCAATTGGGAGAAAATAGCTTTTTTAAAAGGGGTCCTGTTGTGCCTTTTTTCAAAGCATTTGATTGGTTTGGTATCATTGGTTTGATCCGTTCAAAAGAATCATGAACAAATGTTTTATTTGGGGAAACCAGAGTCACACAAAATGCCACATTTTCTTTAAAAAAGAGCTTTAGTCTACCTTTTTTATACATTAATTCAATGAACTTTTTGTGTTCCTAGCATGTTTTTACCGTGGCCGAGAAGTGCAAAACAAAACCACAAGTTGCAAAACTAAAAACAAATCTAAAGGGAAAATCAAAATATCAAATCTAAAAACAGAATAGCATATCTTAAAACACAACAACAATTCGAGAAACAAAATAACAAGTCAGTAAACACAACAACAAATCGGTCAAACCAGAGAAGGTAGGTATTTTGTTGGAATGGGATAGCTACTGCTGATTGTATGAAACTCCTGTCAATCAAGATATCCAGGACACTTGATGTTACTATGAGAAAGGCATGCATATGTGATACAGGGCATATTCATTGATTAAAGGTCTCATGAAGTGTGCTTGTTCATTGTTTTATACTGTTATATGAGGTCTACTTATGACGTTCCCGTGATTTTACATCCAAAAACATCAAAATCAATAAGTAATAGGCTATTTTCTACCCAGATTTTGAGGCCAGCTCTGCAAACGTTTGGTTTTAATTTGGTTTGAGGTTACACATTATCACCCGTAGCAGTTTTCGCACTGCATTAACATTATCTGGAGACCTCCTGGGATTTATAAATGACATCCTCAAATCAGTTTTTCATGTGACACAATTGCACGGCATGATTTTACTCAAATTTACTTACTTATTTCCCGGATGTGATGTCAAGGCTTTGCATATAGTTTGTATAGCCAATAGTTGTAAGGTGTTTAATGATAGATGACCGTACCTGTCAGCATTTGAGACCAGTGATCCCGGACAGGACAAAAGATCACTGCGATTGTGGTCTAAAATTTCACGAGAGTTTCCATAATAAATAAACAAACGGGAGACTCCTGGTCACTTGTGGATATCACCCAGCACCCGAAATAATACCAAAACAACTCAAAACAGCCTCCATTATTCGCAAACGGTGGATAAAACCTTGAAAAGTTATATATGAGCCCTAACGACAAACAAAGCATAGTGACGCATAGTACAGAAATGTTTTACTCACATAAGATTGCTGCACAATTCCTATCGGATCCAATATTGAAGACACAGCATTGCTTTTTAATTTTAAACACTCCACAAATTCAGTGTCGAGCTCTGCCATGTTCATGAAGGAATCCTTGGTGATATGAAACGAACAAATGCTTCATGTTTTTCCCACATGAGCTGGAACGTCTATAAAAATAAACGTTAACCCCGCACTACTAATATCGGAAACCGAAGGAAGGTTATGCAGCGACTATATTCTTCCACAACCAGTATTGAGCTATCTTTAACGGCATGTTTGTTTATTGCTTGCTGGCTCTATCTGGCTCCGCGCCACTTCTGTTTCCTCCCTACTGTAATGCACGAACCAGTGGCTACTGAAGAAGATAGATAGGTGCATTTCAGAACCTGGCTATATTTTTATTTTCATCTGTTGGTCTGTTTTTTTATAGAAGGAAGCTGAGATACCAGAGTGCTCCCAGAAACATCCATAGACACGTGATGATATCTGAAATCAAGGAAGCGACAGCTACTCTTCCTCTAGTGAGACATTCACCTCATTCACACCGCATTCACTCACACCTGATGCTAAATTGGGCAAACCAGACTTAAAGTGTCATGAAACCCCCCCTTGCTTCTGAAGTGTTTTTCAACAACTACAATTTGAATAGTTACAAAAGTTGGCGTGGTCGATTGTGATAAGGTGTGGGGTAGGGTGTGGAAGGCGGGAAAAT
The DNA here is from genome assembly GCA_008369825.1 of Triplophysa tibetana. Lineage (NCBI taxonomy): Eukaryota > Metazoa > Chordata > Actinopteri > Cypriniformes > Nemacheilidae > Triplophysa > Triplophysa tibetana. The sequence continues at coordinate 2,516,796 of CM017903.1, forward strand.
GAGGATTGTGGTTAAAGGTGCAGCAAGGGATTTCTGAGAAAATGCTGTAAAATCTAAACAAACATCTAAACAAAGAATTGTGATTATTTGCTAGATGTCTGTTCATTGTGTGTGTGTTGAAAAATGTTGTACATGCACTTGTAATTAGGAGGAAAAACTAAGTGGATCAGACTTGGCCACTTCATCACCATAACACTCTCATAGCCAGCATAAGGTCTCCTCATGATGCCAGAGTAGAGAGAACATTTCCAACAGGCCATTTGTAGAAAGACTTTATAAAGAGTGATGTCCGATTTATAACACAACTAGTGTTTGAAGTGGACCGACACGTACCATTAATTCAAGTTTATTTATAAAGTGCTTTTCACAATGTGCATTGTTCCAAAGCAGCTTTACAGGAGCAAACAGGAAAAACAGAAAAGGTAAAACATAGCACAGTGCATGGTGTTTATAGAACAAGCATGATCATTCTAATGAATTATATCTAATTGATAAATAAGTAAATGCAGTCTCCCGGTGAGCAAGCCAACACTGCCCTGCTGTGGCGAGGAACCCAAACTCTAATGATTGATTAATGGAGAAAAAACCTCGGGAGAAACCAGGCTCAACCGGGAGGGCCAGATCCCCTCTGACGTGTCATAGCTGCACTCATTGACTCCGACCAAAAGCCACAGAGCATATATCCACGAGGAAGAGGAAGAGCTCACCATCCGCAACCAAGAAAGTCCATAACACAGTCCATTTGATGTTTTTATACTATGAATAACATCCAAATAGTCTAATGAGGGCTAAGACACAGCTCATTTCCCTACATTAATGAAATATTAAACAAAATAAATACAATTTCGTTTTTTAAATGTTAACTGTCATACTTGTTACCATGTATACACACATTCCATAAAGTATGTGTAGAGCAGCACAGTCAACGATGGTTTGGCATAGACTCAGCACGCGTACAGTCATGGAAACCAATGTGTTCGAAAGTTAAAGACGCTTACAGGAAAATATATTCTCTAATGATAATTATACATAATATATTATATATATAATTAGATAAATGAGACCGATCTTATTCTACAGCATACAATTTTTTTTTGACAATTTTGTTCTCCCACCTTTGTTAGTTATTAGTGATACAGTGTTTTTGTGTGCCTCCTACAGGAAGTGACCACACAGCCAGGAATGGGTTTTGACCCCCTCCCACCGCTGGACTCCATAATGTCTTACACCAGGCCAGAAAGGTATTTACATGCAAAAACATTTAAAGACTGTGCATTCAATCCTTATTTGTGTATTATACGACCTTTGTGCTGTTATTGTGATGCTCTACAGAGGGAGCTACAAGAACATATGATGTTTCAGTATAGGTCAAATGTTGTAAGTGTCTGTCTGTTGTGTAACATACATATAGCATAAGAGAGCTATATCTGGGTTGTTAAACATGTATTTATTTAATATGGGTTAAATTTTCCCCATGAATTGTTTATAATTCAAAAATATAATTTACTGCTGTCACACCAAAGGACACCAAACCTTAGAACTTTTATAGTGATTCCATAAAGGTTCAATATTTCACCAATTGAGCACAAGTCATAGGCTTCACTGCGGGATTCGACAACATGCAAAATGATTGCCATTTTCTAAAAAGACACTTGTGAAATTATACCTGAGGTATTTATTAATATCTCTATGCTTATCATATAAATAATGTGCAAGTTTCCTGTCTAGCCAGGCTTTAGTTAAGTAGAGCTGGGCATTGATCTGTGTCATCTGCGTTTTTAAACCTGTCTTAAAGGGACAGTACATTTTTTCTTCAGTAGAATAATAAAGATGTTTAGCTGAAAGCGTGCGCTTATGGTTATTCATTAAAGGCAATCGGTGGGTGCCATTCAAAAGGTCATTCAATCCAAGAAACGAAAAGTTACTTACAACATTATAACCTGTATGTGCTGAAGCAAAATCACACATGAAATAATGGACATTTGTCATTATGGATAACTCTGGAGGGAGCTGCGTGTCATCATTTCACACTGGGTCCTCAATATATAGTCAAGAGCTTCGGGAATCATTTTGTGTTGACTGTATCTGCTCCCCCTGGACCCTCCAATTTATGAATTGCAAAGACCACTTTAAAATCAAAGTCAAGTTCAATAGTAACAATACATTGCTGTCATTTTCCTCCTGTGTAATTCTTGCTACATGATTCTGTCAGCCTTTCTAACAGGTGAATTAAACGTTTGTTGAGGTTTGATTGTAATTGTAATAAACATTTTTGACATTAAGGTTTGTCTGTTTACTAGGCAGAATGCTGGAGCCTCAAATGAAAGCACTTTATCTCTGTTCTTCCGTTCACTGCTGCCCAATTTTAACATGCAGGTGAGATGTCACACATGTCCAAGCACAAGTTACCATCCATTTGAAATTATCCGCCAAGAAAAGCTGTCAATGTAGACAGTAATATCACTACATTTTATTTTTCCAGGGGACTGAAGATGGACAGGAAGTGGCTCGTGCTGGGCGGGAATTAAACCAGGAAGTGAATCGACTGATGGTGGCCATGCGGGACATGTTGGCTAACATCCAGTTTCGTGAACCGCAGTGGGAGGACAATCCTGATAGAGACGATGAGGAATGGGACTGATGGATCAGTGGGAATGCAATAAATTGACTGGGGAAAAATAATGAGTGAATTTGTTCATTGTAGATGAAAAGAGGAATTGTGTGTTTATGAGATAGTCTTCTTGTACAAAAAACTAAGTCTTTATTGAGCTCTGTTTTCCTTAAAACTTTATGCTCATGACAGAAGTCATATTCCACCTAAAAATCCTTAAAGCCAGTTTTTAAACAAGCTTTAAACATGGTTGCCTGTGGAGTTTTATACAATGTGCAGTTTTAGGCAGAAAGCAAGATTTCTGCAGATCCAGTAGAAACTCTCTATGATTGGTAGTTTGGAGGTGTCAAATCCTTCTTATTTTGTAATGTTAAAATTGTTCATGCTACCATTGACATCAAACAGATTTCATGATGCAAAAGTTGATGACTGATTCAAAAATATAGTGTTTTTAAAATATATACCAAGTTGATTTCATCTTGTGAAGGAATAAAAATCTTTGAATCTCTTTGATTGTTGCAATTCTCATGAAGATTCGTGCATATGACGACACAGTTGAGAACAAATTACTTTACAGGTGAATTAAGATAACATGACAGCATTATTATATAAAGATGTTTGTTTGTGTTCAATTTACGAAAGGAAGTCACATTCATCTGGAATGGCAGGGGGTGTACATTTACGAGAGAATTTTCATGTTGTGAAGTAAAGTATTACACTTGCAAAGTGAGATATACAGATCACAATTTTTTAAGAACTCTTAGTATTCTACCCATATTAGCTTTGACCTACACTACCAACTAATGTATCAGCATGTGTTAGCGACGCAGCTTGTGTTTTCTGTATATCCTTTTTATCTGACACCCTTGCTTTTTGATCTGTGTTTGTGTTTATTACACTCCTGTCAAAATGTAAGGTCTGATCCCTTAAACGCAACCTCACATTTTGTGTTTTCTCTTTTTTGACTAATGAATACAGGATTTTTTTTTGTGTATGGTTTATCAATGTGTAATATAAACACAATGTCGATATTCACAGTTGTCAATACCGGAATATTAAGATACGCCTAGCTCAAGCCATGCAAACAAGCAGGCAAAACCACACTCTATTTTAGATTATGTATGGCTCCACATGATCATAGTGTTGATAGAAATGATTTTAGCATAAATACTGACCTTGTTTTGCCAGTTTACCTGAGGCGGAGCTGCGAGGGTTTATATGATAAGAACAAGCGCACCTTCGGGCCACCTGCACTCCCTCATACAGGCTACTTTACAGGATCATTTCATGGTGGAAGCAGACTTTGAAAACTCAATTCGACACCCTAAGTCAACTTTCAATTGCTCACACATATTCTATGGTTTATATGTGGGGTCAGATGTAGGTTTTTCCCACAGGAGGGTAACAGTAGGTGTTTTGCGAGATCCAAGATGAACAGTAATTTATACCTAATCATTTAAATGTACGATTCTGTCATATTCCTATTGAAGATTTATTATGCACCTTTTATTCAGGGTACCAACTGTTTCCAATAAACAGCTATTTTATATTCTCATTGCTACAAATTATGAAAAAGGTTTGTTTATGCCAGACACTGAAGCACTAAAATGATAGGTCACAAAATAATGTAAGCTTTGTATTTAGCTTTACGTCCTTACATTCCCTGCGATTCAGATATGCTTGTGTTGTAGCTCTCAGTCATAAATACCCACTAAGAGGAAGCACGTATTTTTTGCCTATTCATTTCCAGTCATTTTATTGAATCCCAGTGAATTTTACATTTCATAAATATTTTATGTTTCCTATTTATTTGCCTTTTGTCCATAAACAGGATTTAAAGGAGGATTAGTCATGGCAGGTCACAGTGTCTTGTGACTAGAAGAAAACTTGTACTACATGAGAAGCAATGATGTAAAGCAAACTGTTGACAGACAGACCTGACAAATACAGCATATCTACAAGCTTAGAGATGAACTTGGTGTATTCCTGTCTACAGAGATATTGAATAAAACTGAGATAACTTGAGAGAGAGAGTGTGTGTGTGTGGACTTGGTTTTTATATGTTAGTGGGGACCTATATCTGGATGGGGATCCATGTCACTGTGGGGACCAAAACAATTTGTGAAAATCTAATATTGCAAAAAGTTTTCTACGATCTTTAGGTTTAGGGTTTGGGATAAGGGATACAATTTACAGTTTGTACAGTAAACAACTCAATACGCCTATGGACTGTCCCCACGGAGATAATGCGTGTGTGCGTGTGTTTGCGTGTCTGAGAATTGAACACTGGCTATTGCAGTATGAAGGAGCCACATAGGGACAAGCCTCATTACTGTATGTATAGGTTAATAGAACTAAATCATTATTTTACATTGTAGTCTAATCCCATTCATTTAAAAATATCCACTGCTGCACAATATTATTAAATTGGTTTTGCAAATAATCTCTCCACATGCACATTTTAGAAGCATGTAAAAGCTTTTCTCTTCTAGCTGAGATTTGTTTGTTGCTATCCTCCTTTATTATAATTTGCCCAGAGTTCATTGAGAGTTTTCTTCTCTTTACCACTAAGAAACCCTCTTTAATATACAATTATAGTCTTGTTTGCATTGGCATGTGACCTGATTGTTAGTTCACCTATGACTTGCAACTTGTGGTTGCAGTTGATTGTCTCATTAAAGTTTAGTACATTGTTTTTTGACCAATGTAGGGGCACATTTTCCATAAAGGCACTTAGAACATTGTTTTTTTCCAACATGCTGTAAGAACCTAGCATAAGAAGGCTTTATATATTGAAGGTGGAGTGCATAATTGTTCAGAGCTGTTTTGAAGTCTCATGACCCGACAGTCACAGTAAATCAGAGAGGGAGAGTGTTATAGAGAACAACATCTATGACTGACCCAACGGCAACAAGATTTCAGAGAGAGAGAGAGAGAGAGAGAGTACAAAATCTTTGATTTGGTCATATGATTTTGTTAGTTTGGCACTGGCCAGACGTCACGACTGGCGTAATTAGCATATGATACCATTGCCAGTGTTGTGACATGCTAAATCACTTGTATAACAGCACAGTTTGAATGCCTTCGGTGAATCAGATTGCACGAAAATATATAGGCCTAACTGTTGCTGCAATAACGCAAAAAGGACATTTTTAAAAAATCAACAATTTCTTCAATCTTTATTGGCTGTTAAATTTGAAGAGTTTTGTATTAACTTTTAACAGTAGAAAAGGTTTGCTTTCTTAATTAATCAGTAAAACTACTGGATGGGACCTGTGTATCATTTTCAAATACATTTTTGAAGGTCTTAAAAGCAGAAGCGCATTATGCATTTGTGGATTTGCTGATTTGCGTCATGTGGTCACTTCATAGGAAAAGAAAGACAAGCAGAAGAAGAGCAGAACGTCACCAGTGAGAGAATCAAGGCGCTTGTGTTGTAAGAGTTTGCCCTCCCTGATAACATGAGCTTAGAGCTTACAGTAGTTTGACGACGAAGCCAACAACAATTAACACTGAAGTCTGAGGCTGTTCCCGTGGTGCGCAAGTGTGCGGAATCAACATTACGCGTTTCTGAGTGCGCAAACGTAAGGAATGTGAAACCGCTTGAGTTTGCTCGTTTATCCAGAATTGCATGATCATTTCGACTCCGTAATGCGCACTGGTTTTAGACTTTGCTGGGGATGATACATTTATAAAGTTGATAAACGTTTAAACTTTACAGAGAACGCTGATATTTCCTCCGTCTTGGGATATCAGAGATGTGCTGAAGCTCAACCAGACTTAATACGAAGGGACTCCTTGGAGCATGAACGACTCGTTACTTCGCCATCACTTCGGCATCACGCACATGGATCACAGCGTGCAACATTCGTACACTATCGACACGAACATCACTTTCACCAGCAACGTAACGCTCGGGGACATGAACGCAACGGGCATCTCCCAGATCATGATCCCCCAGGAGCTGTTTCTCGTGCTCGGTTTGATCAGTTTAGTGGAGAACATTTTGGTGGTGGTGGCGATCATCAAGAACAGAAATCTCCATTCGCCCATGTATTATTTCATCTGCTGTCTGGCGGTGTCTGACATGCTGGTGAGTGTCAGCAATGTGGTGGAGACGCTCTTCATGTTATTGATGGAGCAAGGGCTGCTGCTCGTCACGGCACAGATGTTACAACACCTGGACAACGTGATCGACATCATGATCTGCAGCTCGGTCGTCTCCTCGCTTTCGTTTCTGTGCACCATTGCCGCGGACCGCTACATCACCATATTTTACGCGCTTCGCTACCACAGCATCATGACCACGAGGCGCGCTGTGGCCATCATCGCGGTGGTTTGGCTTACGAGCATCACCTCCAGCTCTTTGTTTATCGTGCACCACACGAACAGCGCGGTCATCGCCTGTTTCGTCTCGTTTTTTGGCGTGGCGCTGGTATTCACAGCGGCCTTATACCTACACATGTTCATCCTGGCGCACGTTCACTCCAGACGCATCAGGGCTCTCCACAAGAGCCGCCGACAGGCCACCAGCATGAAGGGAGCTATCACTCTGACCATCCTGCTCGGGGTTTTTATCATCTGTTGGGGGCCATTCTTCCTACATCTCATTCTCATACTCATCTGTCCCACAAACCCGTACTGCCAGTGTTACTTCGGCCACTTTAACCTCTTTCTGATCCTTTTTATATGCAACTCACTCATAGATCCTCTTATTTATGCGTACCGCAGCCAGGAGCTGCGCAAGACTCTTAAAGAAATTGTCTTCTGTTCATGGTGTATTGTAATGTGAAATATTTTTATAGAGATGCTTGGTAGGCTACATGTGAAGCGCGATCGTGGCAACCAGATATTTTGGACAGATGACACGTTTCTGTTGCAAGCAATCAATTTGTCAACACAGATGCATGAACAGAATCTGAAATACCTCTATACAAGGGCGAAGGGTCTTATGGAGCAATGAAAGTTTCATCGATCAGCTCATATTTATTGGTGTTAAAGCAGAAACAGCCATTGATAAACCGTCTCTCTCTCTCTCTCTCTCTCTCTCTCTCTCTCTCTCTCTCTCTCTCTCTCTCTCACACACACACACACACAAAGTATTAAGCTGGGAAGACAAAAGCCCAATTAGGAAGTAAAGCCTGTGTTATCAAGTTCAGCTCTGTTCAAGTTCAACCTGAAATTTAATTGAAACACTTGAATTCAATGTTGCTAACATTTTGTACATTGAGAGCCTACTGTTTATAAATAAAGTGTTCAGTATTTGTTGACATGTGCACTCAATGAACTAGAATCTAACACAATAATATATTGATTTCACAACAGAAAGCTTAGGTTGAAATAGACTTTAGTTATTTGATTTGTATAATTTATTTATATAATATAATTTCCATTGTTTCACAAATGGTAATTTCTCCTACAGAGTGCTACACTATTATTGCTATTGTAATAATATTTGTATTTTCAGAACTGTACAGGTACACGTGTACATTGAATTTAAATAGAAAATGTTTTGTGGAAGTTAGAAGTCTAATTGCTGAAGGATATTTTTTAGTTCTGACTTAAGACTGTTGAGAGAGTCAATAAAAAAAGGAGTTATATAGCAAAAAACATTCTTAAGTTTGCGATATGTTTTATTTATTGTTGCAATTGTTTTTTGTCGGTTCGAACAGGCATTATGCCAAGCTACATGTTATGCATGTAAATAGTTTTAGTTGTTTAATTCTTTATGTCTTAATTCTACATATTATCAGCTTGTAGTAAATGTATCATCACATTTTGGTATGAAATGTTGTGTTAGCTTAAGATTTAACAAACACTTCTTAAATGAATAATTAAAGGTATAACTAATGCATTAATTTCTTTTTTGAATTTATTTGACTAAAATGTCTTATTAGAGGAATTTTTTAATCTATTTGAACACAATGGTGGCTACAGTCAGGTGACAGGTCAAAAATGAATTTATGTTTACTCTGATCATTTTCCATTATTTATAGAGAAATACATACATAGAATTGAAATATATATTTTTTGTAAGTCACTCAATTTAGCTAAAGAAATAACTGTAGAATAATGTAAACCTGTAAAAGTAAACCTAATTAAAAACATGTTTTAACTTTTACATCTAGACTCTCTCTTTTTTTTGGCTGTAGCCAAGAGTACTAGTGATAGTAACTATCAGAGATACATACAGTTTCATGAAGCCACAGAATCTTCTGTCCTTCACAAAGGACACATTTCTCTAGAAAGATCTTTCCACGTTAATTCCCAACAGCACAGCATTTGCCAGATCACTGAAAGACTGTTGTTTTTAGTTCACATACCTTCTTCAGAAATCAAAACTTTTTAAATTCTATGCTAGTAAACCTCCAATAAACGACTCAATATTACCAACATCCTTCAAATATTTATCTATTTGCCTGCATAGTGGCAATTACGATTTTAAAGCTTTTTGACACATATGCTACTCCCCATCTCGTCCGTGTACCATCTGATCATTTGATTATTCCATTCGTTATAACAAACAGAAAAGGGAAAACTGGCGATATTTCGTTTTTCTGTACGCACAAAAAATAAAAAAATAAGATGGTTTACTTATGATTTCAGCTTGAAACGGGAAATTCAATAAATAAATAAATCGAAACGAAACGAAACAACGACCCGAATAACCGTTTTTTTACGTTTACATTTACCGGTAATTTCTGCGCACGCTGTACGCATGCCTGTTGTGTGAGCGCGCCTAGAGCGCTTTACGAATCTCGCCATCGATCAGTCATCATTTACAATTGCTTCACTCGAGCTGTGTATAGCCTATGTCTCGTATTCATAAAATGTTTATAAATAATATGACATATTATTTAGAACAGTAGCCTATGCAAGCAAAATCTATGTAATGGAAATGATTGCCTGGATGGTACAATCATTTGGGAGTTTAAATGGATAATATAGCTAAACTAATGAAATAGTTCAAATGACAAAAAAACTCACAGTTTCAACACAAACATAACATCTTTTGTGCATTAGACCGTAGCAGGACTGTAGTTTAGCTGGGGGAAGCTAATGAACTCGGAATTACCTTTACTGATGCCAACGAGCTGTGGATATAAATGTTCACTTAAATGTCATACATGAAAAGCAATAACACTTACAGACTCCGACTGAGAGCTCTGGAATGCATTGTATGTGAACGTTAATTAGGCATGAGCAAATGCATCCATTTAGAGCTTCAGAAGTTCGCATGCACGTGATGCCGGTAGGCGGCTGTACATTGCGAATGCGCAAAGCGTGTGCGTGCAGAAGACCGTGGGAAATTACCTAAAACGTAAAAAACAATAGTTAAAGTCGTTTTTATTGGTTTTCCCGTTTCAAGCTGAAATAAGAAAAAAAACTCATACAGGAAAACGGAAAAACTAAATATCGACTGTTTTTTTTCGGTTTGTTGTATTGATTGTTATAATCAAATTATCAGATATCACACGGAGACTTTATTTGTCTAATCAGGATTAATGAATGATTAATAAAAACATGAATTACAAAATAAAACAGCTTTCAGTGTGGCAAGATAGTTACTGTAGGGGAGAGCGGGGTAAGTTGTCACACGGGTAAGTTGTCACACTGTTTATAACTCCAACACTAGAGGCTCTATCTCAAAAACCAAATAGCCACTTTGTGTGACTTCTTTTTCTATAATCAATTTCATGTTCACATGTGGTCAAGATAACTCTTAAATGATATTAATACAATTTTCTTATTTTTCTGCTTGAAAAGTAAAAAATTGGCACTTTAAATTTTATGCAATACAACTTTGTTAGATATGAATGACAAAAATGATTATTTTGCACAAAATAGAGGAGACATTAACGTGTCTTTTGATACTTTAGCTGACGTGCTATGTTGAGCTAACCTTAAGATTTTGCCAACATTAGCACACATGTCAGTTTGGGGCAAGTTGTCTCAATGACTTTGGGGCAAGTCGTCACATCTGACAACTTGTCCCAGTACAAATATATATAGACATTATAGACATTTCTTGATCATTGGGGCACCTGGCAGCAAAGTAGGGGCCCTGTTTACTCCTTTTGGACAACCACGAGTCTCATCTGTCCATTGATGGACTCAATTATGCAAAAGAAAATGGGATAATCATACAGTCATTCCCACCCCACTGCTCAGATCAGTTCCAACCATAAGACAGGTCTGTCTACGGCCCACTAAAGAGGCACATCAAAAGTGCTTGTGATTCCTGGATGAGGGACATCCCTGAGAAGACAATGTCAATTTATGTCATTCCTGTTATTGTGGTAATTGCCTATCCTCTGGCTGCAACCCCCTGAACATTCAGGTTGGCTTTAGGGTGGCTGGGGTTCAACCTTACAACAGAGATGTATTTCTGGAAACCGAGTTTGCATCATCCTACGTCACAGATCGCCCCATTCAGAACCCTGCCTTGTCATGCCCCATAACCAACTCTGCTGTGCCTAGTATGCCCAGTTATGCTTCTGCTTCCACCAGCTCTCCCTTACTCAGCAATGCCATTGCTGACAGCAGGCTACCAATTCCACAGGACATCCGGCCATATCCGAATGGATCTATGTGCAAGACAGAGAACGCTTGAGTTTGAAGTTCAAAGTAATGTTTTTTGATTGAAATGTGTAAAGTTTGGCTTGAAATAATTGTTTTTTCGAATTCTCTAGGCATGATTGTTTATATTTCCAGTTCTGGTTTGAATATAAAAATGAAAATCAATATTCACAATTAAGTAGTTGTGTACTTACTTTTAGATAATCTAGTGTGACAACTTACCTGCCGATGGGGCAAATTGTCACAAGTGCACATCCTCTATTCAACAGTCTACAACTCCGTTATGAGATAAGATATGAAAATGTAATGAATACAAATTATGTGCCCAAGACGTCCTTCTTTCATTTGGTATAACATTCATACCGTAGTGATGTATGGTGCTCAGTAAATGTTACACAGTGTGAAAAGTGTGACAACGTACCCCGCTCTCCCCTATTTAGCTTTTGGTCTTGGCTGCTCAGTTGTTAATGTTGCATTAGGAGAAGCACATGAAAATAAATGCGTAACACAGGCCACATGGTTATATATCCAGTCAACTCCGTGATAGTTCTTGAACTGCCGCTCTAGTTATTCAAGAGGCTAAAGAAAGCTAAAGGATGAGCCACGAGGCTTAAGAATCCCCTTGGGCAGGAAAATATATTTTGGGACACTTGGATGATTGGAATGTAATTCAAATACGATTTTAACAAACACGTTTTTGTTCGGAATATTAACAAACATCTCACATGAATTTCCTTTTAAAGCACTTTAAGGGACAGTTCTCATAAATAAAAACTGTTATACACTGAACCTTTTTTTCCTGTAAAACACAAAAGGTGATCTGTTTCATAATTTGAAACTGACAGACTCAACTGACAAACGAACAGTGTCATCCAAGACAAAACATCACACAGGTTTGAAACAACAAATTACATAATGATAGGTTATTTATGGGTAGTCTATTTCGATACAAAGAATGAAGAAGGTGAAGACCATGCTGCAAGTAGTCTTTAATGCAATGGAAAAAACAAACAATTTGAAGAGAAAACCTTAAAAGCCAAATAACTTCCATTCTCTCCTGAGTTAACATTTTAGTTTTTACATGCACCTTGAAAATTATAACACACTAAGTTAGTCAACAGTTCAATGGTTCATAAATGACAAGTTCAACAAGTTCATTTTGTCTGGGTAGTTAATAATGAAAATAATGCATTACAAAAATATTGGGTCAGGCTTTATTTAAGAGTTCAGTTCCTCGCTATTAACAAATTAGCTTTGCTTCCATAAACTCTTAATATGATGCTTATTCATAGTCAGTGATGTACACTCACCTGAAGGATTATAAGGAACACCTGTTCAATTTCTCATTAATGCAATATGTGGTGTAATGGTGTGGGGGATGTTTTCTTGGCACACTTGAGGCCCCTTAGTGCCAATTGGGCATCGTTTAAATGCCACGGCCTACCTGAGCATTGTTTCTGACCATGTCCATCCCTTTATGACCACCATGTACCCATCCTCTGATGGCTACTTCCAGCAGGATAATGCACCATGTCACAAAGCTCCAATCATTTCAAATTGGTTTCTTGAACATGACAATGAGTTCACTGTACTAAAATGGGCCCCACAGTCACCAGATCTCAACCCAATAGAGCATCTTTGGGATGTGGTGGAACGGGAGCTTCGTGCATCCCACAAATCTCCATCAACTGCTAGATGCAATCCTATCAATATGGGCCAACATTTCTAAAGAATGCTTTCAGCACCTTGTTGAATCAATGCCACGTAAGAATTAAGGCAGTTCTGAAGGCGAAAGGGGGTCAAACACAGTATTAGTGCGGTGTTCCTAATAATCCTTTAGGTAAGTGTAGTTGTTAAGTTAAAGTATTGGTTAGGATTAGGGATGTAGAATATGGTCATGGAGAATATGTGCTTTATAAGTACTAATAAGCCAATCTGACAATAATAGGCACGCTTATAAGATAGTTAACAGTGAGAATTAGCCCCTTTAACTAAACTGTTACCAAATATTGTTATTTGTAAAACACCTTATGAAAAACATCTTTTCGAAAAAATATTTAATGTTGAAAAAATATAATTTATGGGTTGTGGCACCAAAATACAACAGAACTTTCCTGAAAATTTAAATATACAACAATTCTGAGACAAAAACTTATGTGGACATGCCAAAAGCCGCACAAGGCACGTAAGTAACATGACCTTGAATGGGATTCTTTAACAGGATATGGTGTCGCATTATGGAGACTTGATTTCCAGTGAAAAAAAAATATCAAGCCCATAAGATTTTAGAAATACATGGATGATACAAATGATTGCCATTTCCTAAAATATATACAGTGAGGAAAATAAGGATTTGAACACCCTGCTATTTTGTATGTTCTCCTACTTTGAAATCATGGAGGGGTCTGAAATTGTCATCGTAGGTGCATGTCCACTGTGAGAGACATAATCTAAATAAAAAATCCAGACATCACAATGTATGATTTTTTAACTATTTATTTGTATGATACAGCTGCAAATAAGTATTTGAACACCTGTCTATCAGCTAGAATTCTGACCCTCAAAGACCTGTTAGTCTGCCTTTAAAATGTCCACCTCCACTCCATTTATTATCCTAAATTAGATGCATCTGTTTGAGGTCTTTAGCTGCATAAAGTCACCTGTCCACCCCATACAATCAGTAAGAATCCAACTACTAACATGGCCAAGACCAAAGAGCTGTCCAAAGACACTAGAGAGTAAATTGTACACCTCCACAAGGCTGGAAAGGGCTACGGGGAAATTGCCAAGCAGCTTGGTGAAAAAAGGTCCACTGTTGGAGCAATCATTAGAAATTGGAAGAAGCTAAACATGACTGTCAATCTCCCTCGGACTGGGGCTCCATGCAAGATCTCACCTCGTGGAGTCTCAATGATCCTAAGAAAGGTGAGAAATCAGCCCAGAACTACACGGCAGGAGCTGGTCAATGACCTGAAAAGAGCTGGGACCACCGTTTCCAAGGTTACTGTTGGTAATACACTAAGACGTCATGGTTTGAAATCATGCATGGCACGGAAGGTTCCCCTGCTTGAACCAGCACATGGCCAGGCCCGTCTTAAGTTTGCCAATGACCATTTGGATGATCCAGAGGAGTCATGGGAGAAAGTCCTGTGGTCAGATGAGAACAAAATAGAACTTTTTGTTCATAATTCCACTAAACGTGTTTGGAGGAAGAAAAATGATGAGTACCATCCCAAGAACACCATCCCTACTGTGAAGCATAGGGGTGGTAGCATCATGCTTTGGGGGTGTTTTTCTGCACATGGGACAGGGCGACTGCACTGCATTAAGGAGACGTTGACCGGGGCCATGTATTGCGAGATTTTGGGGAACAACCTCCTTCCCTCAGTTAGAGCATTGAAGATGGGTCAAGGCTGGGTCTTCCAACATGACAATGACCCGAAGCACACAGCCAGGATAACCAAGGAGTGGCTCTGTAAGAAGCATATCAAGGTTCTGGCGTGGCCTAGCCAGTCTCCAGACCTAAACCCAATAGAGAATCTTTGGAGGCAGCTCAAACTCCGTGTTTCTCAGCGACAGGCTAGAAACCTGACTGCTCTAGAGAAGATCTGTGTGGAGGAGTGGGCCAAAATCCCTCCTGCAGTGTGTGCAAACCTGGTGAAAAACTACAGGAAACGTTTGACCTCTGTAACTGCAAACAAAGGCTACTGTACCAAATATTAACATTGATTTTCTCAGGTGTTCAAATTCTTATTTGCAACTGTATCATACAAATAAATACTTAAAAAGATCATACATTGTGATTTCTGGATTTTGTTTTAGATTATGTCTCTCACAGTGGACATGCACCTACAATGACAATTTCAGACCTCTCCATGATTTCTAAGTGGGAGAACATGCAAAATAGCAGGGTGATCAAATACTTATTTTCCTCATTGTATATCATGGGACTATTCATCATTTGTGGGAGGGACAATATGCCCGTTAGGTCTGTTAAGTTATGTTGCCAGTTGTTCACCCTAACCTTACCCCTCAACTTCATTATTAAACACTCGTTAACCACCTTTCAATCTTTTTTAAATTTTATTAAGAATAAATGGTTTTATGATCTGATAAGTGATGGGAAAAAAGTAGCAACTGCCATTTATATATATATTTAATTTAAACCATGCTTGAGACGGTCACAAAATAGTCACACCAATTAAAATAATAAATCTAATAATAAAGCAGTTTTTATAATAGAAGTTCCATGTAAGACAAATAATTGTTTAACCCTTTATTATACTTTAAAAAATGACAATGCTTATTATATTCCTTTTTATCTTGAGTGACAGTAAAAATGCAATTTCATGTCAATTATCTGTGTACAAAGTCTAGCTCAATCAGCAGACTCCAGCTTTAAACTGTCCGATCAGAATCATATGACTCCATTAGCTATGGAATGTTATAATGAAAGCAGTGCTTAATTAACTCAAAGACGTACATTAAACTCATTTCTGTTCATTACTGCATACCGAGGGCTGAGGGAGGATACAATTAGATTTAATCTTCTTAGAAAGGATCCTTGTATAAATGTCCTATTTCCAAATGAGAAACCTATTTTGTTTCAGTCTTAAAACAACAACAACAACAACAAAGATGTATTTAAACTGAAAACAAAACATTCTCAATCTGTACAAGAACTGAATACTAATCCATCTGGCACAGACTTTAGGCCAAATCTGGTTTATTATGTCATTGGCCCACAAATGTTCTCTACTCTGGCCTGCAAGGTCCACTTTCTTGGTGAGCCGCATTTGCACTACAAGTGTTCAGTTCTGGTGTTTTGACATATCCTATTTTTTGTCCAGTCTGTCTACATGATGCACCTCGTATCTAGCATCCATGTTTACATTAAACACTTGAGCAATATGATCCCATGCATAAATCCGTGCGAGTACAGTGACAAGGTACGTAGGCCTACTGCCAGATTAATAAAGAACTTCTCAGGCCCACAATGTTGTTTATTCCGTGCCACAAACATCAAGGTAAACATTTGTATCGAACAGTTTTTAGGGATTCAAAGTTTTTTTTTGTCACAATAAAATGTACTGTTCATAAACATGGAGTGATGTCAACATATTAATGAAACACGTTTGCAGATGTTTTTTCAACCTGATCTCACCAGAATTCGTAATTATTTTACAAAGTGGCTCATTCATATGAATTCGTACTTTGTGAATCATACAAAAAATATAATTACTGAAAAGCATTACGAAAGCCCCACCCCTGACCCCAACATTTGAAAGCAAATTGTACTATACGAATGAAAATTCATACAAAATTACATTTTACAAAATTAGCCAGGTTGTAAAAATCTTTGAACATTCCTGTTCAGCTATCTACAGCCATCCTCGGTGTTTTTGTTTGGCAATGGTAGCAGGTAAGTGCTAAAATAAAAGTTTGGTGACTGTATTCTGCTGATTGTGGTACTAAAAAGAACAACAAGATGATATTTTAAACTGTAGCCGAATCTGGATTGTATTGGCCACCTCCAGTTCTTCCTTTGTTTTGCCTCCAGTTAATGCCGTGACGTATGCATGACGTTGGCTGTAAAGGGTTCTATAAATTAG
Organism: Triplophysa tibetana; assembly: GCA_008369825.1. Taxonomy (NCBI): domain Eukaryota; kingdom Metazoa; phylum Chordata; class Actinopteri; order Cypriniformes; family Nemacheilidae; genus Triplophysa; species Triplophysa tibetana. The sequence continues at coordinate 2,533,599 of CM017903.1, forward strand.
GCTCAACCCTGCGCAAAAATTCAAATCCTGCTTCAGCCCTGTCAAAAAAATAAATACAGGTAAAGATACTTTAATGTCCATTTAGATTCTTGTGCATTACCTGCATTTCTTTTGCCACATTTATAAGGCCTTATATCGTTAACTCCTAGAGATATGATGATCTAAATATGGCTTCATGAGTATACAAAAAAAGTATACATTTTCAGACTTTAAAATCTGGTATTTCATTTCTTTCAAAGAGGAATGTCTGAAAAACAAATGATGTTGACACTAGAAATGTAACTTTTTTCTGTCTATTAAAACAACTGCATTGAACATAATCACTGTCATTTGGCACCGAGTTGCTGTCAAAAAGTATTGGGTTGAGGCACATTAACTTGCCCTTAATATGTTGTTAACAGGTTTCTATATTTGTTTGAGATTCAGGGTAATTTGGATAAAGGGCTGTTGTTAATTATGGTCCGAGCACCAAAAGTGTGAGGAATTGATCCATTTGTTAATATGTCCAAAATGAATCGCACTTTTGAGAGCCTTAACATGCTTGAAAACTCATGAATGTTTGCATATGTCAAAGGTGATGAGGGATTTCGGATTGAAATGGGTCAAAATAGCGCAAACCTACAAAGAAGGTTATTAACAAAGGTTAAATATTAATAAGCATCCGATGAGCGTGCCTCTTGATTAGGGGACTTTATTTTGAAATGAACATTTTTTGGGGGTTTTTGTGACATGAAATACACACATCATGTGCCTGAAAAGTTACTAATGCCATTTGCTTCCAGCGTGCCTCTGTGCAAGTGTGCATGTCCTGAAAAGCGAAGCTGCACTTCCTTTGATCGTCCCCTGGTGGCTCTCTGCAGTACAGATCATAAACTCTGCCCTCTGCATGTAAACAAATGGGACAAAATCCAATTAAACTTTCAATGATGTTTTGTGTTATTTTAGTCCATTTTTATCATGTTGAAGTATGTTGAGGTGTTCGTTTTTAATAAGTTTGGTTTTAGTAAGTTATAAGATGTTATTTAAAGGGGTCATTACACGGCTAAAACAAATATTTTTGTTTGTTTTAGATGTAATGCAATGTGTATTCATGATGTAAGGTTCAAAAACGCTGTATTTTCCACATATTGTGCATGTTTGTATCTCCTCTTTGCCCCGACTCTCTGAAATGCGCAGATTTTTAACAAAGCTCATGGCTTCAAAAAGTGAGGTGCGCTATGACATTTACATTTAGGCATTTGGCAGAAGCTTTTATCCAAAGCGACTTACATTGCTTTATCCTATACATTTTACATAGGTATTTGCAATCCCCTGGCATCGAACCAGCAACCTTGCGGTGTTGACACAATGCTCTCACCACTGAGCTACAGGAAAGCTATGATTGGCCAGTTATCCAGTGCATACAGGTACAGGTCTCGAAAAGGTTTGCCCCGGTCAGTGATGCACAGACTGAGACACCTGTTGAAAGTGCCCTAGTAATCAATGACTCTATTGTTCGGAACGTTAACATAGAGGCACCAGCCACCATAGTCAAATGTTTATCGGGAGCCAGAGCGCTAATTGTAAATTCAGTAAGATTGTTATTCACGTCGACACAATTGATTTTACACTCCGTCAATCGGAGATATTATCGGAGATAATATTAAAGAGGTGTGTGAGTTTGCAAGCACGATGTCAGACACTGTAATATTCTCTGGCCCTCTCACTGCTTATCGTGGTGATGTGGAGTACAAGAAATGAGGAGACTAGAGACGAAGTTGCGTCGAGTCCGCTTAGTATCCACTTTAATATATCTCACTCCGAACAGCGAGTGAGATCAAAAACAACAACACACGTGAAAACCGGAACAACTCTGAACTAACTCCTCCCTCCCTTAAAGGTACAGTACCCTGGTGAATGTCTCATAATAAACATAATACTTGTGGTTCGCCACACAGGCCCCCCCAGAATTCACCTCAACAAAACATAGGACTCTATACATAATAACAAAACAGAACAGATTTGACAGTTTTTAGGTAAGTCAACGTATAGTATGGCGAATAAGGCGGCCATAACGGCTTCGCTTAACAGGAGAAGGGCGAAGGGGCAGGGCAGGGCAGGGGCCGAGGCTGCCGAAGGGGGGCGCCCTCGCCGTGGGGGCTGGGCCAGCTGAAGTGGTGCACCAATATCCAGATGAGCAGGCTTGAGACGGTCTATTGCCACCCGCTCAGGCCTGCCCCCCATATCCACAACGAAGTTCTTAGACCCCCCCACCAGGACACGGAAGGGTCCATCGTAGGGGGGCTGCAGCGGGGTACGATGGCCATCGTGGCGGATGAACACATACTTGGCCGACAGTAAATCCTTGGGCACGTAGGACTTTGGGAGGCCATGGTGAGATGTGGGAATAGGAACAAAAGCATCAGCAATGTCCCGGGACCCAGCACGATGAGAGGCCACCGACCACCGGGCCGCGGCATCAGGAAGAAATTCCCCCGGAACGCGCAAAGGCTGTCCGTACACCAGCTCGGCTGATGAGGCTTGAAGATCTTCTTTTGGGGCAGAGCGAAGGCCAAGCATGACCCATGGGAGGCGGTCAGCCCAGTCGCAGCTCGTAAGGCTGGCCCTAAGCGCGGCCTTCATGTCGCGATGAAACCGCTCACAAAGTCCATTGCTCTGTGGGTTATAGGCCGTGGTACGGTGGACCTTCACCCCCAGGACCTCGGCAACCGCAGTCCAAAGCTCCGATGTGAACTGTGGACCTCGGTCCGAGGAGAGGTCGGATGGTGTGCCAAAACGGGCCACCCAAGACATAATGAACGCCCGGGCCACGTCAGCTGAAGTAATTGAAGACAGGGGAACCACTTCAGGCCATCTGGTGGTCCTGTCCACCATGGTGAGGAGGTAGGTGTAACCACGGGAGGGGGGAAGTGGGCCCACCAGGTCCACATTCACATGATCAAAACGTCTCTCTGGCACTTTGAACGGTGCCAAAGGGGCCTTGGTATGCCGGGTCACCTTTGCTCGCTGGCACGCCACACAGGCAGCAGCCCAGGCCCTGACGTCCCTCCGCAGGCCTGGCCAGACAAACTTGGCCCCCACCAGCTTTGTAGAGGCCTTCACCCCTGGGTGGGAAAGGCTGTGGATGGCGTCAAAAACCTTACGCCTCCAGCCAGCAGGTACCATAGGGCGCCGTTGTCCAGTGGAGACATCGCAGAGGAGTGTAGCGTTGGCCGTGTCAAAAACCACATCCTCCATGAGCAACGCTGTGGGGGCCGTCCTGTAGGCTTGCACCTCAGCGTCCGTGGTCTGATCCACAGCCATCGTAGCGTAGTCAATGCCTAAATGGACGGACCCAGCAACAGCCCGGGAAAGGCAGTCTGCGACGAAATTGTCTTTACCGGCCACATGCTGAATGTCAGTGGTAAATTCGGAGATGGCAGAGAGCTGACGCTGCTGTCGACCAGACCATGGTTCTGAAGACTTCGCCATTGCAAACGTCAGTGGTTTGTGGTCAACGAAAGCAGTGAAACGCCGGCCCTCTAACAAGAAACGGAAATGACGGGTGGCGAGGAAAAGACCCAGGAGCTCCCTGTCAAAGGTGCTGTATTTCCTCTCGTTGTCACGGAGCTTCCTGCTGAAAAAGGCCAGCGGCTGCCAGGCTCCCCCCACCCACTGTTCACACACAGCCCCCACGGCGTAATCAGAAGCGTCCGAAGTAAGAGCAACAGGGGCGGTCGGAGACGGGTGCGCCAGCAGAGCAGCGTTGGCCAGCGCGGTTTTGGCAGCATCAAAGGCATGAATCATCTCTGGGGACCAATCCAACACGTCCGCCGGCCTCCAACCCCGCAAGGCGTCGTATAAGGGTCGCATGAGTTGAGCCGCATGGGGAAGGAAACGGTTGTAGAAGTTCACCATACCCAGAAACTCCTGCAAGGACTTCACAGTCCATGGGCGTGGAAAACTGGCGATGGTGTCCACCTTGGCAGGGAGGGGAACGGCCCCTAGCGGGGTGACGTGGTGGCCGAGGAAAGTAATGGATGACCGGCCAAACTCACACTTAGCCGGGTTGAGGATGAGACCATGCTCATTGAGCCGCCCGAATAGCTGCCTGAGATGTGTCAGGTGGGCGTCTGCGGACGCGCTGGCCACGAGAATGTCGTCCAAGTAAAAAAATAAGAAGGGCATGTCCCTCAGCACAGAGTCCATAAGGCGCTGAAACGTCTGCGCTGCACCCTTGAGGCCGAAAGGCATCCGCAGAAATTCGAAAAGGCCAAAGGGTGTGATGACTGCTGTTTTGGGGACATCCCGCGGGTGGACCGGCACCTGGTGGTAACCGCGCACCAGGTCCACCTTCGAAAAGATAGTGGCGCCAGCTAGGTGGGCAGAGAAATCCTGTATGTGTGGCACTGGGTACCGGTCGGGGGTGGTGGCGTTGTTCAGGCGACGGAAATCACCACAGGGACGCCAACCGCCATCAGCCTTAGTCACCATGTGTAGGGGGGAGGCCCACGGGCTGTTAGAGCGGCGCACGATGCCAAGGTGCTCCATGTTAGTGAACTCCTCCCTGGCGATCGCAAGCTTGGCAGAGTCGAGGCGCCGGGCTCGTGCGTAGACTGGGGGGCCAATCGTGGTGATGTAGTGCTCCACGCCATGCTTGGCCACCGCCGATGAAAACGTGGGCGTGGTGATGTCGGGGAACTCAGCAAGCAGGCGTTGATATAAGTCCCCGGTGGCAAGTGTGTTCGACAGACAAAGCGCCCCCACCCCTCCAAGCGTGCAGGGGTACGAAGCAAAAGACAGGGCGTCGATAAGGCGGCAGTTTGTAACATCCACCAACAGACGGTAAGCGCAGAGGAAATCCGCCCCCAGGAGCGAGGTAGATACAGCGGCCATTACGAAATCCCAGCCGAAACGCCGCCCGCCGAAACACACTTCCACATACCTCGTGCCATAGGTACGAATGGGTGTGCCGTTGGCTGCGTCCATTGGGGGGCCATGCCCGCCAGCCATAGTGTCTACAGGCGTTGCGGGGAGAATGCTGCGTTGAGCCCCCGAGTCGACCAGCAGCCGCCGGCCGGACAAGGTGTCAGTGATGAATAACAGCTTGCAGTCACGGCCAGCGCCCATAGCTGTTAATGAGCGCTGACCCTGGCTTTTCCCAGGGCTCTAAAACTGCAAGGCTGGGGACACTGCTTGGCCTTAGCCCCAAACCTGGAATGGTAATAACACCACCCGTCCTCACGCTGTCGGCGGGCCGTCACGGCGGCTGCAGTGTCCAGGTCGTCCTCCGGGGAGCCAAGCGCGGCAGACATGTGCTGGGGAGGCAACAGTGAATGGACAAACTGCTGCCGGTTGGCAAGAAAAATCCTGTCTGCCTCCACAGCCAGTGCCCGATAGTCTCTGGAGGAAGGGAGGGTTGAACTGGCCAGCGCAGTGCGTACGGGTACCGGAAGTTGCCGCAGAAATATGTGCGCGAAAAGGAACGAAGGATCCGCTGCGCCAAGAACAGCTAACATCCTCTCCATTAACTCAGATGGCTTGCTGTCGCCAAGGCCGTTCAGAGACAGCAGGCGGTCTGCTTTCTCCAGCTCCGACAGCTCAAAAAGTTGCAACAAGAACGTTTTGAGTGCGTTGTATTTACCGTCAACCGGAGGAGCCTCTAACAGCGCCATAGCCCTGGCTGTCGTCGAGGCATCCAAGGCCGCTACTACGTGGAAATATTTTGTAACGTCCTGTGTTATTCCTCTCAGCTGGAACTGAGCCTCGATGTGTTGAAACCACGGGCGTGGGTTGTGCTGCCAAAAGTCCGGTAATTTGACGGTGGCGGCGCAGGTAGCACCGACATTAGCCGCACCGCTAGCAGCAGCATTTTCACTACCGTCGTGTTGCGACATAATTCAGCCGTATCCTACACGCGTCGGGGTCACCAAATGTGGAGTACAAGAAATGAGGAGACTAGAGACGAAGTTGCGTCGAGTCCGCTTAGTATCCACTTTAATATATCTCACTCCGAACAGCGAGTGAGATCAAAAACAACAACACACGTGAAAACCGGAACAACTCTGAACTAACTCCTCCCTCCCTTAAAGGTACAGTACCCTGGTGAATGTCTCATAATAAACATAATACTTGTGGTTCGCCACAGTGATGAGATTTATAGCAGATTATCATCACTAAATAGCTGGTTGTCTGAGTGGTGCCTGCAGAATAATATAGTTTTTATAAATATCTGGAAGAGTTTTGAGGGCACACATGACATGCCAAAACGAGATGGTCTCCATCCCTGCTGGTATGGGGCTTCCCTCTTGTCCAGAAATATGGCACAAGTCTTAATACTAAAGCTTGACTCTATGGGGCCTAGATCTTGCCGTCTCACGTTGCAGAACACAAAAATTGTACAACTTGTAATAATCCCTTCTCACAAACATCATAATATAGAGACTGTGTCTGTCCCCTGGATTATCAAACATAAGGTAATGCGTTAACCTCTTGAAAGTAATTTAATAAACGTTTAACACATCAAACATGAACAAAATACAGATAATCAACTGTTACGACTCGGATTGCTTAATATTAGATCTCTCTCAAATAAAAGCACTTTTTGTTAACGATATGATAACCGATCATAAAATAGACATGCTCTGTTTGACAGAAACATGGCTAAAACCAGATGATTATATAACACTTAAGGAATCTGTTCCCCAAGATTATTATTATAAACACGAGCCTCGCCTAAAAGGTAGAGGGGGAGGTGTTGCTGCACTTTACAATAATTTTTTTTAGCATCTCCTAGAAGTCCAATTCTAAATTCAATTCTTTTGAAGTTATGTTACTTCATGTATCAACACCTAATACTAAGTACAAAACATTTTTTTAATTTATTCTAGCTATTGTATATAGGCCTCCAGGGCACCACACAGATTTTATTAAAGATTTTGCTGGGTTCTTATCAGAACTATTACTGGCCAAAGATTCCTTGTCGTTGGTGACTTTAACATCTATGTAGATAATGATAAAGATGCCTTGGGAATGGCTTTCAAAGACACTCTTAACTCTGTGGGCATTAGACAACATGTGTCAGGACCCACTCACCTTCGTAATCATACTTTAGATTTAATACTATTTTAATGTATAAATGTGGACGATGTTAAAATCCTTCAGCAGAGTGAAGACATTTCCGATCATTATCTGATATTATATTTGCTTCAATGGCCTACGGCTGCAAATCAAACTCCTTGTTACAAATATGGTTGAACGATTACTTCAACTACCAAAGATGCGTTTCTCGATAATCTGCCTAAATTGTCTCAAATCTCTAGCAAGAAAAATAATGGTGAAGATCTTGACATTACTATTGAAAATTTTAACTCCACCTTCTCGGAAATATTAGACATAGTTGCTCCTCTGCGTTTAATGAAGATGAAATATGGCAGCCCAACACACTCAGGCACCAAAGAAAGCATCCCAGAAAATGGAGCGCAGCTTTAAGAACACTAAATTAGAGGTATTTCGTACAGAATGGAAGGATAGTACTCCAAACAGTGAAAAGCCATGAAAACGTCTAGGTCCGCCTAATTTTCAACAATAATAGAAGAAAACCAGCACAACCCCAGGTTTTTATTCAACACGGTGGCTAAACAAACCAAAAAATAAGTCGTCAGCGATTTCAGATTCTGGACATCAGCATAACAGTGATGAATATAATAAAGCGACGCGGAATTAGCTTTCACTGTTATGCTGATGATACTCAACTTTATATTTCCTTGCAGCCTAATGTAACACAGCAGTTCCATTGAATGCATAGTTGATATAAAAAACTGGATGAGTGACAATTTTTTATTACTGAACTTGGATAAAAAAACAGAAGTGTTACTTATTGGACCGAAACCCGCTTAACATAAAACAACCAAGAATACTGCTTAACTATTGACGAATGCTGCATATAACCCACTTAAGAATCTTGGCATTCTATTCGATAGTAATGTCACCAACACCTGTAAAATTGCGTTTTTCCATTTTAAGAATATATCTAAACATATGTCATCACTGTCAGATGCAGAGAAATTAATTTATGCATTCATGACGTCAAGACTAAACTACTAGACTAAAACGCGGCAGCTCAAGTTCTCACACATATACAAAAAAGTATGAGCATATTAGCCCGGTTCTGTCAACCATCATTTAAGATGATAATCTTAAATCTATAATTTACCTTATTATTAAGTTTATTTTTTTATTTAGCCTTTTCGTGCAAGCACTGTCAAGCTTGTCTAGAGGCAGCAGCTTTTGCCAGAGGGGAACTGGAATCCCCTCGTTGGGCCTGTGTTCTCCTGAGTTATTTTTTCTTGGTTGGAGTTTTGGGTTCCTCGCCACCTTTTGCATACTGCTTTGTATGTAGCCCCACTGGGGGCTACTTTAGAATTAAGAGGTTTACATATTTAATATTGCATAGAGGAATTTATTGACTTTTTAATATTTGACCTGTATTTCTCTCTCCTTTATCTTAAATGTGTGCTTTCACTGTGAGTGCGTTTGCGCGCGTGCTTGTCTATGTGTCCGTCCGTGTGTGTAGCTATGTCGATGTGTGTAAGTATGCGTGTATATTGTGTGTGGAGCGTTTGTATGTGTATGTCTGTCTTTTGTGTTTTCACCTTTTCCTGTTTTTACAGGTATATGAATTTAGTTGTTTTGCTTATAGTCAAATGTCAAAAGCACTATATAAATAAAGTTGTGTTTCATGTGAGAAAAGCAACTGTCCATCACCCTTTGCGATGGCTGTCAAAATAAAAGTCTGGTTTACTTGAACAAGTTATAACACACTCATATTTTACCACACCATCATTCTTGATTCAGTAAACTAATGTAAATGTGGTAGTAACATTTGAAAATGTTGAACTTATAAAAGTATTACTACAGTTAAGTTATATTTTTTATTTATATTGTGTTAAAATTATATCCTGTTAGACGAGCAGAGCACCAAGTTCTACATGAACACAACAATACAGTCACATGCACATTTTTGGTATAGTACACGAATTGAATAAACAGAAATATCCAGCATTGGGTAAAAAGGCAAAAAGTATGGCAAGGAATATCACTTTGCTTTTAAATGTAGAGCTCAGGGAAAACAGAAAAACCAAAAACTGAAGATAACTGAACAGGAAAGTGATGAATATGATGACATACTCACTGTTGGTGTAGCAACCGTAGAGACAATAAACGCATCAGAGAAAGACAGGAAAAATGAGTCTCAGTTGCATGCAGAGATGCTTTTGGGAACAGATCTTGTAAAATTTCAGATTGACTGTGGAGGAAGCATTTACGTAATTCCCAGTATCCTCCTGAGCCCAGACACATGGTTGGAGGATATGATGACTGTGCTGGTAATGAACAACAAAAGTAAAGTCACTTGAAAAAAGCTAAATAAAACTAAGAAACCACAAACTGTACACACTTGAGTTCCACACTCGACTTTACTGTCATTCTGATAGGTGAGAGAGCAAGTGAAGCAATGAAGCTACTTAAAGTGCATTATGAGAACATACTTGTAATAGCCAGCATAGTCACCACTGGACAACTTGCAGACAACCAGGGGTCATGACAACAGATAAAGAGTGAAGATTCTGACTTATTTGAGCGTGATGGCTGCTTGGATTGAGAATACCGTATCAAGATGGATGACACTGTTAAACCTGTAAAACTCCCAAAAAGAAGGGTGCCAGTGGCCATAATGAAACCTTTTGAAGGAAGTGCTGGAGATCTCCAGAGGAGAGGAATCGTTGCACCAGTTGAAAGGAGCACAAAGTGGATCAGTAATATGGTGGTCGTGCAAAAGGCCAGCAGCAGGCTCAGAGAATGTTTTGATCAAAGACCTTTAAACAGAGCTTTAAAGCGCAGACATTTTCCACTACCCACAAATGATGACATTCTACCAGACCTATCTGTGGCCAAAGTGGGTAGTCCGGCTATCTGACCACATTTTCTTCTCCATTTGGTCGATACCAGTGGCTGCCAATTTCGTTGAGCATAAGTCCTGCAACCAAAATCTTCCAGCAAAAGCTCTCATTGGCACTAGAAGGTAGGTCAGGGATAAAAAATATTGCTGATGATGTGCTTATTACAGGACAAGGAGAGATGCAAGAAGCAGCGGAGAGGGATCATGATGAAAAGTTAAAGGAGTTTCTGGCTTGATGCAGAGAGAAGGGTCTCAAACTAAATGCGGACAAGCTTAAGGCGAAACAAAAAAAAGTTTCTTACATCTGACAGCTGTGGATAGCAGAGGGATCGAAAATAGTGACAGACAAGGTTCGAGCAATAACTCACATGCCTAAGCCAAGGAATGTAAAGGGAGTTCAGAGACTGCTTGGGATTGTAAATTACCTCTCAAAGTTTTGTTCACATCTTTCAGATCAGTGTGAGGTCCTAAGAGAGCTTACTCACAAAGACTGCGAATGGAGATGGACCACACAGCATGGGAAAGCCTTTCGTAAAGTAAAAGAGACCATTGAAAATCCTCCAGTGTTAAAGTACTACAACCAAGATGAGGAGCTCACCATCCAATACAATACCTCGGACAGAGGCCTTGGCACTGCACTGATTCAAGGTGGTAGACCAAAAACATTCTCAAACAAGAACAGGATGAGGCTACGAAAAAACAGAGAAAGGGTTAAAGAGACAAAATCTCACAGATACTGATTGAGCCCATATTACATGGTTGGCCAAAGAACAAGGCTGACATACCACAAGAAATAGAACATTATTACCCGTTTCATGAAGAACTAAATTACCAGGATGAAATGGTTTTCAGGTGCGAACAAGCTGTAATCCCCAACCAGTGTTCCAGAGAAATAGTTCAATGCATTCACTCCTCTCATTTAGGTGTAAAGGGATGCCTGAGGAGGGCCAGATAGTGTTGCATACCGGAAGAGCATGAGTAAGTAGATCAGAACATATGAACAACAATATGACACCTACCGCTCTGTGGACTGGAACCAACAGAGACGTTCCGCCCACAAAGAATAACAAAGAGACCTTGTGTCACGGTTGGTCCGTGAACCAGGACAGAGGAACCAGGCGCAGACAGCGGTTAAGGGGTCTTAACACAAGATTTTAATAATAAAATAAAATAAAAACCCATGAGGGGGTAACATAACAGAGATATAAACTAACTACACTAGACAAGACTAAAGGTAACTGTTGAGCAGAACTGTGGGCGACGCCCCTCCAGCCTGGATATACTAGGCTGAGTTCACCAGGTGAAGGTGATTTACTAATCAGTTTGGGGTTGGAGTCACACACACACATAATCTCTACAGAGCAGCAGTGGGAGAAGGCAGCATGAGAGGTGAATGAGATCTGGAAGTTTAGACTGACACACCAAGACTGTTTGTGCAAAACAAAGCTTTCAAGGAAGACGCAGCCGGTGAGCTCCTTGCTATTTTTGGATGTAACTGGGCCTTGTTGTTGCATTGTTGTGGTCCATTGTTTGCAAGTCATTTAAATGATTTGCTTGTGAACTATACATGTTAATGCCTAAAACCATGTTGGAGAAATATAGCTAAAAATTATTTCATTGTAGTTAAATGCAGTTAAAACTAATGCCTTTTAAAATCATGTGAGCCGAATGCAATTCAAATGTTTTGTATTTAGATGTGTCTTAAAAGCTGTCAATTTATTGCATGGTTAAATCAGGAGGTCAAGTCAAATTCCACACGGAGTAAGTATTGCAGGTGTTTTCTTTATGTAAATTAAGATATTGTGAGATTATTTGCTACCTATTAACAAGGCTTATTTCTGGGTATTGAGAACTTAGTTCTCATGTGTTTCATTGAATGCATTGATTTTGTTTCATTTTTTTAAATGGTATTCTTCGTGTTTAAAGGTTTTTCACCTGGATGTTCACATTGCATTAATCTTCCAAATAAAGGAAAGAAAACGAAAGTGTGATGAGTGGGATCCTGTAAAGTCTTCCTGAAAATTAGCTGACTTGTCAAGTGGGGAGTTTTGCACACTAAAACTTTGCAAAAGCGAAGGAACTTGACAGTAACACTTCACATAATTACAAATAACTAGACTAGAGTAACTACAGCAATACAAAAAACAGGTGACAAGGACCAAAGAATTCAAAATGAACCAGCACAGGACAGAAAACACAGAGGCATTATAAAGGGAACCAAATCAAGAGGGCTTCAATTCAAACGTTTGGGAACTACTGGGTATTCCAGACATTGTCATTTGGCAGAGCAAAAGCAAGGCAGAATCAGCAGTCAAAACTGCTAAGAGACTTATGTTCAAAGCACAAATATCAGAACAAGATCCATATCTTAAAATTCAGGATTACAGGAACAAACCAACATATGGATTTTCGCCCCTCACAAAGACCGCTGAGCTGTCGCATTAGGAATCTACTAAAATCAGCCTGCTATAACCAGAGACTCAAAACTCATTTAGAGAATTTACAGCAAACCAACAATGGCAAAAGGGATACTTTGACAGAACAGCCAAGGACTTGAGGCACCCTTTAACCTGATGAATATGTGAAAATTCAACCTTTCGAGCTGCATATAATCTGGAGGAAAGGCATGGTGGTGAAGCCCATCGACTCGAGATCCTCAGACGGTGTTATAAGGAGAAACAGGAGCGATCTCAGAAGGGATCACGCAACGATCACCAGTGACATTAAGCAAACATTGGGGCTACAGACCACACAAAAAATGCAGAAACTCAAATGTCAATCACAACTTTGTATCAAGGCGGGAAATTCAATGCAAGACGTTTTACAAGAAGATATCCCAATGCCTGTTATTCATGAAGAAATCACAAATGTTTCTTGACCATATTTCACAAAAAGCACTAACAGCACTTCATCATTATAGAAAAGAATGTTAATAGGATAGAGCTGTTAAATGTAAGGTTATGTTGTTCTTATAATAATAAAGAAGTGAATATACAACATTCCTTATCTGTATATAGCATTGAAACGAGATTCAAAATAGGGATGGAAGGAGGTGGGAACCGGCAGACATTCAAATAAAGTTTTAATAAAATAAATAACAGCCGACGGCCCCTCACGGCCGATCGCCGGCGAACAAAACAAATCACAAAACAAAAACACGGAAGTAATAACGGCCGGCGGCCCCTCACGGCCGACCATCGGCGAACAAAACATAAATACAAATACAAACACGTTCGGGCCCGGTCCTCTCTCATCGACCGTCCAGTCGCTCATTTCTTTATATTCTTCCAATCTCCAATGTGATGCGAGTCTCGCCCCGCCTATTCCACTACATACCCCCACTGCCCCTCACAGGCCGGGGGTACCCCCGAGACTGTGTTTACCCCGAGACTGTGTTTACCCCCGAGACTGTGTTCTTGTGTTTACTTTCCCCTGGGGGCATGCAGCAAAGATACGAGACAACGGAGACGGGAGCCCTCAGAGCGACCGGAAAGACAGAGGGGAGAGAGGGAAAAAAAAAGGTCCGGTTCCCCGATATGCTGCCGCTCGTTCTCAACCCAACAGAGAGGGTCTTCCTCGCGATGCTATGCAGCAGTGCTAGACCTTCGGTGGACCGCCCGATCCTCCTCCGCCTCCTGGCGGTTAGCGATGGCTTTTTCGCTGAGGACAGCCGGTAGGAGTGTCCCGCTTCCTGCTCCTCCCCTTATATGGCGGACGGCAGCAGGCTTAGTCTCACTGCAAGCGGCGACCCACTCCGCTGGCGGACGTCCCTCGTCCGTGCTGCCCGAACTCCTCAGCACCGCGAGAACCGTCCGCAGCGGGGAACTCCGATAGCATGTCTCTCCTTCCTCCCGGGTTTTGGCACTAATGTAACAAGGTTCATTAAAAGGAAGGAAGGAGTCGGGAACCGGAAGACATTTTAAAACATTTAATAAAGTAATACCACATCCGGCGGCCCCTCACGGACGACCGCCGGCGAACAACACAGTAAAACATAAGAACATCGATACAAACACTTCGGGCCCGGTCCTCTCTCTTCGACGGTCTGGTCGCTTGTTCTCTTATATGCTCTCATCTCCTCCGGGATTCGAGCCCGGTGTGCGCACAACTGGCGCTCATTCACAATTACCCACCGGACTCGAAACACGGTCTCGCCCCGCCTACTCTACTAGAAGCATATTGTTCTTATCACAACAAAAAGACAAAATCACAAGGCAAATGTTATAAATGGAACAGTGTTATTTTGTAAAAAAAAAAAAGGATGTGACAGTAGGAACAATTCTTGTATGTGTTATAGCAGTCGGGAACTAAAAGATGGGCACACCAGGGTTAAGTGACCGGTATGAGTTGTTATGTTCCAATGCATTTATTGGAGACTCAAGTTGTTGAGAAGTTTGTGTTTATCGGACATAAGCAGAGTTACATTGAAACAGACATTGTTTGTTATTAATCACAAATATGTGATGGTGGTTAAAATTGTAAAAGTAATATTTAAAGCAAATTAAATTATCAACTTCCTACCACAACAGTAAAATCTGGACATTATTTGAAACTATAATAGCTTACTGTAGTGTTGAGGTTGGAAAGATGGATCCAAATGCAGTAAATAAATTTAATAGAACCAAAGAACACAGGTACAAAACACAAGGAGCCAGCAAAAGAACATCAGTACCGCAAGGTGGTGAAAAATGTGAGAAATAAGAACCATATACCGACCAAAGGCGGAGTCCATTTGGCATGGCGAAGGCATGCACGCGTTCTGTCTTTCCAGCGCCTTGGGTTGTTATAGTTAACGTTATTCTAACATTGAATATTTTATCTGACTCCAAAAGATAAAAAGGAAAACCTTGTTGAATGATATTGTTTGTATTTGATTATTATGCGTGATAATAATCTTGCAATTTTGGTCAATGTTTGATTCTTCTGCCTTATTCTGAATTGCACTCCTTCATCCAATTCTCAAGTGTCGCTTAGAGTCTCGCGCCGGCCGCTGCACGCTGATCTCACGGTCACAAACTCGTCAGTCTTGGTCACTGCCAGAGGTTCTATGACTATTAGTACTCAGAAAGCATTATTTTATCTAGTCCTCTTAGACTATAAAAACTTAATTAAAGTAATTATTATTTCTAACCAGAGGTCATGACCACTCCATAGAGATAAATAGGCAAATCTTACTTCCTCTGATGGAAGCTTTGTATGATCATGCCATAGTTTCCTACGTACACTTGGTTAGAATAATATTCCAATAACCAGAGGTTTGAGACTTACCTTATTTAGATTGGTCAGACAACATATGTGCTGTTCTAAATGGAAACATTAGCCCCTACAGTCCAAGTACACTTAAACTAATGCCAAGTAGTTTGCTGGAGCTCTAAAATCTCGGCTGGCGTGCCCCAATGCTCCACCAAATACAGGATTTTAGTCCGTCACTAACCTGAACGTGGATTTGCGATAAAAAAGGATATAGCATGATCTACTAAAGTTCATAAACTCAGAATAATGCAGAACAAATTCAAACATGACAATTTATTAGTCAGGTAAATGTTTCTTGCCAATTACAAATCAATTCAGAGAATACAAAAACAAAACATCAAATCCTCAAAGATTAGTCTAGAGTCTAAGATCGGAAAAAACACAGTGCTGTGCGTCTAAAGGCACACACAGCACCATGGGGTTCATCATGGTAAGAATTCCCCAAAACATTTTGCCAGCTTCCTTTAAAAACAAAATTTCCTTCCTTCACACAACAACAATTTAGATTGTAAAGAACTCTGTCCTGGATCTGATCAGGCCACAAATGGGCATTTGCATGAAGACACAACCTCAACATTGAGCAGAATATATTTGAAGCCTCAAAGCTATGTAATGATCTGCTCCACTGCTGTGGAAATTAGACCATTGTACCAATCTTACTGAGACATTTCAAATGATACAAAATTTGCATATGAAGATTTCTTATTCATATAAGATATGGTATTTTTCATATCCAGTTGATGGGTGAGCTTTAAATTGCTCAGAGTTCAGTTGAAGAGAAAGAGGAGAGGGGGAAAAGAGAACGGATGTAAAGGTGTGATTTGGTAATCAACATTCATTGTTGTATGCTGTCTGAGATGGATATGCAAAGCCTGTGGGGAGTTCATTGTATTGGATGAAGTTCTGTGTTTCTATTGGATGAAGTTTTTTGTTTCTATTGGATGAAGTTCTGTGTTTCTCGGGATGTGGTGCCCTTTTGGTGTGGACACCTTGGCACCAGCCTAACAGTACCATGTAATAATGCCAGACAAGTAAAAGGAGGAACAAAAGGGTATAAATACACAAACTAATGAGGGTTGATAAGACACACACATGGGAGATAATCAACTTTGAGCCAATGAACAAAAAGAACTACAACATAACAAAGGAAAACACTGATCTTGCGGCCATCTTGCGAGCAGGCTCTAGACTGGCGGCCACCATAATGACCAGGGTGGCCACCTTAAAAGTGGGCTCAGCCGGCTTACTGCCCCCCAAAAAAAATATTTAGAGACTTCACCCACGATGAAGGCAGACCTGTTCAACGCAAAGGCCAACTTTACAAAATCCATAAATCTCCCTTGAAGATCAAACTGAGTGAGTTGTGTCTTCCATGGATCATTTAGACTGGCTCGGTAAAAAACAATAAGTGACTTATCTGGGTAGTGGGTATCTGGAACAGACCTAAAAAGTCCTGGCTCTGATCCTTGACGGAGTGTGAGTCCTTGTTGAGGTTTAGAAGGTGCATGGCCAGGTGCCATTCTACTGCTCGATCCAACATTGGTCTCTTATTCTGTAGAGATGAAGCTGGAGAGCTGGATCCAAATGCGGTAAATAAATTTAGTAGAACCAAAAAACACACCAAAATTAGATAACTGTTTTTATAAATCAACTTTTTTTTGTTCTAATTAAAGTTATTCAAACTTAAAAAAAACAATGTTCAATGTTTACACCTACTACCAGTCACCATCAATCTAAAAAAAAACAAAAGTATGTGGAAATTAAACAGTCCTGCTTATTACACCATGTGATGGGGGTAAGAGACATGACACTCACACAGCACTGATTCGAGCAACCCCAGTGGGGACTTTATTATAAAATAAAAAGTATTTGGTAAATAAGGGTGATATCCGGGGTGCTCGTATGCTGCTATCTGCGCTCGTCCACTCTCGTACTCGGTGCTTCCGTCAGCAATCTCTCCGTCGCTCTCACTCGGGGGAAGAGAAGACTCTGTTAGGCGTTGTTAGATCCAGAACCCCGAGTGTTGGGAACACGCAGCTTATATACCCGTGTCCCAGGCGACGCTGATTCTGGACATGCGCCTCGCCACATTCCCCCCTAAGCGTCGACCTGGTTCCCGGACAGCGCGGGAAAACGATAGGGGTGGGAGGGGAAATGTCGCCTGCCAGTCCAAGCCATACTGACTGGAAGACGGACTGATAGGCTGGAAGATGGACGGGATCGTTGGCAACTCCATGCGTGGGACTCCCTTCTAGGCCACACTCTCGGACGGCTGGGTAGCGACCTCTTTCGGCTGGGCAGCATTCTCCGGCGGCTGAGCCGAACTCCTTGGCAGCTGGGCCACGCTCTCTGGCGTCTGGGTCGCGCACTCGATTGTCTATACAGCCCTCTCCGGCAGCTGGATTGCTCGGTTGGGCGGCTGGGCAGCGGTCTCTGGGGCCTGGGATCGTCCCTGCATTCGGGGCCGTCGATCTCTCTCCCTCTTGTCCTCGTCGTCCTCGGGTTTCTCCCTCCTGGACCACGGCGAGAGAGAGCGTGTCCGTCCTTCTCCGGGGCTCAGGAAACACGGTAGGCAAGAGCCGAGTCGGTCTCTTTCTTCCAAACCCGCATTCTCCACCAGTGTGACGGGGGTAAGAGACACGACACTCTGATTCGAGCAACCCCAGTGGGGACTTTATTATAAAATAAAAAGTACTTGGTAGATAAGGGTGATATCCGGGGTGCCCGTATGCTGCCATCTGCGCTCGTCCACTCTCGTACTCGGTGCTTCCGTCAACAATCTCTCCCTCGCTCTCACTCGGAGGAAAAGAAGACTCAGTTAGGCGTTGTTAGATCCAGAACCCCGAGAGTTGGGAACACGCAGCTTATATAAGCGCATAAGCTGCCGGGCTGTTTCCCAGGCGACGCTGATTCTGGACATGCGCCTCGCCACACACCATTGCATTTATATGCTGCCAGAAATGATACCATGTTTTTTTCATTTCGCCAGCATACACTCATATGATGCAATTTCAATCCTCCCATCAATCCAATCTTTCAAATCAGGGGCTTTGGGACATTTCAAATCGCACAAGATCATCCTGGCAGCTGTGATACAACTTATCTTAATAAGTGTAAAAGCATTTTTTTTTTAGGTGCTACTGATATATCCCCAAGAAGGAATGATTGTGGTTCAACAGGTAACTTTGAGCCCAACCACTCTTCAATTATTCCAAAAAAAACCCAGAAATGTTGAACTAAAGAACATTCCCGTATCAAATGTAAAAAGGTTCCCTCTTCTTCATTACATTTCCAGCATTTATTGTTTCCAGCTACCTCCATCCTGTAAAGTCTAGATGGTGTACAATAGTGTCTATGTGTTTCTAAACACAGACTGGAGTATGTTTGCTTCTCAGGCCACCAGTGGCTCTCACACGGACATAGACAGCTACACCTCCTCTGTATTGGACTACATCAATACCACCACTGATAGTGTCACAGCTCAGAAGGAGATCACCATGTACCCCAATCAGAAACCATGGATGAACAAGGAAGTACGCCTGCTGTTGAAAGCACGCAACACTGCCTTCAGATCAGGTGATGCACATGCCTACAGTACTTCCAGGGCAAATCTGAAGAGGCGCATCCGAAAAGCCAAGCATTGCTACAAGGTGAAGCTAGAGGAGCATTTTTCCAATTCTGACCCTCGGCGCATGTGGCAGGGCATCCAGGCCATTAGCTACAAAACTAGACTACAAAACCAACCACTCCACCCCCATAGCCACAGATACCGCCTTCCTGAGCGAACTTATTGACTTTTATGCACGCTTTGAGAGAGACAATAAGGAACCCGCCACCAGGCTCACACCTTCTACTGATCACCCAATCATCACACTAAATTCCAAAGATGTTTTCACTGCACTAAGCCGGATAAACGCGTGCAAAGCTGCTGGCCCAGATGGCATCCCTGGTTGTGTACTCAGGGCATGTGCGGAGCAGCTTGCTGGGGTCTTCAAAGACATCTTCAACCTGTCCCTCACCCAAGCAGTGGTTCCAGCATGTTTTAAATCCACCTCCATTGTGCCCATTCCAAAAAATTCCAGCCCGACATGCCTGAATGACTACCGCCCTGTAGCACTCACACCCATTGTTATGAAGTGCTTCGAGCGGCTGGTCCTGTCACACCTGAAAGACTCTCTACCATCCACACTGGACCCATACCAATTTGCCTACCGTAGCAATAGGAGCACAGATGATGCGGTGTCCATGGCGCCGCACTCTGTGCTCACACATCTGGACAAAAAGGACACTTATGCACGCATGCTCTTTGTAGACTTCAGCTCTGCATTCAATACCGTCATCCCTTTCAAGCTAATCATCAAACTTGGAAACCTAGGCTTTAACAACTCCACCTGCAATTGGATTATGGATTTCTTGACAAACAGGCCTCAGCTTGTTAGGTTAGGCAACATCTGCTCCACCACAATCACCCTCAACACTGGTGTACCACAGGGCTGCGTACTGAGCCCCTTTCTCTACTCCCTTTTCACACTCGACTGCAGGCCTGTGAATGGATCTAACTCCTTCATCAAGTTTGCAGACGATACAACAGTGATTGGTCTCATCAGCAACAACGATGAGACTGCTTACAGGGAGGAGGTACGGCACCTGGCCACATGGTTCTCAAAGAACAACCTGCTCCTTAACAGCTCAAAGACAAAGGAGATCATCGTGGACTTCAGGAAGGCGAAAGGAGGCACACAAGACCCCATCCACTTTAATGGGATGGCTGTTGAACGTGTTTCCAGTTTTAAGTTCCTGGGGACCCATATTTCGGAGGACCTGTCCTGGACCACCAACACCTCATGCCTGGTCAAGAAGGCTCACCAGCGTCTCTTATTTCTGAGGACACTGAAGAAGAACCAACTGTCTCACACTATCCTGGTGAACTTCTATCGCTGCACGATAGAGAGCATCCTGACCAACTGTGTCACAGTCTGGTACGGGAACTGTTCTGTTGCTGAGCGCAAGGCACTGCAGCGGGTGGTGAAAACAGCCCAGCGCATCACAGGGACTACACTCTCTTCCATTGAGGACATCCAGAAGAAACGCTGTCTGCGTCAAGCTCGCAGCATTCTCAAGGACTCCTCTCGGCCCGCTCATGGACTGTTTACTCCACTGCCTTCCGGTAGGCGCTTCAGGTGCCTCCGGACAAGAACCAGCAGACTAGGAAACAGCTTTTTTCCCCAGAGCTGTTTCATTATTGAACTCTGCCCCCCACTGATTCCATTACCCCTCACAACTTTAACTTTTATGCTGCTTTTACATTGTTTAGATTGCACTACAGGGCTGCCATGCATGACCGAACTGTACACACCAGTACTTCATGTATCTGCTCTAACGGACTGTTTACACAAACACAGCATCATTTGCACTCTATACTGCTCACTTGCACACCAGGTATATTATACTGAATGCTCATTTGCACTAATGGACTACTTCAATAACTGCATTACCTCATCTACTGCACTGTTACTTCAATAACTGTATTAGTAACTCTATTAACTGCATCTACTCATCTATTGCAGCATAACTTCAATAACTGTATTAGTAACTCTATTAACTGCATCTACTCATCTATTGCACCATAACTTCAATAACTGTATTAGTAACTCTATTAACTGCATCTACTCATCTATTGCATCATAACTTCAATAACTGTATTAACTCATCTACTGCACTGTAACCTTTATAGCTAATGTCTGTAATTAATGCACACTGAAGTCACTTGCACTATTGTATAGTCTAAATTGTTATCTGTTCACAACCACCTGCACATTAATGTTCACAGTATATATCCTTCTGTATATATTGTCCATAGTACATACCGACTGTCATATTGTCATAGAACATTTGTATAGTATTCCTCTAATATTGTATTCTGTATTTATTCACACTGTATATCCTGCACTTGCTAATTGCACTTCTGGTTAGACCTAAACTACATTTCGTTACACTGTACTTGTCTATGTGTAATGCCAATAAAGTTGAATCTAATCTAATCTATGTACTATTTTGTAATGGATAAATTTCCCCCTAGCTTCCCTTGTGTTCATACCCACATAAGATTCCTTCCCAGGAATATTAATCCCCAAATCCTTCTGCCATAATGTTTGTCGCAGGTTATTACATGTATCTGCAGTTATATAAGGCATTGATTTATATTATATTGAAATAGAGGCAGTCTGGGTTTCATGTGGTAACTCAAGATAGGTATACACAGGGTTATTATTTGCATTCAATAAGTCCTTAACACAGTGTCTGATCTGCAGATATCCAAACATTTCCTTGGCCCATAATATTAAATATTTTCACCAATTCAGAATAGGACATAAAAATCGTATCCTCATTAAGAACGCCACTTACAGTTACCGCTTTGAGATGCCATTGTTTCCAAAACACCCCTGTTTTGCCGATACAAATTTCAGGATTCTTCCACAATAAAGCATGTGAATGTTAATGATGTAATGTCTTGCACAACTTATAATTTTGCTCCAGACCTGTCTTGAGTGTGTTATCACTGGATTTGAGTCCCATTTAGCTCCAGAGCTTTGCGAGAGAATGCTAATGGGATGAAATGGTGTGGCCAAGTCTACTTTGAACCAATCCAACTCTGAGTCTGTCTCACGTCAATCATTTGCCAGTTTGGCCATTTCAAACGAGAAATGATACATCTGATAATTCAAAGCCCCACTTTAAGATTTCATTTGGCGTTTTGTCCACTAGACCAGTGATTCTCAAAGTTTTTTTGCTTAAGTACCCCTTTTTATGATTTTTTCAAGCCAAGTACCCCTTGCCCAGACCGCAACATTTTGCATTAAAATACAGTGAAATGAGAGTCAGACAGTTATTATATCTGATGCCCCCAAGCAGGTTTTTTGCTTACAAACATTTCTGTATTAAGCTTTACGCAACTATGTAAATCTCTTAAGTATTAGGCATTACAGTTAAAGGTAAATCGGTGTTTTTCACTTCAGGAAAATAAAAAAAATGACATTTAACCGCCACCTCTCCTAACATGCATTATTTAGCACCCAGACACTGCTCCTGATTCCGGGTCTCAAAAAATAACTTGTGCCAGTGGCACAAGTTACCTCGACCCAGGGGCGCGGCAGCAAAGTTCGCCGTTCTGCTGAGGCTTTGACGGTGGCCGCACTGTCCACTCCCGTTACCCCAGAGCCACCGCTTCGGGCAGCCACTGGCGGACGCCCTTCGTACATGCTGCCTGAACTCTTCGGCACCGCGATGCCACTCGGCGGCGAGGACTCTCCGACAGCATGTCTCTTTCTTACATTGGGTTTCAGCACCAATGTAACGAGGTTCGTTAAAAGGAAGGAGACGGGAACCGGAAGATATTTAAACATTTAATCAAAATAATAACAAATTAAAAAGACAGCCGGCAGCCCCTCACGGACGACTGCCTGCGAATAAAACATAAATACATAAATCCAACGTGAAACACAGCTGGCGCTCATTAAAAATGACTCACCGGTCTCGAACCATGGTGTCGCCCCGCCTACTCCACCACAGTGGTGTTATCTGAAGCATTTAGCCAGATCAGATGAATTAGACTTCTCACATTTTCAGCTGTTGACCTTCTTGGAACTAACCCAAATATGACCAAGATCAAACATGGACAGGACTGAGGACAAGAAGCCCTACTCCACCCTGTCGAAAGCCATTTCTAAATCTAATCATACAGCTGTATTAGGGGTGTTCCTATTCGGAGCTTTCCTGTAGCTCAGTGGTAAGAGTATTGCATTAACAACGCAAGGTTGAGGGTTCGATCCCAGGATACCTTAGTATAAATGTATAGGATAATGTAATGTAAGACGCTTTGGATAAAAACGTCTGCCAAATGCGTAAATGTAAATGTGTTCTCTGAAGCATTTTACCAGATCAGATGAATTAGACTTCTCACATTCTCGGTAGTTGACCTTCCCTTGATGAAGCCCACCTGGTCCATGTGAATTATACCTGGTAGAACCTTCTCCAGCTATAAGGCCACATTTTTTCCCAACACCTTATAGTCCACATTAGCAGGGTTTACTTGTCTAAAATTAGCAGTATCCATTAAATCCCTATCCATTAAAGTACTATGTTGCACTTCAGCTTCAAACGCCTCTATATTGACTTCTATTAAAATTTGAGCCAATATTTCGAAATACTTTTTGAACTATTCTGATGGAAGTCCATCTACCCCTGTTGATTTGCCAGGCTTCATAGAGGTTTTTGCAACTTTGACCTCTTCTTGTGTGATGGGAACGTCTGGAGACTCCTCGATGCAAGACATCTAATTTAGGCAGCTTTATATTAGAAAACAATAGTGTCAGCTTCCCTTTGTCCGAACTACCAAAATATGTAAATAATTGGTTATAAAAGTTCTGAAAAAACTAATTCATATCCTTTGTCATTTATACCTTTGTATTTCCGTTCTTAATAGCCAGAATAATGTTAGCAACGTTTTGTTGTTTTCATTGTCTGGTAAGGAGCTTACCCGCTTTTTCACCTCCTTCATAAAACCTAGTCAGTAGTCCTAATAATGTATGTGCAGCTTTTTTAGTATATATATATATATTGTAAAAAAAATTGTATTTACAAATATCCTTATTTTTAATCATTAGTGTAATGTCTAGGCAGCTCCTTTTCCATTGTACTAATAGTTGCCTCCAATGTCTTAACCAAATCTCTTCCTTTTTCTTTCTTGCTGCTTGAGCAATAAGTTTCCCTGTAATTATGCCTTTGAGGCCTCCCATACAGATGCCGATTTGTCAGTGCTTCCATTATTCAGTTTAAAGAAACAGGTAACACCATCAGCCAACAATGTACAAAAAAACACTCATCTAGTAATAATACAGTATTCAAACGCCACCTTCCCATTTCACCGCCTTCATCGCTCCAACTTTGCAATCTACAACCTGATCAATAATAGAATTTGAAATATGGCAATACGAGAAAAAAGTATACTATCTTTCCGTAGGGTTGACCATGCGCCATATCCGCCAATCCGATATCCTCTGTTAGCATATGAATGGGTCCGATAGACTAGCACACCATGGAATTTCGGGAAAAGGGTTTATTGGAGAGAGTTAAAAGGAAAACAAGAAACTAGCAAAAACAGTTAAGTCTAATAAGTATCAAAAAACAGGTAATTCCAGACACAGGTAAGCAATCCTCAGAAACAGTTTTTGGTTGGCTGACAGCTGATTGTTTCAAGTTACCCCAATTTATCACTCCAAAAGCCGAGTCCATATCTGCACACCATATCTTTTCTGGGTGTTCATCTCAGATTCAGGCAGTGGTGACATTTGAGCAATGTTTCACCAAGTGTGTCTCTTACCAAAAGAGCAGCCATTGATATGTTTTATTTTGGTAAGATCTGGATAAATAAGCTTCCCATTGATGTATGGTTTGTTAGGATCGTACTATTTTTGGCCGAGATACAATTATTTGAAAATATGGAATCAAAATATTGGAAAAATCCCTTTAAAGTTGTTCGTCACAGGCACTGTAGTAGGCCGTTGCTAAGAAGAAACAGGTTTGTTTTAATGCTATCTACTGGGTTATCGCTGTAATGACATCGTGGAGAGTTAATGAACCTGAAACCTGAAATTCTAAGCTTTACATGGATACCAAACTAAGAGTGGTTTTGCTGCATTCTCAATAATAAGGTCTTGATATCAATTGTGCAAAATCTGCATGGAACTATAGGATATCTCTTCATAAAGTGTGTGATGGGATATTTGGTCGGATTGCTAGTTGCATACCGCTGGCACAAGTCAGGTTCAGCAATATATTGGTGCAACTCCACAAAAACAAAAAAGTGCTTAAAATTTAAACCTTAAATTGAAAAAAGTTTAGTGCACTTTCAGAAGGAAACGCCATGGCGCGTATTCATGAAAATCTTAGAGCGAAGAGTTGCTACTAGTGACAAAATTCTAAAAAAATCTTGGAACTGTAGGCGTTTCCCCTTAAAATTACAGGACAAATCCTAGTAAAGAATAAAGAAATTCATAAAGCATCTTAACCCTTAAAAGAGCTCTTAAGGTCCCAAATTTTAGGAGTAGCGAGGAGGACTTTTAGGACTCTTAAGAGTTTCTTAAGCAGCAGAGAAAATGGACAAAACACCAAAAGTGAGAAGAAATGTGTTGCAATGCATGACAATTTCCATAATACTTTCAAGGTTTATCAGACTTTTTTAATTGTTTTTGTCTGTGTTCAACTTTGGTTTATATTGGTTTTCTTGTATATCTGCTTTGAGGCAAAGTTAATTGAATTGAATGACAGTGAGTTAACAAGACACTAACTGACCCTATTAGAGACACGCTAACATCTCCAAGACAGTGTAGAAATGCCATAGCGCCAGAAATAGAAGAAATCATATTTACATATTTGGCAATTGGAGAAATGCAACTATGCAGCAGATATGATATGGTTCTGTCACAACGGTCATAATCTGATCACACAAACATACAGCACTTTCAGAAACTTACTGTGTCACTGTTCTTTTTATATAAAATACACTCATATTGACAGCATGGAAAAATATATGTGGAGGATGTCTAGCCCTGTCTCCCCATGCCTTAACCAAGGTCGTGGAGGCTGCTCTCGCTCCCCACGGGGAGCAGGGCATACTAACCTCAACTATCTTGACGACTGGCTTATCTTGGCTTACTCGCGAGATCTGTTGTGATAGAACCGGGACCTTGTGCTCCGGCTTCTCGACTGATTGGGCCTACAGGTCAACTGGGACAAGAGCAAGCTCTCCCCTGTTCAGAACACCTCTTATCTCAGTCTGCAACTGGACTCTGTTACCATGACAGCAGTCAATGATGTGCTGTATGAGACTGTTTCAGCATTGGCTTCATAGTCGAGTTCCTTGGGGGAACGTGACGCACAGGCACGAGGCGTATTCCCATCACGTCTCACTGCCTTCGCACCCTAGCCACTTGGACAGACATGTCCTTTCTCCAGGCTGGAGTCCCGATTGGGCAGGTCTCGAGGTGCAGCATGGCTGCCGTGGTGTATGTCAACCACCAGGGTGGAATTTGCTTACAGCAGATGTTGCAACTCGGCTGACAGCTCCTCAATTCAATTCAATTAAAGTTTATTTATATAGCGCTTTTCACAATGTCTATTATTTCAAAGCAGCTTTACAGGGCAAACAGGAAAAACAGAAAAGGTAATACACAGCACATTGTATTTATACAACCATTAAGATCATTCTAATAAATAATATATCCTTTCTAAATAAATAAATAAATGCAGTCTCCCGGTGAGCACGCCGACACCGCCCTGCTGTGGCGAGGAACCCAAACTCCAATGATTGATTAATGGAGAAAAAAACCTCGGGAGAAACCAGGCTCAACCGGGAGGGCCAGATCCCCTCTGACGTGTCATAGCTGCACATAAACTGCTGACATGTGATTTAAGTTTAGCATTTAATACCAAATATTGTAACTTCAGCATTGATAAGACAAATAGTCCGTCTTTGCCCTTGGTTGGGGGTGTATTGGTCTGAGCTGGGATGGTCCGAGTGTCATATTTCTCTTGGCTGGTGGTGGAATTGCCTTAGATGGAGCTGGGATGCTCAGTCAGTCTGCAGCTGTAGCTGGCGATATCTCAAATTGGGGATCGGCATCTGTCGGTCTTCTGGACATGGTGGAACTTCTTCCTACCTCGGGATGGACATCCCGAGGCAGAGGCGGAAAGAGAATAAAGAGAATAATTAGCGTAGCTGCTGTTCATTAACTATGCATTAAGTGAAAGCTTGGCTGAAAAGATGTGTCTTTAATCTAGATTTAAATTGGGAGAGTGTGTCTGACCCTCGAATAGTATCAGAAAGGCTATTCCAGAGTTTAGGTGCTACGTATGAGAAAGCTCGACCCCCTTTGGTGGATTTAGTTATTCTAGGTGTTGTCAAAAGTCCTAAGTTTTGAGATCTTAGAGAGCGTGTTGGGTTGTATCGTGATAAAAGCTCGGTTAAGTAAGTAGGGGCTAAACCGTTTAAGGCTTTGTAAGTAATTAAAAGAATTTTAAAGTCAATACGATACTTAATGGGTAGCCAGTGAAGCGATGATAAAACTGGGGTTATGTGATCGTATTTTCTTGACCTAGTAAGAACTCTGGCAGCTGCATTCTGAACTAACTGTAGTTTGTTTATCGATGATGCAGGACAACCACTAAGTAGAGCATTACAGTAGTCAAGTCGTGAGGTCACAAATGCATGAATAAGCTTTTCTGCGTCAGCAAAACATAAAATATTTCGTAACTTGCAAACATTTCTAAGGTGGAAGAAGGCTGTTTTTGTGATATTTGAGATGTGAATTTTAAATGACAGGTTGCCGTCTAATATAACGCCTAGGTCTTTAACTGTATTTGTTGGAGTAACAGTGCAGCCTTCAATTTGCAGGCTGTAATCGGAGATATTCTGTTTACGTGTTTTTGGTGCTATAAGTACTATTTCCGTTTTGTTAGAGTTTAAAAGAAGGAAATTACTAGTCATCCAATGTTTTATGTCCTCGATGCACTCTGCCAGTTTGGATAGTTTGAAGGAATCATCTGGTCTTGATGAGATATATAGCTGAGTATCATCTGCGTAACAGTGGAAGCTAATTCCATGTTTTCTAATAATGTTGCCAAGGGGCAGCATGTATATGGAGAAAAGCAAGGGTCCTAAAACCGATCCCTGAGGTAATCCATAATTTACTTGCGTAAGATATGACGATTTCCCTTTTAAATGGACATATTGATATCTGTCTGTTAAGTAAGATCTGAACCATTGTAGTGCCTGTCCCTGAATACCAATATAATTGTGTAAACGATTGTAGTGGAGTATGCGAGGCGAGACCGTGGTTCGAGGCCGGTAAGTAATTGTTAATTAGCGCCAGTGGTGCGCGCACCGGCCTCGCATCACGTAGGAGATTGGGAGCATATAAAAGGAACACGCGACCGGACCGTCGATGAGAGAGGACCGGGCCCGAGCTTGTGTTTGTAGTGTTTTAATGTCGTTGTTCGCCGGCGGTCGTCCGTGAGGGGCCGCTGGCTGTTATATTATATTATGTTTTGGTTTGTTTGTTTGTTAGCCGGCGGTCGTCCGTGAGGGGCCGTCGGCTGTTATATTATTTATTAAATGTTTTTATTGTCTTCCGGTTCTCGACTCCTTCCTTCCCTACTTTGAATCATATTACAACGATCTAGTAGTATTTTATGGTCTACAGTATCGAAAGCAGCACTAAGGTCAAGCAGGACTAAGAGTGAGATGTTACCTTTATCTGATGCAATAAGAAGGTCATTTGTAATTCTAACGAGCGCAGTTTCAGTGCTATGATACGGTCTGAAGCCAGACTGAAACTTTTCGTGCATGTCATTATTTTGTAGCAAGGTACACAGTTGAGTTGACACTACTTTTTCTAGTATTTTAGACAAGTACGGGAGATTTGAAATCGGTCTATAGCTTCCAAGTTCATTTGGGTCTAAGTTTGTTTTTTTGATAAGAGGCTTAATTACAGCCAGTTTAAAGGGTCCTGGGACATGGCCTAGGTTAATTGACGAGTTGATTATGTTACAAATGGGCTGAATTGCAACAGGCAGTAGCTCTTTTAATGAAGTAGTCGGAATGGGGTCTAATAAGCATGTCGTCGGTTTGGATGTTGCAATCATTTTAATTAGATCTTCCTGATTTATAGGAGAAAAAGACTCTAGCTTTTCTTTTTGGGTGACGGTTGAAACTTATTCTTCCGACACACTTGGAGGTTTGGTTTTAGCTATGTTGTCTCGTATTATTTCGATTTTCTCAGTAAAAAACTTCATGAATTCATTGCTACCAAGGTGCGACGGAATACCCAGGTCAGGTGGAGTCTGTTTGTTTGTTAGTTTAGCAATTGTACTAAATAAAAACCTTGGATTGTTTTTGTTATTTTCTATGAGGTTACGGAAGTGCTCAGCTTTTGCTGCTTTTAGTGCCTTTTTGTAACAGCTTGCACTCTCTTTCCATGCAATTTTCCGACACAATCCTCCTCTGGAGTCAGCAGCTGGTGCAATCCCTGCGGGCAACTCATATCCCCGGTTACCTCAACCAGACAGCAATCATGCTATCTCGCCAGGTCACACTCCGTGGAGAGTGGCAATTCCATCCCAGCGCCATCCAGCTCATTTGGGAGCAGCTTGGGCAGGCGCAGGTGGACCTGTTTGCCTCCCCGGACACCTGACATTGTCTGCTTTGGTACTCTCTGACCAAAGCCCCCCTCAGCAGGGATCCCTGTGCGCACAGCTGGCTGCGGGACAAGGGGAAGTATGCCTTCCCCCAAGTTAGCCTCCTTGCTCAGATCCTGGTGACAACTCCCCCTGGGCGATTCCCCTGATGAACGACCTTCTATCACTATAAAGGTCACCGCCTTTACGGCCGTTAGTGAGAATCTCTCGTCGTGATTCACACAATTGATGCCTTCCTACACCACTGGAATTTTACTATTCGTCAGTCAGTGTCATTACACTGGACTCTGTCGGTTCGACACAATGCCTGGAGACAGACAGAAAGGGAAGGTCTAGGTTACATATGTAATCACAGTTCCCTGATGGAGGGAACAAGACCTTGTGTGCCACAATGCTTCGCCATCCGCTGAAGCTACCGATAATGCCTCTCAGGTTCCTCAGCCCAAAGGTGAATGAATTGGCAAACCATCTTCCTTTTATACCCTTATGTATGGGGCAGAGATTGGCATGCCACGCCATTCAGCAAAGTTCATTGGCCTTTTAAAAGTACAATCAAAGATGATAGGTTCTCAAGATCAAACCCCAACTAAGCTTACATACATAACCAAGATGATGCGCCCTATAGAGCCTGACCCAAACGTTAGCTACATATTTTATCTGCACTTTTAGTTTATTCCTAATGCTAAGAGCGAGCGCCACTTAAAATAATTCAGTGTGACTTCTTCTATTGCTGACAATATTGTTCACTCAATAAACTGAAAAAAGCAATTTACGAATCATCCAAAGTCTGTCAAAGACTTGACTTTTCTTCACTGTTTGTCATAGAATATTTTTAGATATTGTACAATCTGTATTTGTACAATGCATAAGTGAATGAGGGCTTTAGTGCATGACTGCCTTACATACTAAGATGACACAAATGCCGTTTTGAATATATCATGTGTCCCTGGAAAATAACACATACCGCAGGCACAGCAAAACTACAGAGACACGACAGAGCTATACCCAACCATGAAGACATTAACAAAATTGTCCTGTTAAAGAAGTCACATGCTGGCAGTGAAAAAATAACAGCTTGAACAGTGGAGCCTTTGATTGTTCTAAAGACACTGACCCTCTTATCATGTTCTTCTGATGACACAATGCCTGAGGGCAACTTTCTGTTATTTTACTGGGGAAAATGTATTAGGTGCCTTCAAAACGGCATAAAAGTTTAAAATAAACCAGATAATTTTATATAAACAAGGTTGCAATATGCAGTAATAATGATTCACAATAAGGAGACCAAATATTTGTCACTTATGAATTGTTTCACTTGGTAAAACAGTAAAAGTGCATGCTGTGATGAATGTTATAATCTGACCAAATGGCAAAACCAGCCTACACAATCGCTTTATTCCAACCTTTCAATGCAATACTGAACTGTATCAAGCTTCAATTATCAAGCATAGTAGGCCGATACTGTATAGGATTCATTAGCAAATACCTGCTGAATGCAGAACACTAAAATAATGAATAACCAACAGATTGAAGCCTGGAATCACACTGCTGTTATCATTTCATATCATTAAGAAAAAAAGTTGGGGTCTTTACTAGAATTGTTGTTTGTATTTGGAAATAACAATATCGGTCACACTTCAGTATAGGAGGCAATTCTGGCTATTAAAAAAACATTAACTACAAATTTTTCCCCGATAAATTCTTAACTTCTTGCTTATTATTAGTTAGTAAGGTAGTTGTTAGGTTTAAGTATTGGGTAGCATTAGGGATGTAGAATAAAGACATGCAGAATATGTGCTTTATAAGTGTAAAGTCCCCATCGTTGTCTGCCACGGCTCCATTTCATCTGCACCTTCCCACAGCACTCTATGTTCAGTTTCATCAGACTTTTTCCCCAGGACTATATTTCCCATCATGCACTCGCAACCTTGACATTACTGATTACCCCGCACCTGATGTTTATTACACTCCACCTGTGTATTCAATCCCATGGACACTATTTAAGCCGTCCGTTGTCTTGTTCTCTGTCCAATATTAATGTGACATAATGTATGTTTTACGATAAATGTATTTCCCTTTCTGTCGGTCTCTCGACGTTGTAACGAGATAGGGTTCGCCCTTGAGAACCAATCAACTCTGACTAC
Source organism: Triplophysa tibetana (assembly GCA_008369825.1). Classification (NCBI taxonomy): domain Eukaryota; kingdom Metazoa; phylum Chordata; class Actinopteri; order Cypriniformes; family Nemacheilidae; genus Triplophysa; species Triplophysa tibetana. Next base: position 2,565,186 of record CM017903.1, read on the forward strand.
TTCAGAAAAGGCCAATGAAATTTGACGAATGAAATTTGCATGCCGGTCTCTGCTCCCGGATGTCCGGTATAAAAGGAAGCCAGCGTGCAGCATTCATTTACCTTTTGTTCTTCAGAGCCATCGCTCATGGGTACAACTCCGAATTCACAGAATGCACTTACCACTGCATTACCAGATCTACGATGTGTTGCAGCGGATCGTCCCTACCTGCAGCAACTTTCCCCTGGGCGTCTCGGCGGTTCCAGTGGTCTCATAGATTTTTACCAAAAAGTCCTTTTCAGGACTGAGCACTCTAAAGACATGTCCCGCTGTTCTCTTGGGTGCGGCACCCTCATCGAGGAGGGGGCCGGACACAATCGCTGCATTAGGTGTCTGGGCGTCCAGCACTCTGAAGCAGCACTGCGGGCAGATGGTCATTCAGAAGTTGCGGTCACGGGTGGCTGTCTTCCTCCGGGAACCAGACACCATTTCGTCTGCTACCCGGGCCGTGACGTCAGTGGCTAGGGCCCCGAGGTCCGCCTGTGCTAGCAGCGTTATTGATGTATGGACCTCTGCGAACGTAAACCCGCCAGCCAAGTGCTCACGGGCCGATCGCACACCGATTCGCTCTTCCGAACGTTCCCCAACCGGCACACCGTCCGGATCCTAAACCGTGCACTCGGAAACGATGCTTGATGTAGATAAGATGTTGCTCGCAGCATCGGAGGGAGATCTGCTGGCATCCGACCCTGAAGAATCCAAACTCCCCCTCCCCCCCAGAGGGGTCGAGCCAGGAGGAAGAAAGGTTGAGATGTCGGCCATGCTAACCCGGGCTGCCATGAGCATTGGGCTGCAGTGTACGCCATTGCCTCTCCCCCAACGCTCGCGGTTGGATACTTGGTTAATTGGGTTGGAGCGCGGTGCCTAACAGCCCTCACCCGCGGTGCCATTTTCCCCGGAGGTGCATGAGGAGCTGTGTAAGACTTGTAATCCCCGGTGTAATCCCCGGGTGGAGCGTGCGGTTGCAGTGCACCTGTGCCCGCAGACTGCTGCCACCTAGACGAATCGGCCTCGCCTACCGTCCAAAGCCTGTAGGACTTCGGCATCTCTGTTTGCAAAGGCTTACAGTGGTGCGGGCCAGACTTCCTCACTTCTCGTCGCCATGGCCATCCTGTAGGTCCACCAGGCCAAGGCGTTGAGAGAGCTCCATGAGGGTAAGGCCACCCAGGTATAACGCAGGATCTTCGTGCCGCCACTGACTTAGCTCTACGGGGGACCAAGGTGACGGCACGGGCCCTAGGTCGGACGATGTCCACACTAGTGGTCCAGGAGAGACACCTCTTGCTCAACCTTGCAAAGATGAGTGACAGCAAGAAAGTTCGCTCTCTCGATGCCAATGCAAACAGTTCAGCCTGCTTTTCTGGGTCTAGAAAGACAACACAGAACAGGGTAGCGGATCTAATTGTAAGCAAATGCTTGTAGAAGTTTAATATTAATGGTTATGCTGTAACTGCCCTACTAGATACGGGTGCTCAGGTCTGTATCATTGATCAACCCTGGAACAGAACATATTTATCTGATCAGCACTTACGACATCTGAGTGAATTGATGATAAACCTCTCCATGTCCTGGGTGTTAATGATGATCCAATGATCCAAGATATGGCGCTGCGCATGGGTGCCTCGGTTTGGAGCTCTCTAGTACTTGTGTATTTTTCGTTTGATTTTCCTATTTTGAGCTTGTCTTCTTTAATCAATTTGACCGAGGACGAATTGTTTAACAATAAGTAATGCACTTCTGTCAATCTTTTTCGTAATTTTGAAAATTCAGACGTTTTACTGGACATTTTACTTGGAGGAGCGGCAGCTCTATACAAATTCTCTAAAAGACGCAAGCGGTGAAAGCGAGCAAGTGCGCTCGTCATGCTCTTACAATGTGGATTTAGGACCCTGCTGCCGAGTATACAACTGGGGAATGTCCATTCCCTTGACAACAAAACGGGCAAATTACTCTTACTCACTCGGGCAAACAAAGATTTTTCCAACTCTGCTCTGCTGTGTTTCACAGAAACATGGCTCAATGACACCATACCGGACAGCACGTTACATATGCCGGGTTTTCAGCTGTTCAGAGTGGATCCCATTGCCGAGTCAAAAGGGAAGACACGTGATGGTGGATTATGTTTTTATATAAACGAAAGTTGGTACAGAGATATAACAACACTGAAGAAGATGTGCTTTTTGTACTTAGAAGTGTTTTCTATCAATTGAAAAAAATTGTATTCGCCACGCGAGTTTTTCTCTTTTATTCTAGTGAATGTTAACATTCCTCCACATGCTTGTGCAAGCACGGCGCTTCCACAGCTGGCGGATTACATCACTGACACAGAGCAGCAACACCTGGATTCTCTTATTATTATTATTGGGGACTTTCACAGAGCAAACCTCTCCTGTGAGCTGCATATCACATGCCCCACCAGAGATAGAAACATTCTGGATCACTGTTACACCACAATACGGGGTGCATACCATTCCGTTCCCAGTGCAGCTCTGGGTCTCTCTGATCATTGCCTGGTTCATCTTCTTCAGACCTACAGACAGAAGCCTAAATCTGCCAACCCTGTAGTAAGGACAGCAAAGAGATGGAGCAGCGAAACCGAGAGGGCCGTACAAGCCTGTTTCGACTGCATGGATTGGAGTGTCTTTGAAACTGCAGCCACTGATCTGGATGAGTTGACTGACACAGTGACATCCTACATAAGCTTCTGTGAGGACATGTATATTCCAACCAGGACTCACTTAACATACTACAATGACAAACCATGGTTTTCAATGAAACTGAGACAACTTCGTCAGGCTTAAGAAGATGCTTACAGAAGTGGGGACATAACACACTGACAAAGGAGATATGAGCAGCTAAGAGAAGCTACTCTGAAAAGCTGAAGAACCAGTTTTCAGCCAACGATCCTGCATCAGTGTGGAAAGGCCTGAAAGACATAACCAACTACCAGCCATGATCCCCTCAGTCTGTGGGTAGTCAACCACTGGCTGACGATATGAACGACTTCTATTGTCGTTTTGAAAAGCAGAGTCTCACCATCCAGACCCGCCCTGACCCTATCTCTTCTCTACCATTAACACCTCCTCTTGACACTCAACCTGCAGTTAAGATCTGCGAAGAGGATGTTTGTGCCAGGTTTTCCGCAAATATAAGATCAGAAAGGCACCAGACCCAGACAATGTCTTGCTATCCTGCCTGAAAGTCTGAGGGGAGCAGCTGTCGCTCATCTTCACTAATATTTTAACAGTTCTTTGGACCAGTGTGAAGTCCCTTCATGCTTCACACACTCCACTCTCATCCCTGTACAGAAGAAACCCAAAATCTCTGGACTTATTTGATTACAGGCCAGTTACGTTTAAATTTGTGTCCATTTAGTCATTTGAGAGACTTGTACTGGCTCACCTGAAGGACATCACCAGACCCCTTCTTTGTCCCCTCCTTGCCTAACAAAAAAATAAAAGTATAAAAGGGAGACAGAGTGCGGCATTCATTCACCTTTGGGCTGAGGAGCCTGAGAGCCTCTTTGGACTGCTGCAGTGGGCGGCACGCATTGTGGCATGAAGGAAACAACATATCGTTCCCTCCATCAGAGAACAGAGGTTACATCCGAAACCAAGACGTTCCCTTTCTGTAGGTCTCTCGGCATTGTGTCGAACAGTCAGATGGGGTTCCTATGGAAAACGGCACAGCACTCTGCCACGTCACAATCTCTAGGCAGGCGACGCTGACTGGCATGGGTGTTTCAAACGTGAGCACTAGCTCGAAATTTTAACCATCCAGTGGATGGGTATGGGGTCACAGAGCTTTGAAAAAGTGGGAAGCCCCTGCCACCCGCCTTCACAGGTGGAGGCCTTGTTTCTCTAACAGCGAGAAGCCGTCCGGCACCGTAAGAGCCACTGTGGAAGGGCTATTTCCTCACTGAGGAAACAGGCTACAGTGACCACCTCCTACCGTAGAACTCATGGGAGGAATGTGCGGACTGAGGAAGGGCAGCAAGGTGGAGATTCACCTAGGGAAGGTTAATGGCTACCAAGGTAGGAACCAATCATGAGGATACATCAGATTGAAGCAGGAGCCTTTGAAATAAAAAAAAAACATATAAGTAGGCGTCCTTCATGTTGATTGCCATGAACCAATACTGAAATCTGATAGACGTCAGGATGCGCTTCTGCATGATCATCCTGAATGGCAGCTTGTGCTTACTATATGCTATAGGCCCCGCCCTCGCGCAAGTGTTGCCAGGGTCTTGGTTTTCCTGACAATTGGGTTATTTTGAAAAAGCAGTTGCGGAAAAATTATGGAACTGCGGCTTGCGGGTTTTTGTGCAACTTTCCTAATGTACTTTGGCCGCCAAAATGTTTATTTTTGCAATTCAACCTTCTTATTAGACTGCATGGATGGCCAGTGTTTCAAAGACATCCCTTTGATATACAAAATACTATTATTTTGTAATAGTATTTTGTATTTAAATTAGTGGTGGGCCGTTATCGGCGTTAACGTGCTGCGTCAACTGCGTTATCGCGCGATAAAAAAAATGTTGCCGTTAATCTATTCTCAAAGTTGGGTTGGGAGCTGGGTCTATACTTCGCTAACTATGATGACTTTCACTTGATATTTTAGCGCGGATGTATACATAGATTAATTGCACTGTAGGGGGCGAGAACGCGATTTTTCAACTCGCGTGAAATTGGTTTACATACAGTTGGTTTAAAAAAAAAAACTTTCTCTCAACAGGTAGTGGTCTAGCTTTAGTTGAAACCAGTAACTTTGTATTGGCACCTCATGTATTATGGCTCCTGTATGACATATCGCTTGTTGCTCCCTAACTCTTTGTAAGTCGCTTTGGATAAAAGCGTCTGCTAAATGCCTAAATGTAAATGTACTGTAGGAGCTCTTCCAGTCTCAAGTACCACTTAAACGCAAAGCATCCCTTAGCTAATGCGGAAGTAAACACAAGTACATGTTATTGAACATAATTTAATTTTCATGCATTTTGGAAACAGGAGATGAGCCCCTGGTCTAATGCGCCACCTTGCTTGAGAAACCCGTTCTCAAAGACTCACTTTTAGTTATTATTTGGGTAGCACACATATTCTGAATGCCTTTGGCAGAATTCAAATGAGCCATTTTAATCTAGATTAATTCCAAGATTAATCTAGATTAAAAAAAATAATCTATGCCCACCACTAATTTAAATGCATTTAATCTTAGTATTTAAAAAAAATTGTATAGCCTAGTAAATTCAAGAAATCGCAGTCTAATAAAGAGGTTGATTGGCAAAAAGTATTTTGTAATTTGAAAAAAACTAAAATACAAAGACATTTAGTCATTTTAGAATGTTAAATTCTACTTCTGTAGTAATTTTGGCAAAAGTATTTGTGGGGGTGTGGTTACTAGGGTTGTCACAGTACTATAAATATTTATTAGATACTATAGTAGAATCCAAGTATTTCACGATGCTGCGCCATATAACTCAAATCTATACAAAAAAACACAGATTTAGATTAAACAATTTGTAATTACTTTAGTAAACTGTATTATACTTTGAACTAGAAAATGTTGTTGTATTAACTGTAGTGTTTGGATAAATTGTGCCAAATACTGTAGTATACTTAAATATGTATTATGATAAGACTCAAAAACATTAGTATCTATGCGTTTTAGTAGTTTACTGTAGTTAATACTAAAGTATACTAGATCATTTTCACGTAGGACCTAATTAAAATGTTGGACAAATTTAATTGATACAGCAGTCTTTATAAATGTAAATATTAGGCTTACTTTAAATGCAGAGCTAAAACGGCCAATAAGTGGCGTCAATTGTTTCACCGAATTAGTGAATTTAACCAACTCGTTCAAAACGCTAATTTGAATCACTATCTCATCCGAATGATTCAAAACACAAATTAATTTAGGAGATAAACACCGCAAAAGGGCAGATGTAAGTGTTCAAATGATTATTAATTCGCTATGCAACATGAACTACGGTACTACGATACTACCGTTTCAAAAATAGAGAGGCATGCTACCGTAGCACCGCTACACCGTGCAACCCGTGTTACACGAGGCGTTTCAGTTAGGTCTGGGTGACCATTCGCTTTTAGATAGAATGCATCTTTTGTTCCGACACTTTAATTTTTGCAAGTTTACATGTATAATAAATGCATATAACACAACGACACAGAAAAATACATGTTCGCGCCATGTGACCCATTTCTAATTAAATATCACCGTTGGCAAACATGAACACAAACATATCTGAAAGGAAAAACGTGGGATATAAAAGACAAGGCATTTGTATTAAATATACATGCAATGAGGTTTACGCAATATCATAGGAGGACTCACTGGAGTCTTATTAATAAAATGAGTTTAATCTGATGAAGAGTCGTATTTCCGTTAAAACTTGTAAGTCGGCATGGATAAATAAAAACGTCTGCCAAATGAATAAATGTAAATAGAAATAGAAAGTGTGCTTTCACAAGTGATATATTTCAAACCTCTCTTCTTTTCTTTGTTATTAATAAGGCCTAATTATGGGAAAGAGAATAAACCCAATACACATTTAACAAGCATGCCATTCACAGAAAAGAATAAGATGATGCTGGAATAAATCAGGTATTTAAAAAAAAAATATTGGTTTAAGGTCTGATAACCCTTCAAAAGAAATGTATAACAAATATATATGACAATTAGTATACATTTACACTGTTTTGGTGAAGCCCAAAATAAACTTTCTTCCAAATTCTGATTATCTGCCTGTCTGATCTGGGTCTCGCTGCATTCTACTATGAACTCTGTCGGCTTGTGGCCGTAATGATGTATTGCCATAGTATGCCACTACATCGCTAGAGGTCGCCATAATGCTAAAAGCTGTATCACGATTATCACAACAACACAGGCTATACTAGGGCAAAATGTGTTTTTAAATAAATGGAAGTATTGACAGCAGTCAGTGATTTATGGGCCTGCTGTTTTCGATGTTTACGATGATGTAACTCTGCTGAATCTAGGTAACGCCGTCATAATGTCTCCTATTTATTATTCAAATGTGATGCTAAGAGGCTAACGCTCTGGCTAATTGTATCCATGTTGTCAGCACAAAATGATTGCGAATTAACGTTACATGATACATATTGATTATATACAAAATGACTAGTCTGTGAGGTTACTGATTGTCAAACGATACAGTTGGCAGTTGTTAGATGCTTCGGTCTTGCTTGTGCTATCTAAACGATGTTGGTTGGTTAGCAGTTCAATGTCGACACTACTATAATTTACATTTACATTTGGCAGACACTTTATCCAAAGCGACTTACATTGTATTTGACTGTACATTTGCTTCTATGTATGTGTACGATATAATAGCCTACTGCTGTTTTTAATGTATTTATATACTGTGTATTGCAGCCAGCTGTCATTTTGGTCCCGTCATACATCATTCAGATGATATGACACTATTTGGATGTTGTGGTTTCAGGGAAGATTTTGTCGTCTGTATGTAACGGCCTGTAACAACAGAAAAAGTCTCATCATGTTAATGTTTACTTCAAACAACAAATATTATGGCGCCGATTTTGTATGACTTTGAATAGGTGTCAATGTAGAGTTGTGATGTGCTTTCAACCTTTGGGAGCTGTATCGCTGTGAAAATGGGATTGTTTATGTCCGCTTTTATTTTGTCCTTTGCAAGCAAATTAAATCACACTGGCTTCATTAATTCAATTAAAGTATATTTATCTTCTGAATTCCATTCAGTTTTATCTTTGAGGTAAGATAATATGTTTACATACAATGCGTAAAGTGTCAACAGCATGTTTAATATCATCAAACAGCAAAATAATAAATATAGGAAATACGCTCTTTTCACAATGAGGTAACTTAACTTTTGCCTTTTATGCAATTTAACAACAGTGGGAAAAAAACTGACAGAATGCGTTACTCAAGTACTTATCCTAGCACCTTCGCTAAAACAAAAATAAAATAAAACACATACCTTCATAATCAAACAGGTACTGCATAAATTTGTCTCTAAGATATTGTTCATCAATAACAAACACAAGTGTAAGACATTAAAGGGATGTTCACCCAAGATATTTGGAGTAATGTCACTAACCAAACAGATCTCATCCCTCAAAAAGTTACTTGCATTCTTAAGTAGCATCATATTTAATCAATGAAATATACAAGGCTAGATTAAGAACGAAGTATAAAAATAATTTAAGTTTTCTTGTGAAGTTATCAGGTTGTAAAAAAAGTGTTATGCCGGTTGTAATCTATTAAACACAAGAGGCAGCGTCGCGTGTTCCACATCAATGCTTAGCTGCTCACAGATGGACCTGCCTGTTAGTTTTCCGAATTTGCAGCACAATTGGCGGAGGACGATTTATAAAAAAATCCCCAAAATCGGTCCGATTAACCAGCCGGCCGATCAATTGGTCGACCTCTAGCAATAATACAATATGTCCTAATACCAAGAACGATAATTGTTAAGAGAAAGAGAGAGGGTTTGTTTTTTTCTTTCATTTGCCTGTCAGGTATTTACAGAAGAGATGGGTTTCAAGTCGTTTTAATGTTTTGAGAGATCTGATGACCAGACTGAGTTAGGAAGAATGTTCCACCTGGAAGGAGTTGTGAAGAAGAATGAGCTGAGAATTGACTGTCCTTTTGAAAAGGCAATTACAAGACTCCACTCAGTTGCTGAACGCAGGGTTCTTGATGGGGTGTAGGGGGGTGTGAATGTAAGCTGGTCCAGATCCAGTGATAGTCCTATAGGCAGCATTAGTGACTTGAATCTGATTTAGGCTTCAATCGGTAGCCAGTGGAGAGAGATGAAAAGGGGTGTCACATGAGCACTTTTGGACGACGAGCCGTGCTTCCGGTTCTGAACTAGCTGGAGTGGTTGGACAGCCTTTGCAGGAAGACCAGCAAGTAGAGCATTACAGTAGTCCAACTTTGAGATTACCAGGGCCTGGACTAGAGCCCGACCGATAAAGGATTTTTAAGGCCGATACCCATACAACTATTTTGTCAGATACAGATATTGAGTCCTCACTAAAATAACAGGATAATGCAGTTTAAAAATAAGTATAATAATAACAACAGAACAGAAGAACATCAAAACATATTAAAGTTAGGATAAATAAAATGTATAAAAATACAAACTTAAGATATGAAACTCAAAGTCCTATGAACAAAAAAGTTACGAGTATTAATAGACTTGGTAAGCTTCATAAATATAACTTTGAACAAGACTGGAAAAAAATTATGTTCTATAAATTCTGATAAATAACCACGACATGCTCCTTTTCATTTAATCTCATCTGACTCAAATGACCTGTTAAGTAGGGCGTATTCATTCAGTTCATTCAACCAATGAAATGCTCTAAATGCTCTGACACTTAAACACTATTGGCTCATGGCATGCCTCTTTGAAGAAAAATAGCTTCCTGCACTGTCTTTGCTTTAGACAGTAGTTGATGAGAAATAGCTTTCAAATAGACATAAATTGTATTAAATTGCTGCAGTCATGCAAACATGTTATTTAAAGCACATCTTTCTTAAAGCTACTTACTTTCTTTATTCGTTGTGAACAACTCCCATACGAGAACACAGAGTGTTTTTATGCCTGTCATTTGTTGTTTTATGAACATTATAAACTAGGGATGCACGATTTTATCGGCAGATAGTGGCATAAAAATGAATTATCGCCATCGGCCCAATACAGAAAATAACGCCGATCTGCCACACCGATAGGAAGCTGTTTTGATTAATGTGCGTTTGCGTTAATTTGCGTGTTTGTGCTTCAGCGACATATCGGTGCTGTATTTATTTGGGGTACAGGGTTTAAATTAGGGATGGGCATTTTTCTATTTAATATTTGAGCTCATGAAAAACGAATATTCTTTATTTAAATTAGGTTAATAATGACGTAATTTTTTTTTCGTTATTGGAGGCGTCGAGACGTCACGCTAGGTTACACATTAGCACCATTCACAGTTTTCGCACTGCATTAACATTATCTGGAGACCTCCTGTGATTTATAAATGACATCCTCAAATCAGTATTTCATGTGACGCAATCGCACAGCATGATTTTACTCATATTTACTGACTTATTTCCCAGATGTGATGGCAAGGCTTTGCGTATAGTTTGTATTGCCTAAATTTGTATTGCGTTTAATGATATATGACTGTACTTGTCAGCACTTGAGACCAGTGATCTTGAACTGGACAAAAGATCACCGCGATCGCGGTTCTCAAATGTTACCAGAGTTTTCATGATAAATAAACAAACGTGAGACTCCCTGTAACTTATGGATATCACCCAGCACCCAAATAATACCAAAACACTTCAAAGCAACCTCCATTATTCGCAATCGGTGTATAAAAACTTGAAAAATGATATATAAGCCCACCATATTACAGAGATGACGATTCGCCATAAGATCACAGACAACCTTTGCTATTAATACAAATGACCAGAGGTCTGAAAAGTGCTCAGGGCACATCAAGCGATCTCTAACAAAGCATTGTGACGCATATTACAAAAATGTTTTGTGAACCGTCATAATTGTGAGTCCAATATTGAAGGCACAGCATTGCTTTTTAATTTTAAACTCTCCACAAATTCAGTGTCGAGCTCTGCCATGTTCATGAAGGAATCCTCGGAGAAATTAAAGGAGCAAACGCTTCATGTTTTTCCCACATGAGCTGGAACATCTTTAAAAATAAACTTGCATATGCTGAAACTTTATTTTTCATGTTTTATTTTGGTTTATCACTCATTTGGTTAGTAAAAAGCTAGATGGTTCCGGAGCCACGTGTTACTTTAGGTAAAGGATTATTTATATTTAAATCAATAAAGCAAATTCTGTGGGAATTCTGACAAATTCTGACAATATCTCGTTTGGCACTGAATGTTTAGCTTTATCATATTGCAGGTATTGTATATGCTCTAACTGCTACATTACAAATGAACTTAAGGTTGAAAAATGGGACCGCAGGAAATGTGATTTTATAATCATCATAAATGTCCTTGAGTGCGCTTGATGTCTACACCTAAGTTGTGTATACAGCACGCACTGCTCATTTTAAACTACAGGTGTTTTGTACTAGTTTATTCTGTCTCGTGGTGGATGAACCTGTCATCCGGTGGGGAATGGACAGGACTGTTGTTGCTTGTCAGGGGCAGGGTGTGCGTACGCTCTTTACTAAGACTAGGAGCAGTAGAGCGAATGTTGCCATTTTCAGCATCTTGGGTGCCTTTAAAAAATGCAAACTATTTTTATCTGCTTGCTTTATAGTTCGTTGACGAAACCTATTTTCCGCCATTCGCCGTTATTCTGTGTACTTACCTGTGTATGTGCGCGCGGGCCTAGGGGCGGAACTCGATACGGAGACCAGTGGAGAATTTTAAAGGAACAGAAAGTTGACAGAAATGACACCCCACCGTGTAATTCAGATAAATACCATGATGCCATTTAGTTTGTTTAGTTAAAGAACAATATATAGACATTATCTCTAGGACATGGGAACTTAAATTCTCTTCTCTTGTGAACTGATGCTATATGGATATAATAAAATAATAAAATTAACCTGACCTTCTAGGGGGTTGGGGTGCCGTCGGAGGGGCGGGGCGGGGCGTCCCCCAAAGGCAATGGTAGGGGAAACACTGGTAAATATAGGCTGTCTCCCAATTTGGGGCCTGCGTTCTTTGAAGACTGCATTTTAAGACCGTTAGCGTCACAGCAGCGCCACTGGAGGCTGGTAGGGATGTCCCAATTCAAAGGTTGCTTCAAATGCAGCCCCAAAATGCGACCCTATTAACGGCTTGAAATTTATAAATAATCATTATGAACTTTAGCTAAATAAAAGTACGTAATTTACAAAAAAGGACAATTTCAGTGTTTTAATATTATATGTGATGAAACATTATTGATGCATTATTGTGTTTTAAATTGCTACGGATGCTTAATTTAATAAACTGTTGGGCTGTTTAAATCTACATTAACATGTCTTATTCTCTAAAATAAAATATCATTTTTCTGGCTCCGTATTTGTTTAAAAAAGTCTGAAACGTCTCTGTTGTGTCCAGGTGACGCAATTTGGAAATCATCTGCGAGGCTAGACCGTCTCATTTCAGTTTGATTTTTGGACTTTTGAGGATGTGTGCTTTGAAGAACAAGTCCTCATTTAAGTCCCCGACCTAAGATGGTTGCAGCGCCCGAATTGGGACACTGCTATAGCAGTGGTTCTCAAACTTTTTTGTTGTAAGGCTCCCTTGTGTAGAATGCATTGCTTTGTGTCCCCCCAAATAAAGACTTATAATCTTAAACATAGAATTTTAATTAAACCAAAAACATATTCAGCTATACAATGCTGGAACATCAATTATTTGGGGTAGTGGTCTTATTTTTTATGTTTGATTGCATAAAATCTATGATGAATTTCTATATTTCATAAAATGCCACAAAGCTGTGGCCCCCCAGATCCATCTTCGGATCCATCCAAGAGGGCCACGGCTCCCAGTTTGAGAGCCACTGAGCTACAGTGTCAAGGGGATGAGGTTCAGGTGTGAGCATAATCCTGCGTCTCCTTGCAGGTGTAATCAAAGATGGTGTCCGGTGCAAAGAGGTAATGGGAAATGAAGTAAATGAAATTAAAGGTCCATTGTAATGGAGTCCATGGATTGAAAACGCAGGGAAAACTGTCAGGGGAATACAAGGGGGCAGACAGGACAGTGACAGTAATTTGTGAATGTACACGTTTGCAGGAAATGCACCACGAAAGGCTCCTGAATGAGGTATAACACATAAAGTTATATTGTAAGATTAGACTTACATGATGTATGCGTGTATAACAAGATATTTCCTCTGCAGATGTGAACACTATCATGGAATATAATGAAAAACTTGCCCGCTTTCGTCAGGGTCACGTCAACCCTTTCGACAAGACCGAGATTGACAGCAGCTCAGAGGGAAAATATTCTCCACAACACGGTGATTAAACTTTCTATTTAGATGTGACATGTTTCATATGGTGTGGCAAACTGTTAATAATATATGATTTAATATAATTAATATTTACACTTACAATATAAAACAGTGTAAGAAAGATTGTCTTCATTTTTAGTGAAGATTTTTGCTGTTACACGATAGCACACTTTTGAATTAAAACAATTATCATAGAAGACAACTGTTTGTCAGTTGGTTTTTCAATTGTATGTCACTGTTCTGGGTGTGTTTACGGTGTGTGTGTGTGTTACTCACTGCTGTGTGTGTGCACTTGGATGGGTTAAATGCAGAGCACAAATTCCGAGTATGGAACACCATACTTGGCCTCACATCACATCACTTTCAACTACCCATGTACAGATATGTTTCCCTCAGTGTTAAAAGAAGTACTGGGCAATAATAGATCAGAATCTGTTGTAAGTTGCCACTTTACCAGCCAACAAGTATATTCAGAGATTGAGAAGAGACAGGAGAAGGTGCTCAGTGTGATATACTTCACAACATCATTCTGTGACATTTTTAAAAACTTTGAGATGGAGACATTTTCCACTATCGTGCCGAATCATTCTTGTTACTTGTACAGTCTATAGACATGCATAATGGCACATGTGATGGCGGTCTCTAGTATGTGTGATTTTGCTACATTACATATTTATTCAAATGTCTGCTGCAAAAGACCAGCAGTCACACGTTATTGATATTCGCTAGACTTTAAACAAAGAGTTATTAAAAAGCACTTTTGGGCTAAACTTGGAAATGTGTATTCACGCAGGCGTGTAGTGTTTAACAAGTGACATCGCCGACTACTGGCCTGACATGCATGATGCAGTGTTTTCTTTGTTTTCGTGGACCTGTGTATATTCAGATCGTTTTGACAGCGTTGTCATGTGTGACTGGAACTTTTCAAAAAACGCAAAGGAAAAACTAACAGTTCTGAAATTGTTCTTGAGGGTACTTTGACTTTCCATCAAATGTGTTTTGTAACGTTAAAGAAAACCAGAAAGAGTATTATATTAATGTATGTAGTGCGGCTTATGGTTTTGCCACACACCGTTGAACAGGGATGTGTGAGTCATGGTGAACAGAGAACTAAAACTTCATGACAAAAGAATTGGCCGTTGTATCACTTCCCAAACTGTCCTGCAAATGTGAACAGTTGCAGTTCAAACTTATGATCTGAAGTTCTCTATACCATCTCTATTAGTTAAACAACAATGCTTTGCTGTGATATTTATGCAGGTTAGTCCAAAAAGTCATCATAAATATCTATGTATGGTTTTATATAATTATTTTGAGATGTCCAATGATTATAGTCTCTAGCACTTTTTGTTTGTTTTCTAATTTGTAGTGCAGCAATAAGGTAAACTGCAAGTTTATCTTTTGTTCAAGAGGTAACAGTCATTGTTTGTGCTATATGCTAATGTCACAATTTGAAGTTGAATGTAAAAAAAAAATTGAAACCAAATTTTTTTAGATTAGATTAGATTCAACTTTATTGTCATTACACATATACAAGTACAGTGTAACGAAATGTAGTGTTAATGAACAATAATCACGAATAATAATATTATTTACAGTTCAGCATCCGTTTTGTACATGTTACAGGCAGTTAGTTAACCAAAGCTTAAACTTATGTTAATGATTGTGTGAAATCACACGTGTGTCAATTTGACAACATTGACTGTTATCAGTAAGAAACAACAGTTAAAGCTCATCTCAGAGGAGTTAAATGAAAGTGCAGAAGTGTATGACAAATCAATATGTTATGTCCACAGAGGTGAGGTCAGAGATCTTTTCCTCTGAATCCAAAGCTCAAAGTTCAGACCGTGCCATGGACCTCGGCTTGGCTGAAGACCACTTCTCTCGACCTGTGGTAAGCAGACAACCTGCAGTTAATCTGTTTGAACGTTATTTGATGTGATTGAAAAGCATGGAGTATCTGAAAATACAACCAGAATCATTTCTTTAATATATTATGTGGTTATATGTTTATCATTATGTCATGACAGAATTTCTGTTTTGCACCTAAACAATTCTACAGTATATACACTACCAGTCAAAAGTTAATAATCACTCGACAAAAATGTTTCCCTTGATTGTTGAAATGTTTTTATCAGTATATTTCAAAGTAAATTTCAGTGTTTGAAACATATTTTACTTCCACATAAAGTCCTAAATCAGATACAGGAGTTTAAAATAGCTTTTAGAAAAAAATGGGTTAAGATGACTTAAATGTAACTCTACACCCTTGCTTAATTTAGTATTCATGACTCAAATCTGTTACAGGGTTATGATGTTGTAAACAGAGCCTGTGGTAAACTGCAGTTTTATGAAGAAAATACTCTGCAATGGTTTGAAATAATGATTTGTACATGGGTTATCTTTAAGCAGATTAAACACACCACATAGACTTAAAAACAACATTAAAAACATGATTGTCACCACAGGGGGACTTAATGAGAATTCTGTCATGAATTACTCACCTCAAGTTGTTCAACAACCCTAGGACCTCCGTTTATCTTCAGAACACATTCAGAGGTTCTGAACCCGTAAGCTCTGTCATCGCGTCATGTTGCTCTCGTAAAGTCAGGAAATTGTTTGTTTGCACACAAAAAGTATCCTTGTTACTTTATACTGTATTAGTAACAAGTGCTGAATTAGAATGACATGGACTAATTCAACAATGTCTTCACCCACTTTCTGCGCTCTGACATTTGATTGCGTTGCAGTCTAAGGGGAGGGGTATGGGGGGCTTGTGAGGCTCTCGATTAGTAACCGGTTCGATCCGTGTATGCAGCGCAGCTTGAAGTTAAACAAGCCTGTGGTTGAAATGATCCTTGCCAGGCTCGTTGTGATCGCCTTTAGGTAGTGTAAGGGATCATGTAACAGGGGCTTAACGATTCAGGGAAGCAAACTCAATGATACAGACGACCCAGTGAATGAGTAAGTGAATGTCTGCATCGTTTCCAAAAGTCTAATTCATGAGAGAATTTAATTTTTTTGGCAGAGTAACCCTTTAATGTTGGTAGTGTAAACACATTCAAAGTCACATCTTAATTTTCACAGCAACAGTTGTTTAGTTCTGACGGGTTCTAATGAGCTCTAAGTACGCATTACAGCATTTAACGCAAGAATCCTCGTCAGTTTCCGTTTGGGGAGACTTAAAGCAGAGAGAGAAATGGGAAACTGAGAAAATATTTAAATGTACCCAATGCTGAACACTGTGGCACAAAGACTGAGTTAGGAATAATGTTCTACCAGGAAGGAGTTGTGAAGGAGAATGAGCTGAGAATTTACTGACCTTTAGAGAAGGCAATATAAGACTCCCCTCATTTGCTGAACGCAGGGTTCTTAATGGGGCTGTAGGAGGGTGTGAAAGTATGCCGGTGCAGATCCAGTGATAGTCCTGTAGGTAGCATTAGTGAATTGAATCTGATACAGGCTTCTACCGGTACCTAGTGGAGAGAGATGAAAAGGGGTGTAACATGAGCACGTTTGGCCTGTTGGACGACGAGACGTGCTGCTGCGTTCTGAACCAGCTGGAGTGATTTGATAGCCTTTGCACAAAGACCAGCAAGGAGAGCATTGCAGTAGTCCAACCTTGAGATTACAAGGCCCTGGACAAGGTGTTGTGCTGCATGCTCAGTGAGATTGGGTCTACATTTACATTTAGTCATTTAGCAGACGCTTTTATCCAAAGCGACTTACAGGTGGGGTAGGCAATGGAAGCAATTGGGACAGCATAAGTACAACAAAAGCATAAGTGCAATCTAAAAAGAAGACTGATCTCATATAACCTAACACAGTATACAGAACCATTCATTCATTCTTTCTCTCATACTTTTTTTTTTTCTTTTCTGAAAATATAAAATAGAGTCAGAACAGATCAGTCTGATGTTGACGGAAGAGATGTGTTTTCAGACATTTCTTAAAGATGGCTACAGAATCTACAGATCTCGTAGCAGCGGGCAGATCATTCCACATGGGTGGAACAATTCCGGAGAAGGTGCGCGAGAGAGATTTTTTACCTTTATGGGATGGCACCACAAGACGCCGTTTGTTTGCAGAGCGTAGTGATCTGGCGGGTACATATGTCTGCATTAGCAAGTGAAGATAAGGTGGTGCCGAACCAGTGGTGGTCTTGTAGGCCAGGAGCAGAGTCTTTAAATTGATGCGAGCGACTATAGGGAGCCAATGTAGCTCAATGAATAGAGGAGTGACGTGTGCTCTCTTGGGTTCATTAAAGATAACTCTTGCCGCAGCATTCTGAATCATCAGTGGTTTGGTTGTGCAAACTGGAAGTCCACCCAGTAGCGCATTGCAGTAGTCCAGTCTGGACAGGACCAGAGCCTGTACTAGGACTTGTGTAGCATGCTCTGATAGGAAGGGTCTAATTTTCCTAATATTGTAGCGGATGAATCTACAGGACCGGGCGGTGCTGGTAACTTGATCTGTGAAGTGGAGCTGATCATCGATCACCACTCCCAGGTTTCTTGCCTTTCTGGAAGATGTGATGGTTGATGAGCCCAGCTGAATAGAGAGATTGTGATGAGTCTTTGTATTGGCCGGGATTACAAGCAGTTATATTTTTGAAAGGTTCGACTGCAGGTGATGGTCATTCATCCAGAGCGAGATGTCGGCTAGGCAAGCAGAGATGCGTGCAGAAACAGTCGGATCGTCTGGGCGAAAAGACAGGTAGAGTTGTGTATCATCCGCATAGCAGTGATAGGAAAAGCCATGTTTCCGAATGACAGAGCCTAGGGATGCATGTATACAGAGAATAGCAACGGACCAAGCAGTGAGCTTGGGTCTAACCTTTCTAATGTTGAATAGGGCATATCGGCATGACCGCGTTGTGATTGGGGTATTGCCAATTGGACGAGAGCCGTGGGGCGGGGGCCGGTGGCGTGAGTGATAGTTGGAATCAGCTGTGCTCACACCGGTCCCGCATATCTCACAGAGGAAATCGGGAGCATAAGAGGATGAGCAACGGGACTGCTGATGAGATAGGACCGGGCCCGGACATGTTTAAGCTTGTATTTATGTTCTTATAGCCTTTTACTTCCGTGTTATTGTTTGTCTATTTGATTAGAGTTTGTTTAAATGTTTGCCGGTTCCCGCCTCCTTCCTCCCCAACTTTGAACTGTATTACATTTGTGCCAAAACCCGGGAGGAAGGAGGGACTTGCTGTCGAAGAGCATTCCCCGGCAAGCGGCATCGCTGTGCTGAGGAGTTCGGGTAGCGCGGACAAGGGATTTTTGCCAGCGGCTGCCCCAGGCAGTGGTGCTGGAGCAGTATGCTTCGTTTGGTACGGAGAGCTCGCTGCCCTTCTCGTGGGCCGAGGTGGGGTGGTGGCCGTCCAGGAGGGAGCGGAGGAGTCTTCGCTGTTGGCCGTGAGCGGGAATCCTGCTGCCAACAGCCATGACGGCGAGGAGCAGGAAACGGGGGGCCTCGCTGCCAGCTGCCCTCACTTGGAGGAGCCATCGCCCGCAGCTAGGAGGCTGAGGTGGATCGGGGGCCATCCACTGGACATCCAGCACCACCGCATAGCACCGTGAGGATGAACCTCTCTGCTGGGCTGAGGTCCGAGCGACAGTTTGTCGGGGAACCGGACCTAAAAAAGTGTTCCCCTTCTCGTCCCAATTGCTCCTGGTGCTCCCGTTTCCGTTCTCTCGTCTTGACGGTGCAAACTCCCAGGCGCTGCGGTGGTACCCCCCGGCCTGTAAGGGGCGATGGGGGTATGTGGTGAGGAAGGCGCGACGAGAGCCGTGGAGTGCGGCCCGTGTTGTGATTGATAGTTGGAATCAGCTGTGCACACACCGGTCCCACATGTCTCACAGAGGAAATCGGGAGTATAAGAGGACGAGCGACAGGACTGCTGACGAGAGAGGACCGGGCCCGGACATGTTTAAGTTTTGTGTTTATGTTCTTATGGTCGGCAGTCGACGGTGAGGTGGCTGTCGGCCTTTTACTTCCGTGTTATTGTTTTTTTTTTTTTATAAAAAACTTCATTTAAATGTCCTACTTTGAATCTTTCTACAAGTCTGTAACTGTTAGATATACAAGTTTTGATTTACGGTTCCATTGATGTATCATACGTTGGGATGATTCACAGTTCAATGCCACAGTTTCATTCAGGTCCATAACTAAGTTTAGGTGTTAAATGCAAACTGACCGTACTGCCAGAGCTATGCAAATGAGGTGCCATGAGAAACAAAAGAACTTTCTCTGGCCCTCTTATCACTTTCATGGCATTGGCCCGCAGACCACCTGGTGGCAGGCAGGTATGCATTTAAAAACACCTTCACTGATCCACTTCATGGGATTTAGGAATTGCAAGGAAAAAGAAAGAGAAAGCGAAGGACAATCCAACGGACACCCCGGCTTACGGCGTCCCTCTGGGGTGTCCGATTAGGCCATGGGACTTCGGACTCAGAACCTTAACTCAGCGTTTCAAAAGGACTGCATTCTGATTCCATTCAAGATTTCTATCCATGCGCATACAGATATTGCTCCAACACCGAGATAGCAAGTATCCGATTCTATACATAGAATAGCTGCGTTTAGAGCGTGCCTCTTTGTTAAAGATGATTTTATTGGTTTTCAGACATGTTTTACCTGCCTCGCGGCCATGCCCTCACTCTCACTCTCTGCGCCTCCTAGCGCGATTGTGTTTCATGTATTTGTTTGTGTTTATGCGATCGTCATTATGTTTAGGAATTTGTGATGGGTTTTCCGTGCTCATGCTCACAAACTGGTCACTTAAACTTTGTTTCGATCTATGCTTCCTCTGCTCTTAATTCTGTTTGTGAAAGTCACTTTACTTATGGTCATGAGATAACATTAGTGTATAAAATCATTGTTGCATTTGCTTAACGAATACATAAAGGATTTTTATCACTATAGAAATTGTAAAATATGTATGTGTACTGACGATTATTATACGTATTTTCCTTTGAGCTAAACTAATTCCTTGACTGAAATTGCATTTTAAATAACTAATTTCATGGATGTGATCTTGATAGATCTGGTGGAGAATCTTATTTGGTGAGTTAAACTGATCCTTATTTTAACATGCTGCTAAAATCACTACACCTGAAAGCTTTTATTCTAAAATATGAAAAAATATATACAAAGAGTATGTGGTGGGTAAGTGATCAGAAACATTTGACCGGTTGTATAGATTTTTTATTGATATAAACGAAATAAAATTAAACCAAATGATCATTGATTAGAATTGATATTGCTAGAAATGAAATGCATATCAAATATTAAATCACACAATCTTGCACAATACAGTTGAAAGAAAAAGTATGTGAACCCTTTGGGCTTACTTGGATTTCTTCATAAATTGGTCATAAAATGTGTTCTGATCTTCATCTAAGTCACAACAATAGAGAAACACAGTCTGCTTAAACTAATACCGCACAAACATTATATGTTTTCATGTTTTTATTGAACACAACATGTAAACATTCATAGTGCAGGGTGGAAAAAGTATGTGAACCTTTGGGTTTAATAACTGGTTGACTCTCCTTTGGCAGCAATACCCTCAACCAAACGTTTCCTATAGTTGCAGATCAGACCTGCACAACGGTCAGGAGAAATTTTGGACCATTCCTCTTTACAAAAGTGTTTCAGTTCAGCAATATTCTTGGGATGTCTGGTGTGAATCGCTCTCTTGAGGTCATGCCACAGCATCTCAACCGGGTTTAGGTCAAGGACTCTGACTGGGCCACTCCAGAAGGCATATTTTCTTCTGTTGAAGCCATTCTGTTGTTGATTTACTTCTATGCTTTGGGTCGTTGTCCTGTTGCATCGTCCATCCTCTGTTAAGCTTCAGTTGGCGGACAGATGGTCTTAAGTTTTCCTGCAAAATGTCTTGATAAACTTTGGAATTCATTTTTCCTTTGACGACAGTAATCCGTCCAGGGCCTGATGCAGCAAAGCAGCCCCAAACCATGATGCCCCCTCCACCATATTTCACAGTTGGGATGAGGTTTTGATGTTGGTGTGCTGTGCCTTTTGTTCTCCACACATAGCTTTGTGTGTTCTTTCCAAACAACTCAATTTTGGTTTCATCTGTCCACAGAATGTTTTGCCAGTAGTGCTGTGGAACATCCAGGTGCTCTTTTGCAAACTTCAAACGTGCTGCAATGTTTTTTTTGGACAGCAGTGGCTTCCTCCGAGGTGTCCTCCCATGAAGTCCATTCTTGTTTAATGTTTTCCTTATTGTAGATTTGTCAACAAAAATGTTAGCATGTGCCAGAGATTTCTGTAAGTATTTAGCTGACACTCCAGGATTCTTCTTCACCTCATTGAGCATTCTGCGCTGTGCTCTTGCAGTCATCTTTACAGGACGACCACGCCTAGGGAGTGTAGCAACAGTGCTGAACTTTCTCCATTTGTAGACAATCTGTCTAACCGTGGACACATGGACATCAAGGCTTTTAGATATATTTTTGTAGCCCTTTCCAGCTTTATGTAAGTCAACAATTCTTGATCGTAGGTCTTCTGAGAGCTCTTTTGTGCGAGGCATGGTTCACATCAGACAACGCTTCTTCAGAACAGCAAACTCAAAACTGGTGTGTGTTTTTTATTGGACAGGCCAGCTTTAATCAACACATCCAATCTCATCACATTGATTGGACCCCAGGTTGGCTGACTCCTGGCTCCAATTAGCTCTTGGAGAAGTCATTAGCCTAGGGTTTCACATACTTTTTCCACCCTGCACTATGAATGTTTACATGTTGTGTTCAATAAAAACATGAAAACATATAATGTTTGTGCGGTATTAGTTTAAGCAGACTGTGTTTCTCTATTGTTGTGACTTAGATGAAGATCAGAACACATTTTATGACCAATTTATGAAGAAATCCAAGTAAGCCCAAAGGGTTCACATACTTTTTCTTTCAACTGTAGTCTGTAGTAAAATTTTCCCCATTTTAAATAACAACAGAAATTTTGCTCTGAATATATCTTGTTTCTGAACCCTTCAGGGCTCATTTGTGGAATCTGATATAGAGAATCTGAAACAGGCCATAGAGGAGTGCAAGAGACTGATACTAGAACTGCCGGAACATTCTGAGAAACAAAAGGATACAGTGGTCAAACTCATTCACCTCCGACTCAAGCTTCAAGAGTTAAAGGTGGGTGACACATGTTAAGAGGCTGTTTACACCAAGCATGATGACTTTTAGCATCGACAACAGCGGATGTTAACATTATGTTTATTTAAAGCGGAGGTAACATGCTATTTCATGCATTCTAACTTCTTTACACTGTTAAAAGTGCTGGATTCTCTAGCTTAACATGGTCCGCTTGTCAATAACAGAGTTGAACGTATGACATAGTATTTCTGTGCTCAATTTACTCCGCTTACGTAACAAGGGTTCTTAGTCCCTAATGGACAATACTCCCTGAAAAGCACACCCACGCATCATACAGCAAGCGAAAGAGCACGCCCACTCACAAAATTCTCAAACTAAATTCTCTTGGAAACTTCATGTGTTACATCATCTTTAAGGTGAATTTTGATTGGCTGTCATTTTGTTAATGTTATGGTTTTGGTTTGGACTTTGCTATTCTCTTAAATAAGAAGGTTTATATTTGGTGAGAAAAGGTCTTAAACGTCATGTCGATCAACCTATATAATATTCTTTGTGCTGTATGTGTACAGGATCCAGAGGAAGACGAGCCTAACCTGCAGGTTGTGTTAGAGCATCGCTTCTCAAAGGAAAAGAGCAAGAGCGTCAAACAGATGTGTGACAAGTGCAGCACCATTATATGGGGTCTTATTCAGACCTGGTACACCTGCTCAGGTTAGATTAGCCTATGCAACTCTTACAATTTACTGTACTGCTTGAAGTGTAGTTTATATTTTAAGCTTGCGCTCTGCATTGTTCGCAATTACTAAAATGAATGTACTGTATATTACCTGCTGCTAATGCTTTTGTTTTCCTTCCCAAACATCTGATGAAATAAGTCTGAGTAAGCTGGCAAAATAGAGCTTCTTCAGCGGTTCTTTGGGATGACTGAGGTGCTATATAAAACCTCTGAAGAACCATTCAGGGTTTTTTTCAGCGATGAAGAACCACTGAAGCACCAAGATATGCTTCTATATAGCACTTAAAGTGGTCCCCCTAATGATTAAGAGCCAAGAACCACTTAGTGCTATTAGAGTAAGCCCTCACATAATCCTCCCCGTGTCACCAAAAATATATTTGACCACACCGTCCCACTTGAAAACATTTTTTCTGTACTGTAGTCTGTTATGGGAATATTTTTGTGCCAATAAAAATTAACACAAACTTAAAAAAAATAACAAAAATTTAGAATGAGAAAAAAAAACTTTAATAATGAAAACAACGAACTCAATCTGCTGGTTCCCGCCTCCTTCCTTCCGGGTTTCGGCACCAATGTAATAAAGCTCAATAAAATGAAGGAAGGAGGTGGGAACCGGCACCTCACGGCCGACCGCCGGCGAACAAAACAAACCAAAACAATAGATACTAGAGTAAAATGTCGGCAGCCACCTCACGGTTGACCGCCGAACACAAGAACATACATACAAACATAAACATGTTCGGGCCCAGTCCTCTCTCATCGACGGTCCGGTCGCTCGTTCTCTTAAATGCTCCCAATCTCCTACGTGGTACGAGACCGGTGCGCGCACAATTGGTGCTCATTAACAATTACTCACCGGTCTCGAACCCCGGTCTCGCCCCGCCTACTCCACTACAATAATCAGTGCTTTAAGTGGATGGAAAAGTTACAATATTCTATTGTGCACTGTTGACATATGCAAATTATTATCACATTTGAAATTTCTACAATGAAGAAATTGTAATTAGGGATGTTGCTGATATAACATATTATAAATGTTCTTCCTCCCACCTCAATTGCGTTCCAGGCAGTCACGGCATATTATAGACAGCGTCAAAACCACATTTATTGATGTCATTACTATTACTTATCCATATAATGATGTTTGACTCGGAATGGCAACATGTAAGAGGTTGAAAAGATTACAATATTAAAGTGCAAGAATTGCACACCAGTGCGTACCAATCCCCTCTGGTTATAATTTTACACAGACCAATAGAGTTGGTAAACACACATCACACATGTATACACATGTAGTATATTTTTCTAACTCTATTTCAACATGTACAAGATGGTAAATGGTTGATTGTTATCCATTTCAGGTTGTTATTACCGCTGCCATAGCAAGTGCATGAATCTCATCACGAAACCGTGTGTGAGGTCAAAGGTCAGCCACCAGTCTGAGTATGAACTCAACATTTGTCCTGAGGTTGGTCTAGACAAACAGGACTATAGATGTGGAGAATGCCGAACACCTATTTCTCTACGTAAGTGTGTATCCAAATAAATTATGTTTTTTATTTAATTAGGGACAGTGCTCATTAATCAACATTATTACACTGTTGATTTGAATGCTTGATTCTGATCGGCCAGTCGCGACATTCCAAGGGTTGTTATTTTCAAATAGCAACCGCTCAAAACAAAATAACACCCTGTTACCCGTATTCTGCAAAAAATTTTTAGAGGGGCAGTTTAATATTACACAAAAATGTATTATAAATATGTCTTGTAATAACATATATGACATTATATTGACTAAAGATTAAACCAATTTGCCTTTCTATGACGTTTGAACGTCGTTTCTTACTTTAAAACCAAAACTAAACAGCTTTTCCTAGAGGAAACGTCTGGATTCGGTAAAAATTAGCTAATAAAATATTTCAAATTCACATTTTATATCCAGTTTTTTTTCTGATGGGGCAAGTAGCCGTCTAATAAGCGGGATAATGTACAAGCAGCCAGCTGTAACTGCAAAATAATACCTGCAGTGTGAAAGTGAAGTGAATCCTGATCCAACTGTCGGGGCCCATTTCTGTGATACACAGTTATTGCATAAAGCAATCATATTTAACCACAAATAATACCACATGTAGTAATATAATTACACCAAACAATTAAAGCACATTGATGATTAAGTAAAACTTCAAGGATTGACAAGATTTATTTTAACAAATAAAAGTGAAAATAGTGCCAAGGTGAATATTGGCAGTGTCAGGAATAATAAAGTTAAATTATTTAATTGGCTTTAGCCACATCTTCTACTTATATTTTTTTATGTTTTCAAAGTTTAAATAAAGTCTTCATTAGCTTAAATAATAAATGTCATCATTTACTCACCCTCATGTAATTTCATACCTGTATAAATTGAGTATAAAATGAACTCGGAGAAAGAAATTCGCAAGAATGTTGGCAATTTTCAGTTCTGGAACATCATTGACTACCATAGTAGGACAAATTAAATATTAAACGTTTTTGAAATTTGTTTTCTTAATTCTTCGAAAAATCTTATTTTGGTGTCCCAGAATTGAAAATTATGAACATTCTTACAAATATCTTTCTTTGTGTTTAAAAGAACAAAGAAATGTATGACGGTTTGAAACAATCTGAGGGTACATAAATGATGACAGAATCTTATTTTTGGTGGACCTAAACCTTTAAAGTGTTGCCAATGTAACCGATTAAAACTTGAAGTGGCGATGAGGTCTGGAAATGAATGGAAGAAAAGGTCTTATAAAATATAATATAAAACGGTCAGTTCTGGTCCTTGATTCTGATTGGCTGAGCGGAGTTCTAAGCCGTTATAAAATACCCTGATATATAACGGCTGACCGCACCACATAGCCTGAATATCATTTTATTTACTTTTTTTTATGAAACCTTGCTATGCATATGGAGTAAATGTTTTATAAAAGCAATAAGCTTTCTGCGTCGCGTTGTGCCACAACGCCCTTAGCTGTTATAAAATGCACTTTTTATCGTTTGTTTTAGATGTAATGCAATCTGTATACAGAATTTAGGGTTCAAAAGGACTGTATTTTCCACATACCATGCATACAAACATGCATCTCCTCTTTGCCCCGTGCTGAATTTCTACAAAGCTCATGGCTCCGAAAAGTGAGGTGTGCTATGATTGGCCAGTTACCTAGAGTCTAGTGATTGGTCAAATACTGCTAGCGTGTGAGGGAAATGTAACGCCTCTTAACATATTTGGAACATCAGGTTCCTCTTCAAATATACTGACAGGTACACCACCTTACTTGAGTATACATTTGGGCAGTCTTAGTCAAATCATACCACCAATTGACGTAGATTTGTGAGAGTGTGGTTACACAAGGTGTTTCAGGCTGGTCTGGGCGAGCATTCACTTTTAGATAGAATGCATCTTTTGTTCCAACACTTTTATTTATGCAATTTAATGTGTCTAACGAATGCATGGGCAATCATACAGACTAAAGACACAGAAAAAACGTATTCGTGTCATATGACCCTTTAACTGAATCATTTGTGTATCTATTGGCAGAACTGCTTGTTTCAGGGTTTTGCTTTATAAGCCACAGAAGCGGTTAAAAGATATTTATACTTCCCTTTGTGCACAGGAAGTTGTGTAATGTTGTGTTGTTGTGTAGGAGGCATCCCCAGCGAGGCGCGGCAGTGTGACTATACGGGTCAGTATTACTGCAGCAGCTGTCACTGGAATGACACGGCTATTATTCCAGCTCGAGTTATACACAACTGGGAGTTTGAGCCCCGCAAGGTACAATAAAAAAAAATGCTCCATTTTCCAACAAACTTCAGTCAAAATAAAATATGTTCTTTTTTAGATGTGTTTCTGGTGTTAGAGTAATTTATCAATTTATGTTATATTATGATCGTCTTTACAATATTTCATTAAAATGTAATAACTTGCCGATCCATCATCTAGATTATGTGGCCTATGGCTAGCAAATATGGGTGTTTTTAAAATAAAAAAAAGAAAGTGTATCAACGGTATGAAAGAAAATCCCCTTTACATTGCTGTGTGCAGTACCTCATTAAGCCAGCACATCTTGTTACAATGGCAAAAACGCTTTCATTATTTCCCTGTTGATTCAATGTAGTCAAAGTTCAATGTTTAACCAGAGTGGAATGTATTCACTAAGAAAAGACTATAAAAGCATTTTTCCTCTCTTTTTACACCAAACCACTACAACACTATCCACACCAGGAGCTATTGCATTATTTATTAGTACCCATTGCATGTAGTTGGACCGTACATGTAAAATGGTGCACATAATATGCATAGTCTTAAGCAATAGTTAACTAAAAATATTTTACTTTGTTCAAGAATGACCTAAGAAAGTTTGTGTTGTCAGGTGTGTCGTTCATCCATGCGCTATCTGGCTCTGATGATGTCCAGACCTGTGCTCAGACTGAAGGACATAAACCCTCTGCTCTTTAATTTTGTGGAAGAATTGGTGGAAATCAGAGTGAGTATTAACAAAGATTGACTTCACTGAACATCAACATATATTTGATCAAGTAAAAACGGCTGTGAGCGGATGGGTCGTGATGATGTGCGGTCCTGCATAAACCATTCCGAGGCGTGAAGTTATTTAACTCGCTCAATACCAGAGAAGTGCAAATTCAACGATACTTGAGCAATTATAAAATATTGTTTATCATAGTTACAACAAATATGTATTTGATAAGATGTGGAGTACACCAGGAGGTTATTCGTCAAACAAACGATCATCATATACGTTTACATTTAGTCAAACATATGAATGCAATATCGCTCGAGTAGGAGCAGAGCCGGTCGGAGACCTTTAAAGGTGCAGGTGCTCAAAGTATAAAAGGGGCACGTGGAACAAGGCTTTAAATAGGGCTGTGATCACAACATCAATACAGCAATACTTTATATCTTGATTCATTCCTTGCTGATACATGTATCAATACGGATGCTTCTGTATTGATACAGCAGCAAATGCCATGATGCAGTTTTGAAAAAGAAACGGAAGAGAAAAGACCATTCTAATGTTTAAAAGTTTGAAAATATTTTATTCTCACCTATTTATAAATTTGGGATTAGAAACTGAATTGAAAAAAACTGTCCAAATCTTAAAGGGATAGTTCAAATTAGTCCAAACCTGGATAAATGTTTTTGTTCTGTTGAAAACAACAACATTCACTGCCATAGTAGGGAGAATAAATGCTTTACGAATTAATGGGGGATGATATCTGTCTGGTTACTGACATTCCTCCAAATATCTGTATTTGTGTTCAGCAGAACAGAGACATTTAAACAGATTTGAAACAATCTGAGGGCGAGTAAATGATGACATAATTTCATTTTTGGGTGAAATTTCCCTTTAAGGTTTCCTCTCCATTAAACAGAAAAACAGCTGTTATTCAACTGTGTAGGACATGGTCACTATTAGAAATATAGTGTATAAGGTAATATAAGGTAAGGTTGTGTTCCATTATCATAGGAATAGACGCCACCTAGTGGCCGTTTTCTAGTTTTGAAATTTGTTATTCCATACATGCAGTGTTGAGATTTAGATCCCAATCATTGTACAGCATTGGGTTCGGTTCGCCGCGTGAACAATCTTTGCCTTGTAGAAATATATGTCTGTGAGTTTATGTACTATCTGAAAGCATTCATATTATGTGTTAAAATAATATTGTTTCTGGGAAGTTAAACTGTGATCGATATAATATGATACTGTCGTCCAATTGCATCACATGGACACCCACGTCCAGATCCCAGTGTACGCGTCTATATGTATACAAAAGATATAAATGTTTTCATATCTTGTTTATTGTATGCCTGTTTTACAAAAAATCTGAGAGCATCACGGTAGTAAACATTCTGGAAAGGATAAACTGCTCTGTGTGTGTGTGTGTGTGTGTGTGTGTGAGTTTGTTTGCTTGTTAGCTAGCTGTCTTAACTTCTTCAGAGTAAGGTAGTTGCGAGGACAGCATAGTCAGAGATAGTTTAGTGGTGGAGGGATACAAATAGTCAGTGAAGCTGTTCAACAGTCAGTTCTAGTGGTGATACTTGTAAAATATTGCATGGCTCTCAGCCAATCAGATTCGAGAACCAGAAAGAACTGTTGTTTAAGTTGTATTTCACCACTGCTAAATAAGTTTCTTTTCAACTACGTCCATTTCAAGAATGATTTTATTAGTTATCATCACTCTTGTGAGTAAATGTGCCTTAAGAGTTTGAATTGTTTTATAGGGTGTTAAGAAACACTGAAATTCTAACTAGATAGCATTGGTTTAGCGAAAACGAAAACATGGTCCCAACATCACTAGTCTTATCTTTTGTAATTCACTTTTGCTGTGAGTTTGGGAGGAGGATTGGCTATTTGCGCATGCTGTGTCTGAAGTTTCTCAGTCTTTTTTTATCAATTTCACAACGTCAGCAGGGATAGAACGGAATGTTTGAATGATGATGTATTCCTGCACGCATCAGAGATCTGTATCTGTTAGAAAACGCTTTGTACCTTAATTTTGAACAGAACGGTAATAGTAATCATTGTAATATTATCTATTTTTGTTCACAATTTATATAATGTAATATTTTGAAATTTTCCACAGCACTGTTTTAGGCAAATTGACTGACAATATTGGGCGTACATAGCGCCGTCAGGTTGGCACATTGAATGCATAAATAAATAAATAGAAAATAAATCTATATCTATCTTGAATCAAAGGGAAAACGAAAATGGAATATGATTGATATAATGCAAATATAACAGTCCTTAAAGGTTCTGTGTGTAAGTTTCAGAGGCAACTATTGGCGATGTAGGAATTGCAAGCTACAGCTCCGCCACTCCCCCTCCCATTAGAGAAGCTATGGTTGCCGTCACAGGACAAAAGGGTTCCGTAAATGATAGCGGCCATTATCGGTGGTGTTGATAATTGCAATCTACGTCTCACAGGCCAACAACAGACTGAAGTTACGGACACTGGACAGAGATGTCGTCGTCTGAGACAGCAGAGATTAACCTTTGCAAGTCAAGTGATGAGGCTTATTTACAAAGAAAAATAAATAAATAAAATTTACTTAATTCATCATTTACTCTAATCTTTATAGTGAATATTATTGTTACTTGTTTAACTCGCTTATTTTGCATAGCATTTTTTGGCACGGTAACTTGGTTCGTAATTTACAGCCTATTGAAACCGTTTGCTAATGCTAAAGGCGTGTAATCTAACCGCGAAAGTCT
Source organism: Triplophysa tibetana (assembly GCA_008369825.1). Classification (NCBI taxonomy): domain Eukaryota; kingdom Metazoa; phylum Chordata; class Actinopteri; order Cypriniformes; family Nemacheilidae; genus Triplophysa; species Triplophysa tibetana. The sequence goes on from CM017903.1 coordinate 2,595,342, forward strand.
TAGCAGACATTTTTCTCATCATCACAGAGTCAATCAGAGGACTTAACACAGGTAGTAAGAGGGAGAGGAAGAGGGCGGAGAGGTAGGGGTGTTGGAGATGCAGGCAGGGCGAAGAGACGCAGAGGAGCTTACGTTACCCGGGAGGACCGCACAAGAGATGATGTGGAAGCTTAGCAGTATTATAACTTACATAATATAACTTACACCCGATTTATGCAAATTATGATTGTTAACATGATTTCTAACTTGATTTGCACACGGCCATGCAACAAGGAATTATAGTCCAATTACAAAGTGCTAAATTTTACAAGGAAAAACGCTCTTGATGATCAGCTCATCTATTAGCTAAAGCTATCAAACAAACAGTTAAATAGCAGAAATTAGACAAACTTACCGGTCCAGCAGAAAGCTGGCAACTTCGGCATCTCTTAGCAAACTCTTTTCCTGGTTCAGTGCCCTCCGTGGAAAAGCCACGCTTATGTTTATTCGGGTTTTCTGCCGTTTTTCTGTCTGGACTTCGCCTTGCTGCATCGTATTTTCTCTTTTTTGACGACACAGATTGACGCTCTGTCGGCTCTTGTGCGGAGTATGTGTGGTCCGCCATTAGCGCAAATTTCACTTCTTACTGCAACAAAGAACCCTTTCTATTTCTAATAAAAAACACGACAAGTATATTTTGTAATTGTTTTTCCTCTTCTTCTGCTTATCCTTCTATGTAGTGGGTTTGCAAGCTGCCTCCTAAACACAGCCGGAGAAGAAGAACATAGTCTCGTGCATCCTTCGTTTCACAAAACGCGCTCAGTTTGTCCATGTAGTGTTACTATAGAAACATGGCTGTGCAATTTTACAAATTACATGTAAGGGTGTGCCCGCGGTGTATATACATAAAATGGCTCATTGTAGGTAATATAAAATTTCGGTTCATTTTGTAAGGTATTTATTCACCACTCACAACATAGTTTTGTATCATATATTACAATTTGGTAAATAAATCCTTCAAAATGCTACACACTGTACCTTTAAGAGAGCGAGGTGAAATGACCCAGTTTAAACTTCTGCTGCATCTTCTACTACAGGAATGTAATGAGAGACTGGTTTAATCGAGTACTTTGCTTACAGATCCTAAAAAAAGTAACAGTATTACATCTGCAAGGGAATTGTCTTTTTTGTCGGTTCAAAAATTCCAATTTGGCCATTAAATTAACCACAAGTCTAATCAATCAATGTTTGTAAAAAAGTTTCAACTTTACCTGTTAGCTTGCTGAAACTGTTTGAATGGACATGTCAATGTGATGGTCATGACACAACAACATTGATCTGGATTCAAGATTTAGTAGATGGTTTTTACTGAAATGTTTGGATTAACTTTAGATGATATTCACTGATCCACTGCACTCAATAAATGCTAAAATGCTTAAATGATGACCATTCACTTGAATTTGATGGAGCTATTCATTGCTGTTCTAATGAGGAAAGTCATATCTTGGATACCCTGTGAGTTAGCAAATTTTAAATGTAGTATATAATGCAAAGCCCACCTCTACATTTCTTGAGAGAAGTTTAAGAGGAAATGTCTGGCCTCTGTCTCTATCAGTCTCTCCTCTCTTCTTTCTCTGCTGATGTCCCCTCTTGGAAAAATTACTAAAATACTAACATGCTAAAATCAACAACTTGTACCCCTTTAAAACCTTCTTTGCCCTCCTGTTCCCTCACCTCCGTCAGACTTAACAGCTGAGTATTTTGCATCTTTCTTCGTAATGAAAACGACCACCATCAGCAATCAGTTCTCTTCACTGCCGCCTCTTGATCACACCCAAATCTCCCGATCTGACGATGACGTGTCCAAGGTCATGTATTTTAACTACCCAACTACCTCCCCGCTAGATACTATCCCCACTTGTTCCTGCTCTGATCCACATTATCAACTCATCACCAACCACTCGTACATTTCCCACAGTCTTCAAAGAGGCGCCATATTACCCCACTACTGAAGAAACCCACTCTTAATCCTGCACTGTTAGAGAACTACAGACCGGTAACTCTCCTCCCCATTGCTAAAACTCTGTTAACCACCACATCATGCGGTCGACTCTCAAGGCTATGGGTGTCTCTGGAATGGTGATACAATGGTTCAGGTCTGACCTCTCAGGTTGGTCATTTAGAGTATCCTGGAGAGATGAGGTCTATGAGTCCCAACATCTTGATACAGGGGTGCCTCGGGGCTCAGTGCTTGGACCGTTGCTCTTTTCTGTATACATGACATCCCTAGGCTCTGTCATTCAGAAACATGGCTTTTCCTATCACTGCTATTCGGATGATATACAACTCCAACTTTCATTTCAGCCTGACAATCCGACTGTTTCTGCACGGATTTCAGCATGCCTAGGCGACATTCCACCCTCTATAAAGGACCATCATCTGCAACTGAACCTTGCTAAACCTGCTTGTAATCCCGGCCGACACAAAGATCCATCACGACTTTTCCATTCAACGGTTCTCATCAAACATCACATCTTCCAGAACAGCCAGAAACCTGGGAGTGGTGATCGATGATCAACTTAATTTCACAGATCAGGTTGCCAGCACCATCCCGTCCTGCAGATTCATTCTCTACAATATTAGGAAAATTAGACTTTTGTCCGAGCATGCTACGCAGGTCCTCGTCCAGGGTCTTGTTCTTTCCAGACTGGCTGGACTTACAGCTTGTACAACCGACTCTCTACAGAGGATCCAGAATGCAGCGGCAAGAGTTATCTTCAATGAACCAAAGAGAGCACTCTTCACTCTTCTCTTCATAAAAGCGGCCATGCAACCGTGTTTCATTTATACTGACTTCTTTACAATGTTAATCGAGTCTTCTCATGCTTCACATGGTCAATTTGTCAAAAAACGAGTCGGGCGTACTACGTAGTATTTCTCTGCTCGATACAGCCCCCCAGCTATCAAACAGGTTTCGGAAAGTTTTTTTCTAACATATAAAACTGTTTTGCAACAACTTTTCTAGTCTCTTGATGGACAATTCTCCCGGAAATGCACACAGCACGGCCACAGGAGAGCAGGAGAAGGAGCATGGAAAGACACTTGTTAGCAGGATAGAGAGAGAGCAAAACGTTCGCGAAGTTCAGGTGCTTGTTGGTTCACTGCATTTGGGTGATGAATGTTATATAAAGTGTGGATATAACGCTGGATTTGGAGATCGCTTGAAACTGATATATGGAGCCGTCCCAGCGCTAAATGATGCCGGACATGCGGTAAGTGAAACTGATGTCTGTGTTTTTTTGAGATGGGTCGCACGTGCTTTGAGTCTACCCCTCCCCCCTGCACGCACTGTATGTTCTGGAAACAATCATATATCTGTATCTATCTTTTATAAATGTGATTAAACTAAATACTCAGAGCTTAACTAAATAATTCAGATACAAAGTATGTAATACTACGCTATAGGTACTCAAGATTAATATGAGATTGGCAGATTCCCTGTGTGTTGGGGCCGCTTTAAAGAACATTGGCTCCCTATAGTCGTTCGCATCTAATCCTCCTGACCTACAAGACCACCACTGGTTCGGCACCCCATATCTTCCCTCCCTAATACGGACATATGTACCTGCAAGATCCCTTCGCTCTGCAAACGAACGACGTCTTGTGATGCCATCCTTAAATGGTAAAAAATCTCTCACGTATCTTCTCTGGATTGGTTCCACATCTGTCAAATGATCTGCCCGCTGCTACAAGATCAGCAGATTCTGTAGCCATCTTTAAGAATCATCTGAAAACACTACTCTTCAAAAAACTAAAAATACTTAGATTTGTATACTGTGGCTAAAGGAGGGGCTGTCATCCTAGAACTAGTGGACCAATGGAGAGGCTAAAGCCCGCCCCATTTACCTTGAAACTTAATCTGCAGTTTTTGGAAAAGCAATCGCAGAACGTGGAAAAACAAGCGAGGGAAAAAATAGGTCGAAAAATGAAAATGTAGGCAGAAAATATGTGAGACTACAAAAATAAAACATAAAACAACCAAGGAAACTTTATTTTTTGTGCGATGTGGACAGCTATGTCTTTATGCATCAATTCTGTAATATATAATTTAAAATGTTTTTCTTTTTTTAGATTCAGGTTTATTTTTTTTAATATGCCCGCAATACTTTCAGGGGAAAATGTATCACATACACGATGTCTGAATGTATCAACGGTGCACATAATTGTCCGTATAGCTGTAGGACCCAAATTGCGACTGAGAGGCCCTTGATGTGCCTACTATAAATTTGACCTCATTAGAAAATAGCATTTTCCATTTATTTATTTTAATATGTCACAAAGCTTTGCATTCCTGACAGTCGATCTTACGGTCCAAATTCACTGGTTGGTGGCCCCTGGGGACTTTTTCAATAAGAAGTTTCAACCAACACCGAGTTAAAATGTGAACTCTTGAGTTGATTTAGACTGACATGCGAAACTTTGAGGTTTTTGGTTTCAGAACAGCTGATTTGAGCTGGTTCTATCGACTCTGGATAGACTTACCTTGAGCGAAGTGCGTGGAACACGACGAAACCATGATTAATGGAGCCCGATATTACGATTCACCATGGCAACGGCACCAAAAAAGCAACATGGCTGTCAGTAAATGAATGAATGCAAAAACAGAAATTGTAAAAAAAATGTATGTGCTCTCTCCCCGTCAGATCAGAATTGGGTAGGAGTGGTTACATGTATAAGTTGGTTGTTTATTAGTTTTATCTATTTATGTCTGTTTTTATTTATGCACTTTATTTATGCACTTGATTAAGTCATTTCTCTTCCTCCATTGAAAACTACCATTTGTGAGAACATGTAAAGGACATTTCCAAAGGTTTTAGCTTTTTCAGATTCTGAACGGGGTGTGTAAACTTTTGAGCACAACTGTATCACAATGAAGATGTCTGGCTAAATATAAAGACCGAGATTTACTATTGTAGATTCATTTCTTTTTACTTCGTTTTTATGGACAAGGTGTATTTGTTGCACATTAAAAAAAGTGATCCAATGAAATCAATCCTATGTTTTTCTATCACTGCAGAAGTTACGTCAAGACATCTTACTCATGAAGCCATATTTCATCACCTGTAAGGAGGCCATGGAGGATCGACTGCTGCTGCAGGTGAGTTTGGGAATAAGTCCCTAAACACCAAGGTCAGCCTTTTAAAAATGATATCTGCATTTACACTATACACCTGGTGAAACAATCAAATGTAGACATGCTGACTCTGAAAAGCTTACGCTGTCAAGAAAGTAAAAACGTTTTAAACCATTGAAGACTCATAAAATGTAAATGTGCCAGAAAAGAAATTGTGTTTTGTGTCTATCAGTGTTCATGACCGCTTTCTTTTGACACTCGCATTATCCGATCTATCAGGCGACAGTGCAGATGCAAATATGTGTGTGCCATTTATATCCAGTTTATTTTCACATAGCAATTGAGATCAGAATCCATGTGCATATTTCCTGCTGACACGATTGTCGGTCATATGCAGTTGGAGCCACCACATAAGAGGAAAAATCAGATAGGGTCATTTGAACCAAGTTGCCTTTTATCATGTCTTGTCAATCTTCTTGTCAGTTCTGTCACCATAGTTACTGTCATGATCACATCCTGGGGTGGATTTACACTCCCGTTTAACTTCAATTCTCAATCTGTCCTAGTTTATATTTGTTTTCTAAATATTGCTTCCTTAGAATAGGACAATATCTGGCAGAGATACAACCGTTTAAAACTCTGGAATCTGAGAGTGCAAAAAAGTCTAAATATTGAGAAAAATGTGTTGTTGAAGTTGTTAATCAGAGGCACTGTAGCACGCCATCCACCCACAAAAATAAAGTTTTTATATATTTAAGGTAGGAAATTTATAAAATATTTTCATCGATTTTTGGCATAAAAGAAAAATCGATCATTTTGACCCATACAATGTATTTTTGTCTTTTGCTAAAAATGTTCCCGTTCAACTTAAGTGAAAGTGAAAGTGACCTATTTGTCAGATATGGTGACCCATACCCGAAATGTGACCTCTGCTTTTAACCCATCCAGTGACTAGTGAACATACGCACAGCAAGTGGTGAACACACGTACACCCGGCGCAGTGGGCAGCTATCAGTGCAGCGCCCGGGGAGCGTGTAGGGGTTAGGTGCCTTGCTCAAGGGCACCGCAATCGTTACCTGCCGGCCCTGAGGATCGAACCGGCAACCTTCTGGTCACGAGTCCGACTCTCTAACCATTAGGCCACGATTAAGACTGGTTTTGTGATCCAGGGTCACAAATTATTAAACTATTTCTATATATATTTGGGCCACTCAGTTTATGGTCCTACACCTCCCTTAAACTCTTTATGTAGCCGAGTCTGTGCTGGTTTGTACTGGCCCCCTCCAGTTTTCCCTTTGTTATCCCTCCAGCTAATGCCGTGATTTAAGCGTGACGCTGGCCATTAAGGGGTGTATAGTTGCTTTGGATAAGACCATCTGCTACATGAATAAATGTTAATGTAAACACTACAAACTTTAACCTTTCCTAAAAGGAAAATAAAAGTTGTTTTAATCCTACATAACCCATAATTCCTTAAAAATGGAATAAATCAGGAAGGCAAAATTCCATGGTAACAATCATGTAATGTGAGCATGTAGGATTCATAGCCAACTTACAGTGTCATCACAGCACCTGTTCATTTGTATAAACTATTAGAAATGTTGAAACCTACAGTCGTGGCCAAAAGTTTTGAGAATTACATAAATATTCATTTTCAAAAAGTTTGCTGCTAAACTGCTTTTAGATTTTTGTTTCAGTTGTTTCTGTAATGTACTGAAATATAATTACAAGCACTTCATACGTTTCAAATGCTTTTTTCGACAATTACATGACATTTATGCAAAGAGTCAGTATTTGCAGTGTTGACCCTTCTTTTTCAGGACCTCTGCAATACGACTGGGCATGCTCTCAATCAACTTCTGGGCCAAATCCTGACTGATAGCAACCCATTCTTTCATAATAACTTCTTGGAGTTTGTCAGAATTAGTGGGTTTTTGTTTGTCCACCCGCCTCTTGAGGATTGACCACAAGTTCTCAATGGGATTAAGATCTGGGGAGTTTCCAGGCCATGGACCCAAAATTTCAACATTCTGGTCCCCGAGCCATTTAGTTATCACTTCTGCCTTATGGCACGGTGCTCCATCGTGCTGGAAAATGCATTGTTCTTCACCAAACTGTTGTTGGATTGTTGGAAGAAGTTGCTGTTGGATTTGGTGGCACTCCGATCCCGCAGCTGAATCCTCTTTAGGAGACGATCCTGGCGCTTGCTGGACTTTCTTGGACGCCCTGAAGCCTTCTTTACAAGAATTGAACCTCTTTCCTTGAAGTTCTTGATGAACCTATAAATTGTTGATTTAGGTGCAATCTTAGTAGCCACAATATCCTTGCCTGTGAAGCCATTTTTATGCAACGCAATGATGGCTGCACGCGTTTCTTTGCAGGTCACCATGGTTTACAATGGAAGAACAATGATTTCAAGCATCACCCTCCTTTTAACATGTGAAGTCTGCAATTCTAACCCAATCAGCCTGACATAATGATCTCCAGCCTTGTGCTTGTCAACATTCTCACCTGAGTTAACAAGATGATTACTGAAATGATCTCAGCAGGTCCTTTAATGACAGCAATGAAATGCAGTGGGAAGGTTTTTTTGGGATTAAGTTAATTTTCATGGCAAAGAAGGACTATGCAATTCATCTGATCACTCTTCATAACATTCTGGAGTATATGCAAATTGCTATTATAAAAACTTAAGCAGCAACTTTTCCAATTTCCGATATTTATGTAATTCTCAAAACTTTTGGCCACGACTGTACATGATTTGACAATAACATCGCTTAAAAATACAATTATTTTTCTTACAATTTCGATTATGTCACAGCTTCAGGACCGCCAGCACTTTGTTGAGAATGATGACATGTACAGCTTACAGGACCTGATTGACACCTCCAGCGGGCGTCTCAGTTGCTCCCTCACTGAGATTCACACAACCTTTGCCAAACATATAAAACTGGATTGTGAGGTGAGAAGCACTCATGTAAACAAGAATGAGCATAAAAATGATTGAATTCATAAATGAAATATGTAATCTAATGACATGTTCTGTCACCTTTCTTTATCTCTGTGCTATTAGAAATGCCAAGCCAAAGGCTTTATGTGTGAACTGTGTAAAGAGGGTGATATTCTCTTTCCATTCGACAGTCACACCTCTGTCTGTCACGACTGCACTGCTGTATTCCACAGGTCTGTTGGCAATCATATGTATATGGCCACTTTACATTAGATTCTACACTTGTTTGCCTTAATAAAATAAATGTCAATGTATGTTTGGATTAACTGTGTTATGTTGGCTTTTCCATGCTGTTCAGGGATTGTTACTATGATAACTCTACTACATGTCCACGCTGTGTGAGAATGCTGGAACGCAAACATGAGGAGTCTCTGAACCCATAAGGGAGCCTGACGAATCAACCAGGTCACAAACATCCTCGCAGCCAAACTTTTGTCCTTATTCTTGTGTTCTCTGTCCTGTGATCTACAGTTTATTTATGCTTGAGGATTGAATCGTGCCAAGGTCTGCGCTGAAGGAAGTGTTACAGTACTCAGTCTTTGTTTTGTTATAGTTCATGTTTAGAGGAATTTCCCTAGAAAGCACTTATAGACTATGATATTCTTCAACATGACATATTATATAAGATCAACCATTCTTAATCCACTCATTCATTGATCAAATAATGTAAAAAATCCCAATAACCCCATGTGTACTGCGAATGTGCAAATGTCATTTCTGGAATGTCAGAAACATCAAAAAATGAAATGTTCTGTACTACTATTATAATTATTTGTTGTAAAATAATATATAATCATCATGTTATTATGAATTGTCGACCTGGAACCGTATTGTATTTCCAGAAATATGTGGATCATTACATAAAGCACGAATTAAACCACTTGGAACAATCAACACTTTTTTGGGGGTTATTTGTTTTTGTTACAGAGATAACTGAAGGGCTCGTGAAGAGAGTCCCTTGTCAGAATGAAAAAAGTCAAGACTTTTTTACTGTTATTTTCTTGCAACTCGCATACTGATGAAGACACATTTCTGATCCATGTTTTAATGCGTTATTTACAACTACAGTTTGGTTCCTGTACACCAAGGCTAACCGCAAACACACCTGACCAAGCTAATTTAAGTATTCGGGATGACTTGAAAATGATAAACAGGTGGGTTGGATATGGTTTGGAACTGAACTGTGCAGCTTACTTCCCCTTCAGGACCGGAGTTGACTAGCCCTGCCGTAGTCACTGCCTAGATTTTTTCAAAATGCGTTTGTTAATACCTGAGATTTTCGAAAGTTGATTCAGGATAGAATGCAACTGTTATACCCATAAATGAATGAAGTGCATGTGTACAGAACAGGAATAAGCACTATAAGATGAAGCAAGGACTTAATACAGCTGCAATGTGTACACATCCAGAATTATTAGAGCTGCATTCCGTAACCTGCTTCTCTATCGCTATCTCGATTGAAAACATAAAACTGCAGATTTCTTGCAAAGTTAAATTCTTTACACGAGTTGTTTTTCGGCCTTTGCTGCTTTGATGAATGTGATCATATTGGTTGTCTGTGATCACAACATCAGAACGGAACTGTCATCATATATAGACATGTAAGTAAGAGGTCAGTCCTACAAGTCAGCTGATGAAATGTCACCTGAACAAGTAATAAATCTGCCATTTCTTTTTTGTCCGAATGAAATGTGTTTTGAAATAAATTACGCCACTAGTGTCTTGGCTGTTCATAACTGTCTTTAAACCAGCAGGTTCTATTCATATCAGTAAGCTTATTATAGATGAAAATTCACTCTGTAACTCTTAAAATAGCACAAAAATATCATGTTTTTTTTGTTTGTTTAAATATTTTAAATTACTTAACTTAATTAATAAAAAAAATAGAAACAAATAAAATTAAATGAATGAACATACATAAATAAACAATAAAAAAATATAGTATGGGCAAGTTTTTGGTTCTAACAAGGGATGCATGTTTGTTGCTGGATTGCTGTATTAAAGTAACTCCACATTTATGCAAAGTCTTTCTCCTGCTGGTGTTTAGTGCAGACATAATTTCCTCTTTGAGACTATTGTGAACAATCCTCTAATTATTTATCATGTGATTTAAGGTTTTCATGCTGTTACTAACCTTATATATCACATACTGCCTATCATATGTTTCAACAAATGCAGAAGGCAATGAAACTGAATGCCTGATTTGCTGAGAAAATGGATTGATTAGCTCTTCCCTTTATCGTTCTCTGTAATTGAAAGGTTCACATTCATAATGCACACACTTTGTGCTTATTATTAATAAAGTGTTGGTACTGTATGTGTACAATACACATTTTGTTAACTTGAATCTTGATATTTCCACCTACACATCAACCAAAAGTGTAATAAAATGTGGTTCAACAAACACATTTTTTTACTTTTGATTATAATTTTTTTATTTTCCCTCGAACGTGCTAAATACATTTCCCAATTACAGTAGATAAGTCCTGTCTACACATAGAAAAAGCATTACACATTGCGCAAAAAATGTTTTAGATAACATTAAAGAATATTCACCTACCACATCCACATTGGCTGAAAACAATTAGCCTAAACATTTCGAAAATAAGCACCTGCTACAAAAGTGAGCCTGTGTAGGCTAAGGTGACATTTCAGCACGTGACAAACGGTTAGCGACAAACGTAAGTAGCACTCAAAGCATTGCTACTTGCGATCGCGTTAATTGTATTGTTGGGAAACAAAATTCGCAAAATCGCTCATAGAAAACGCACTTCACTGCTAAGATCCATCGTTATCGGGAAACGCAGCCCTGTTTGGTTATAAGCATTCTTCCAAATATCGTTCTCTGTGTTCATCAGAATAAAGAAATGTATACAGTTCTACAGATTTGGAACAACTCGAAGGTGAGCAATCAATAACAGAATTTAGATTTTTGGGTGAAGTATCCCTTTAAGACTAGTCCCAGACTAAAATGAATGTTTGACCTGTCAAAAACCTAAAAATAACTTACCCTGACACATCTTAAAAAACTTGCCTGCTTTGACAGACACGACATAGCCAGGACTATCCCTTAGTTGAATTAAGATATTTATGTCTCTTTTATAAAAATCCCCAGAAGAATACATCACTGTTGAGCACCTTATAACAAACAATAGCATTGATATATTTTAAGATATTTCTAGGTTATATAAGTTATATTCAGTTAAGACATGTCACAGATTCATTTTAGTCTGGTAATAGCTTTAAGCTTTTTCTGTGAAACCGGGCCTGTATATCTTATATTTCAATATTGTTATTATTTAATATATTGTTTGTAATATGTTAAAACATATAAATAAAGTGAGGGAAATAAATACTGTATGTCAGTTCCATTGTTTTGTCTCAAGATTTACTAATGTTTTTTTATAGAAGGTCTAGTCCTGGCTTAAGCTAAACCTTGTCTGTGAAACAGGGCCATTATTTTCTCAGTTATTTTGGTCAAAGCCTTATGTTTCTTACTTATAATACATTCTGTTAACATTGCAATAGCTACATTTGTTTATTTAAATGCATTTTCATCCATGGACAAATGTAATAACCTGTTCTCTGCCGTCTTGTTTAAGTTATTCTGTGTATCACTTTTTCTAAAAAGCAGTGTGATTCAGAGTGTCTTACTGAAGATAACCATCAGCAACAGGGTATGTTGTAACATTTGCCCTTCTGTCACTTTCTGTGTAATTGTATGAAAAGGGTATGTTCTAAAAACAAAACAATATGGCTGGAGCAAAGAGGTCTATGAGGTTTGTGTAAAAACATGATTACTTAAATAGTTTTAGCCAAACACGGCTCCATCATGTATGTTGTCTCATGTGTATCTGTATCAGATATTTCTCCTGAAATTGCTTTAAAAAGTAGAAATCAAGATGCAGAAACATTAATGAAATCCTAAATATTCTGATTTACAAAAGAAAACATTTGAGAAATAAACATTTATTTAGTGCTGTTCCTGTTGACACATTTAATATGTTTTTTATTAAGAATTTTACTTAAACCAAAAATGAATGCAGTGTGAGGATAATGAAACTCACTTGATGGCAAGTCATTGTGGTCCTCCTCTTCCAATTCAACAAAAACCTCGGAAAGTTCCTGGTCAGAAACATCAGTGAGCTCTGTCAGATCCAACAGGTCGAAGTTCACCTCGAGAGATGACACACTGCTTAATGGACCTATAAAGATTTGAAGATCAATACAGTCAGACAGGCCTGCACAATTCTCAGAACACAGAGACACTACACACTTACAGTATATAGGGCACCCCTCAGCAAAACACTGCACGGGAACCAAATTAAAGACCATTAAGCACTCTTTAAGCTTTATTTTAAACTGATAATTTAGCTGTGTAATGTCTCTTGCTTGAAAGAGTTCAGTATTTATATATTTAAGGATGTTAACCCTCATGTCTAGTGTAAGGAATATGCTGCAGACCTGTATTCCGAGGTGCCGCAGTACTGTCTCTTTTCTCCCCAGTGGGATGGTGGAAATAATCTTCTGAGCTGATGTGATCTAGCCGGCTCTTACTCTCTATGGGCTCTGTGAAAATATAAGAAAAACAGTTGAAGGTGATGCTTTATATTGTTATCCTCTTTAAATCTCCCATGATTCAAAAATAATTCAAACTAAAAAATGAATTCTCTCATAATTTAATCACCCTCATTCCATTCGAGATGTACATGTCTTCCTTTCCTTAACTGAACACACACAGGAGTCCATCTGCCTATCCTGTCTTATCAAAGCGATGGTAGACAGTTCTGTCGATTTGTGCTACTGGAGCATTCAACAGCCCCGTGGTATCCAGCTGTTTCCTGGGTGTGCTGCTGTAGGAACGACTGTTGGTGAAACTTTGGAACACTAGTGGATGTCAAATAGGTATAACTTCAGGCCAGAGCGGTCCCAAAAGGGATTTGGACTCCAATATTGGGCGGTTACCTCCAGAATGGGGCAGAGTCGCCACTTGCGACCTCCGAAGGAATCAAGGATACAGAATTCCAGTGTCTCTGCCAATAGGAGAAAGCAACAGCCTGTTTTGGAGCTTGTTTTTTTTTAACAATTTGAACAGTAATATATAAATAAGAGTACATAAACCTATAGTCAGGGGTATCAAAATAAAAAAAAATTTAAGCTGAAAGGCCTTTTATATAAAAGCTTATTTTAATTAAATCAAATATAAACATCAAATCAATATCATCCTCCACTGAAAAACATTTAAGCAAAATATAAATTTCTAAGTAATTATTGATTTCTGTCGAGAACGTTTGTGTCTAACTGAGCGTTCACACCAGACGTGACTTGCGCAAATAAATTCCAAATGATTTTGTCCTTCATTGTTGATTCAGATTTGTGCCTCTGCTCGCTACATGGTAATCACATCACCTAGAGCAAGCTCCAGATTGATTAATGCGGCGCAAATATTCGCCACCCGAAATGCTCAATTCGCGTCGCGCAAATCGCATCATTCTTCATGCTCAGTGAGATAGAATCTAATCTTTCTAATGTTTGTCTTTGCAATGTGATAATTGAAGGACCTGTTCATCAAATATGACTCCGAGGTTCCTGGCTGTTTTGGAAGGAGTGATTGTGGTATTGCCAGGTTGGATGGTGAGATCGTGTTGCACCGTGGGTTGTGCTGGAAACACGAGTAGTTCTGTCTTGGCATGGTTCAGCTGGAGGTGATGCTCTTTCATTCAAGCTGAGATGTCTTCAAGGCAGGCTGTAATGCGAGTTGCTTCAGTGGTATCATCTAGGTGAAACTAGGTGTAGATCTGGGTGTCATAAGTATAACATTGATACTAGAAGCCATGTTGGGTCCCAATGATGTCTCGTGGATGGAAAAAAGCACCGGTCCAAGCACTGATCCCCGAGGGACCCCAGAGATATATATATATAAAGTCCCTCCTTCTGAAACACTCTTATTGGTAAAGCTGACCAGGTCAATCTTGATTTGCTCCCCGCTTAAAGTGTGTGTCTGGAGATGTCCCACCCATACCATATCAGCGACCCTTCTTCAGGCTGTTGTGATGGGTCGGTGGCCCTCTCAGTGCACGTGTATTCATAAACTTTTAACAATAAACAGTATCAATGGCATCAACTTCACTTCATGTGACACCGACAGTGACACCTGGAGGGGCGTGATTGGGAGGAACGGCCCCCCTGATTTGAACCCAAGTGGTGTTCTGTTATTGGACTTCTGTGCTAGTTACAGCTTGGCCATAACGAACACCATGTTCAAGCATAAGGGTGTCCATCAGTGCACATGGCACCAGGACACCCTTGGCCGGAGGTCGATGATTGACTTAGTGGTTGTTTCATCTGACCTCCAAATGATCACCACCTGGTGGTGAGTTGGATCCGATCGCGAGGGAGGAAGCTGGACAGACTGGGCAGACCCAAACGTACTGTGAGGGTCTGTTGGGAACGTTTGGCCGAATCCCCTGTCAAAGAGATCTTCAACTTCCACCTCCGGCAGAGCTTCGACCAGATCCCGAGGGAGTCTGGAGATATTGAGTCCGAGTGGACCATGTTCTCCACCTCAATTGTCAACGCCGCCAATCGGGGCTGTGGCCGTAAGGTCTCCGGTGCCTGTCGAGGCAGCAATCCAGGAACACGGTGGTGGACACTGGAAGTAAGGGATGCCATCAAGCTGAAGAAGGAGTCCTATAGGGCCTGGCTGGCTTGTGGGACTCCCGAGGCAGCTGACAGGTACGGACAGGCCAAGCGGACTGCAGCCTGGGTGGTTGGGGAGGCAAAAACTCGGGCCTGGGAGGAGTTCGGTGAGGCCATAGAGAAGGACTATCGGTCTGCCTCGAAGAGATTCTGGCAAACCGTCCGGCGCCTCAAGAGGGGGAAGCAGTGCCCTACCAACACTGTTAACAGTGGAGGGGGCAGCTGTTGACCTCAACCGGGGATATCATCGGGCGGTGGAAGGAATACTTTGAGGATCTCCTCAATCCCGCCGTCACGTCTTCCATTGAGGAAGCAGAGGCTGAGGGCTCGGAGGCGGACTCATCCATCATCCGGGCTGAAGTCACCGAGGTAGTCAAGAAACTCCTCGGTGGCAGGGCACCGGGGGTGGACGAGATCCGCCTTGAGTACCTCAAGTCTCTGAATGTTGTGGGGCTGTCTTGGCTGACACGCCTCTGCAGCACCACATGGCGGGGGACAGTGCCCTTGGACTGGCAGACCGGGGTGGTCCCTCTTTTTATGAAGGGGGACCGGAGGGTGTGCTCCAACTATCGGGGATCACACTTCCTCCCCGGCAAAGTCTATGCCAGGGTACTTGAGAGGAAAATCCGGCCGACGGTAGAACCTCGGATTCAGGAGGAACAGAGTGGTTTCCGTCCCGGTCGTGGAACACTGGACCAGCTATATACCCTCTCCAGGGTGCTGGAGGGTTCATGGGAGTTTGCCCAACCAATCCACATGTGTCCCTCGCGGCATCTTGTGGAGGGTGATCCGGGAGTATGGGATTCGGGACCCTTTGCTAAGGGCTATCCGGTCCCTGTACGACCGGAGCAGGAGCTTGGTTCGCATTGCCGGCAGTAAGTCAGACTTGTTTCCGGTGCATGTTGGACTTCGGCAGTGCTGCCCTTTGACGCCGGTTCTGTGCATAATTTTTATGGACAGAATTTCTAGGTGCAGCTAGGGGCCGGAGGGCGTCGGGTTTGGAAATCACACAATTTCATCTCTGCTCTTTGCGGATGATGTGGTTGTGCTGGCCCCATCAGACCAGGACCTTCAGCATGCACTGGGACGGTTTGAAGCCGAGTGTGAAGCGGCTGGGATGAGAATCAGCACCTCCAAATCTGAGGCCATGGTTCTCAGTCGGAAAAGGGTGGCTTGCCCACTTCAGGTAGGTGGAGAGTTCCTGCCTCAAGTTGAGGAGTTCAAGTATCTGTGGGTCTTGTTCACGAGTGAGGGAAGGATGGAACGGGAGTTTGACAGACGGATCGGTGCAGCTTCTGCAGTAATACGGTTGCTGTACCGGTCTGTCCTGGTGAAGAAGGAGCTGAGCCGCAAGGCGAAGATCTCGATTTACCGGTCAATCTACGTTCCTACTCTCACCTATGGTCATGAGCTGTGGGTCATGACCGAAAGGACAAGATCCCAGATACAGGCGGCCGAAATGAGCTTTCTCCGCAGGGTGGCTGGGCGATCCCTTAGAGATAGGGTGAGAAGCTAGGTCACTCGGGAGGAGCTCAGAGTAGATCCGCTGCTCCTCCACATCGAAAGGTGCCAGCTGAGGTGGCTCGGTCATATTTTCCGGATGCCCCCTGGACGCCTTCCCGGGAAGGTGTTCCGGGCATGTCCCACCGGGAGGAGTCCCCGGGGAAGATCTAGGACACGCTGAAGGGACTATGTCTCCCGGCTGGCCTGGGAACACCTCGGTGTCCCCCCGGAAGAGCTGGAGGAAGTGTCTAGGGAGAGGGAAGTCTGGGCATTCCTGCTTAGACTGCTGCCCCCGCGACCCGGTCCAGGATAAGCGAAAGAAGATGGATGGATGGCTTTCAGCACCTTGTCGAATCAATGCCACGTAGAAATTAGGCAGTTCTGAAGGCGAAAGGGGGTCAAACACAGTATTAGTATGGTGTTCCTAATAATCCTTTAGGTGAGTGTATATCTAAATATATATGATTGGATTATACATTTTTTGCATTTACAAATTTGAGAAAATTATGCATTCAGGTGTGGACCCAAAGCCAGTTCATAAGTCCTCGATGTCCAGAGAGAAAGTCAAGATTTATTTCAACCTTAATCCCAACTTTAAAGGACAATGGGACTCATTTACCAATCTAACAAAGAAACGAACGCAGATCAATGAATCTGAAGAATAGAAAATAAAAATAAGTAGAAAATAAATATTAATGTTATATAATCCTAACTAAATTAAAACTTAATGTTTGGTCACTTATATACCGGTAAATTTGTGAAGCTAAAGGGTCTTTAGCATTTATGCAATTTTCGTTAATGTGTTTAATGTAAAAGATTTTGCAAGATCAGAACAAAACCTTTTCGATTTTTTCTTGTCTTGTAAATGCATTTCTTTTTGCCACAATGTTAGTGTGAAAATAAACGATAAAATCTTCTAAATCCATCTTATCTTATTTTATAGGCTCCAGCTAAAATGCGAAATAGAGTTTAATTTAACATGCATTCAAATTATTATGCATTCCTCAAGTGGAATGGATTTGACTGACGGCACTCTGTGCTGAATGAAATGGGTGTGCAAAATCAATGGTTCCGACCGCTATGCAATAGAAACTTTGAACTTGAACTTTTATAACTTGAAATGCATGAAAACGGATGTTTGTAAAATTGCCATGTAACCAGCAAACAATTGGGCCCATCAGTTTATCCATTTTATTTAGCATCCACTCTAGCTAAGAATATTAACTTCCAAACAGATACGTGGGGGTGGTTTCCTGTACAGTGATAAGTCTTGTCCTGGACTAAAATAAATGTAAGAGCATGTCCAAACTGAAAACAACTTGCACTGACATATATTAAAATACATCACTGGCATTTTTTTTTTCAAAAGGCACACAATTAATGTTTTTTTTTGTAAGGCATGTTTGTTAAAACTACTTACATTTTCTAATTAAACTAAGGCCAGTCCTGTTTTAAACTAATCCCTATGTCCGGGAAACCGCCCCCTTTATCTTTCTCGTACTGTTAACAGTTACAAATGACAACTCACCATCCAGCTCTCTCCCTTCCACTAAGCATTTCTTAAAATATACGTCATAACAAGCTGGTTATGTAGATGAACTGAAATGAGCCAGATGCTGTACCTGAGCTAGCTGCTTCATCCTCTGCCTTTGCCTCCATCCGGCAAGCCAAGAGTGTGAGTTTGGGTTTTGTACAGCAGAAGATACAGCAGTGCAACACAAAGAGAGGCTCAAAGAATGGAGACGGAGCAGCATTGGACACAGGGTGTAGGGGATAGAGAGACAGAGACCTCTCTTCTCTGTAAACAGTATTGTAAATCGGGCTACTCAGTATAGACCAGCAATTCATCTAGAGATACAATCCAACACACTGGTTCACTTGCTCAGAAAAATAATGCAATATCAAACTTCCTCTAAACACAGTTGCCTCAACAATAAATCATAATTTGTTCCATAGGCATTATGAACTGTAATTTGAATGTGTCAAGCGAAGTAAACAAGCCATTTGTATGTTAAAAGGTGTAAAAACTGTCTCAATGACAGTTAATAATGAGAAATGTATTACATTACAGGCACACTTCATTAACTTACATTTATGCATTTGGCCAACGTTTTTATCCAAAGCGACATTGCATTTTGCTGTACATTTATTCACAGGTATGTGCAATCCCCTGGGATCGAGCCCACAACCTTGCATTGTTGATGCAATGCTCTTTCCGCCGATCTACAGGAAACTTTTATTGTGTTAAAAGTTTATAAGGTAAATAAGCAATACAATATAAATATAACATTTGAGAACAAAATGTAATTGTTACATTAATTGTTTATTACAATGAAATTGAATTATTTTCAAATCTGTTTTTGTTTTGTGTGTAATTATAACATGTAATTGTTTTCATTTTAAAACTTACATTGGAGTTCATCTGGCTGAACACTATTGGGTTTGTGATTGTGATTGTTGCTTTCTGTCACACTGTACAAACACAATCCCAGCAAAAAGCAAGGTCACACTCTGGGATATCAGTTATTGCAATTTACTGCAGCTTAACCTGTCAAAAACTGATCTTCCCATCCACTTCATCAGAATGGCACAGGCATACTATCCACCTTATCAACATGACATTCCAACTTTTTAAAGAGGAAAATAAACACATTTTTATTTGAAGATATGTTATCTCACCATACAAGTAATTTAATAAATGCACGCTTAAAAAAATCTCAATTTGTTTTAAACAGAAATGTGTTTAAATTAAATTGAATTCTATAGAATGTATATAGGCCTAGTGCTTTTTGCAATGTCCATTGTTCCAAAGCAGCTTTACAGGAGAAAAAAACAGAAACACACAGAAAACATAAAACTGTCTACCAGGGGAAAGGATAAGATGTACACCACAATAGACCGCTCAAGGGGTTTAATGCCAAAAGGCAAGTAAAACAGGGGCCGTTTTAATAAGGAGGTTCAAGCTAATTTAATTTAAAATGTGAACTCTGAGTTGATTTACTCTGAGATGCAAAACTTTGAGTTTTGGTCTCGGAACAGCTCATTTGAGTTGGTTCTATTAGCTCTGGGTAGACTTACCTTGAGTTAAGCGTTTGCACCACGATAACGACAAGCCATTATCAATGGAGCTCCGATATTATGATTCACTTTGGCAACGGCACCAAAAAAGGCAACATGGCAGCATAAAGCACTTGAGAGCGGGGCACAGTTTCCGTTCTGCATTAAGTGGATTTACAAATGTGCTGAAATAAGATTAAATTAATCAATAGAGAAATTTATCAGTAATTAATGAAGCAACAGAAATAAAAAAAAAATTATAGAAAATGTTATGTTGCTCTTCTGACGAGTGTGAGATGTCATCGGACACTTGTAAGGGTGTCAGACTATCATGTCAAAGTCAGACTGACACCGGTCTGAACACTGCTTGGAGCAGATTTGGGTAGGAAAGGCTGCGTATGACTTGTTTATTACCTTTGTCCCTTCATCTCTGCATTTATGTCTTTATTTATTGAACCCGACCCGAGAGACCAACAGCGCACACTCTGGCGCGCGTGCTCTGGCAAACACACACAAAGTCACACGCTTCTTAGAGGTATACTTTTATTATAGGCCTGAAACATAAATATCATCTCCGACAATCATGCCCACAAATATCAATACACACTGTCCTTCACAGAAAAGCCAACGTGGAGTCAATGGAATTCGTGAAAAGCATATCGGCATGCAGTATAGAACATATAGCCAAGCTACATGATCCAGGAGCAAATAAGAGAATATTCCTTCCTTCAGACCTTCCTTCCCTAATGTTAAGTAACTGAAGAAAAGGTTTCAAAGGCCTTTTCGCCAACTGGTTAAGTTTGAATAATAATAGAAAAACTAATAAATCCTTTGAATTATAGGCATGTACGGAGACAGTGTTTTAAATAACTTTTCGCCAACTGCTATCGTTAAATAGTAGCCTAATACAAAAATAAATAAATCTGTGGAACTGTTGGCATGTGTTCATACAGTGGTCATCTTTCACTGTTTATTTATGCGTGTTGTGAAGAAAAAGATTAGCATCCACCGCTGAAGGCTTCAGAGATGTTCTCTGCTATTGCTAATGCGTGCGTGACCGTGTGTGTATTGCGTATGCGTTGGTAGGTGATGTATAATATTTACAATATGTATATATCAATATAACATATTTCATACAGTAGCCTATGTGTGATCACTGCTCTGCAAGTATATGGGCATAATAAAAGGAGAGAAGCTAAATGAGCCAGAGTCCGACCCGATCCCGATCTGAAGAAAAAAAAAAACTGCCCGAGCCGACCGGAATGAATCGCTGTGTCGCGCCTCCTTCGGACCCGACGGGATTGCAGACCTCTACGATGAATGAATGAATGAGCTACACCACTTGCGCTTTAAAAAGGGGAGGAGTTCGAAATAAACTCTGGTTTACCAAAGAAAACCTGCTCCCTGTCAGGTTAGATTCACAGAGTAATTTACCACGGTTACTGACTCTGAGTATAAGTAACCTCTCTTTTAGAATAGGGCTTGAGCTGGCCCGTTTCCTTGGGTTTGTCATTCGAGGGCTCCAGAACAGAGATTTGGACTGCTTACCGATCATGGTGTTTGGGGGTGTAGAGCTAGTGCTAACACTTGTAGTGAAATCTCTTGGGTCTCTTGAGCCAACACCTCAGATAAATAATCCTCCATGGTCTTCTGTTTTGGGATCGGTAGATGGATAGATCCGTCCTTTGGGCATGGGAGATCCAGGCAGAAGCTCGATGGCGCAGTCCCGTGGCCGGTGAAGGGCAAGTAAGGCTGCCAGATGTCCTGGAACGCCTTGTCTTCCTCTGGAATCTGAACTCGACATAGCGTCTTGGGGCTTACTAATGAAATCGAAATCCCAGATGTGGTCTACTGATAGGGGAGTACAAGTGAGTCTGAAAGGAGGCTTTTTAATTTGTTGGTATCACCCCAGCTTAGAATCTGACTAGAGTTCCAGTCAATGTGGGATTGGTGATGTTATAACCCATTGCGTCCCAGGACGATGTCAGCAGTGGAACCACCGGTACCAAAAAGAGATTTCCTCTGTGTGCTTGGATCCAACTCAGAGCATAGTTGTGGGGGTGTGATGGCAGATCAGACCCTGACCCAGCGGTTTTCCGAAAATGTTGTGTATCTTCAAGTTCTGACTCTTGCGCCTCCAAGGTAGCTGAAGGTTCTTTTACAGAGAGTAAAGATGCAATTCCCTGCACCTCCGGAGTGTATGAGGGCTTGGCTAAAACAGACAGGGAGAAATCACTATAACATCTACTAGTGAGAGATCCAATGATGTGACAGGAGGTTGAATTGTATTCATCGCAGGTTGGGCAGGACAGATCGCACAGGTGGCTATCATGTGTCCTGCTGCCCTACAATACAGACACAACCAGTTGGTATTGCAGTGAGCTTGTTCTTCATGGAAGAGTCGAGTTTGATGTACTTGCATGCAGTGAGCTGTTGAGATAAGTGCACTGAGTACTGAATTAAACTTCCCAGTCCTACTGTGTCATCATAGATGGTAAGATGCATCCATACAGCTGTTTCCAGCCCCTTTGGATAGACTGAGAGGAGCCAAATATTTTCAGCCACTGTTGGTAGCGAGGGTCCTGAACTGAATGGCGTAATCAGCGACTGCAGATCTGCCCTGTCTCAGATGGAGTACTGAACTTGAACAGACAGAGGGTATGCAGATTGACCGAACCGACACTTCTTGAAAGTGCAGTAGAAATGTGTGAGAGTAGAGATGATAGGACCAATAGATCCCCAAATGTTCTTGCCGTGTTCAGGACCCTACCGGTCAAGAGAGAGATGACGTTGGCGATCTTGGAAAAGGGGTTGGGTTGAACTGGTTGGGCTTCATTTCAAAGTAGAGTTAACCCTGGAGGATAAACCTGCTGCATTTTTCTGCTGACCCAGAATATCTGTGCGGTGTGGCCTTGGGAGTGGATGTGGGTGTGGGTTTAACCGTGGCGGGGGTGAAGTGAGTTGCTTGCAGAGGAGATGGACCAGTACACCTGGATATGATGCTCACCACAACAGAAGGTTCAAAGGGTTTGAATCCCAATAGGTGAGTACAACAGGTCAACTGGATAGGAGATAATCCACTTCGTGAGTACAAACAGGTAACATCCACTAGTGAGTATTGAACAAGTAACATCCATGGGTAAGTTCAAACAAACAGGTAACATCCACGGGTAAATGTAGTTTAATTGGTCGGAACTAGTCACAGCATAAAACACCCACTAGACCTGACAAAGAACATCAAACAAAGGTTAGTATAAATACAGTCCAAGGGCGATGAGCTGCAGGTGTTAGTGTAATCATGGGGATGTCTTGTGCAATTGTGTACACCACACCTTCTTCTTTTGGAGCACTCATCACTTGATTAACCACTGGGCTTCACAGGTCATGGATTTTATGGTGGCCTCTTACCCATAATCACAGAGATATTCCAACAGCCCTTCACCAGTGGTCTATTTTTGACATGGTTATCATGTTGGAATTTACGTCTGTCAGCCATGACCTGCAACCCTCAATTGCACCTGCAAAGGCAAAACGCTGCTAGGTTGATGCTCCAAGACCAAGTCATAAAGCTTCCTTCCCTAGGTTGTGGAATTCTCCTAGCAGGAAGTCTACTACCAAGCATGCCTCATACCAAGCATTAAAAAGTGTGGCAATTCCGGCTCTGATTGGTAAAGCTGACCAGGTCTGTCGTGATTGTTCCCTGCTTAGAGTGTGTGTGTAAGGATGTCCCAACCATACCATATCAGCGAGCTTCCTTCAGTCTGTTGTGATTGGTTGGTGGCTCGCTCAGTGCACGTGTATTTATAAACTTCTAGCAATAAACAGTAAAAATGGCGTCAAATTCACTTCTCGGTTAAAAACATGCGGATCGATTGAAGTGTAACGGAGGTCTGCAAGTGCATGTGCAAGCATCAATCTTTGTTAGAGATCACATTTTTTCCAACTATGGCGAGGGAAATTACCCTGCCGAATGGCGTCAGACCGGTTATGTTAATTAAAAGTAGTAACAGAAAGGTTAGTTTTGCCTTTTTATATTGGACCCGAGTTGGATAAAACAAGCAGATTGATCAGGAGACTTTTGCAAACAGGACTTCAGAGGGCGTTTCATAGAAGTGTTCAAGAGGTGTGCACACATACACGCAATATCTGTGTTTACAGAGAACAGCTTTCACAGCCGTTGTGAAAGTAACGGAAGCTGTTATTTGACCGTAGCTTTTCTTAGAATGTGTTGCTGAATTCTTATGACCAGCCATAGGACTGTGATGAAAGTTAAAGAAGTTTAGCACGTAGCTCAGTAAAATGTTTACAATCTCTGATAACCATACACCTTGGGAAGTAGAGGGCTGTAGTCCGATCCAGCTGTTCTCTGTAGTCCTTGAAAAGTGAAGACAATTCACGCTTGACACTGACCTTTGAGCTTTATCATTTTATCACTTTTATCTTTTATATTTTTTTTTTTTATGCTCTAACCACAACATTACACACTAGCTAAAGGTTGGAAAAGGATTGCGGGGAACGTGCTCTTTAATATAAAGATCAGCAATGTTGAGGTGCTTTGCATTGACTATTCTGGATAAAAATCTGGCACATATAGGGCGGGGTATGAGGATGATTCGCGTGTGCACACTTGCAAGAGATCTGTGATTTACAATCGAATATTGCTCACAGGTGTGCGTATGCACAGCTTTATAAGTCTGAATATTTTGATTTAAGACGCAGTCATATTTTTGGAGAAGTCGTTTTGTTATTGTGTTTGTTCCCTTGTGTAACTGCTGTTTGCACCTGGGTCCTCTATTAAAATTCATGACCCATTAGACAGCAAAAGAATTGGACAGCTTCTTGCGGGATTAGAGACTTCGCCCGGGAGTTTGTGGCTGCAGCGGGAGAGACTGAGTTCGGTAAGGCAGAGCTCAAGGTTTTTTAACTGCTGACTCGGCGAGCCTCTCAAGCGGGCCGAGATGGAGATGTGAGTTCCCTTTGGTTGGGTGACGTGATGAGGTATGTGGTCAACCAGGATGATCTCTGGCCTTGGCTACCGTCCCGGAGGATCGCGTCCTGGCCACCCTTACTCTGGGGAATCGGCACCACCATCCGCATCATCCTACCCAGTCACCCTCTGTGGCAAGCGGGGGAGGAGAGTGTCCTTGGTGTCCTCTTCAGAGGCATCCCAGCCGGAGCCAGCCGCGGCCTTCACCTCCTTCTGGCAACCAGGCTAGTGGGCAATGGTGAGGGGCGACGTTGAGGGGCGCGGAGTCTTGTGCAGCCGGCGTCCATTCTGGTGTAACCGGTGATCCAGCCGGCATCCAGTGTTTGTGTTTATTTCTCCACCGAGGGTTTGTTGTTACCTTTTAATAAAGTTTTCTGTTAACCCGTACACGCTGTCTGCACCTGGGTCCTCAATGAAAATTAATGACATAATTAGCTCTCCTTCTTTTTTCAAAAACATTTACTTAGTAACTTTAATTTAAGTCAGTGAGTGCAGCTGTGACACGTTAGAGGAGACGTGGCCCTCCTGACTGAGATTGGTTCTTCCAAAGTTTTTTCACCATTTATATTATTGGAGTTTGGGTTCTGGCCAAAGTGCCTTGTTGACATGCTCACGCGGAGACAGCATTTTATTATATATTGTTTACTAGAATGATCTTGCTTGTTCTATAAACACCATCCACTTTGCTGTGTTTTAACTTTTGTGTGATTTTCTGTTTTTCTTTATCTCCCG
>CM017903.1:2620542-2678911 GCA_008369825.1 Triplophysa tibetana
TGATGACATAATTTCATTTTTGGGTGAAATTTCCCTTTAAGTTTCCTCTCCATTAAACAGAAAAACAGCTGTTTTCAACTGTGTAGGACATGGTCACTATTAGAAATATGTGTATAAGGTAATATAGGTAAGGTTGTGTTCCATTATCATAGGAATAGACGCCACCTAGTGGCCGTTTCTAGTTTTGAAATTTGTTATTCCATACATGCAGTGTTGAGATTAGATCCCAATCATTGTACAGCATTGGGTTCGGTTCGCCGCGTGAACAATCTTTGCCTTGTAGAAATATATGTCTGTGAGTTTATGTACTATCTGAAAGCATTCATATTATGTGTTAAAATAATATTGTTTCTGGGAAGTTAAACTGTGATCGATATAATATGATACTGTCGTCCATTGCATCACATGGACCCACACCCAGATCCCAGTGTACGCGTCTATATGTATACAAAAGATATAAATGTTTTCATATCTTGTTTATTGTATGCCTGTTTTACAAAAAATCTGAGAGCATCACGGTAGTAAACATTCTGGAAAGGATAAACTGCTCTGTTTGTGTGTTGTGTGTGTGTGTGTGAGTTGTTTGCTTGTTAGCTAGCTGTCTTAACTTCTTCAGAGTAAGGTAGTTGCGAGGACAGCATAGTCAGAGATAGTTTAGTGGTGGAGGGATACAAATAGTCAGTGAAGCTGTTCAACAGTCAGTTCTAGTGGTGATACTTGTAAAATATTGCATGGCTCTCAGCCAATCAGATTCGAGAACCAGAAAGAACTGTTGTTTAAGTTGTATTCACCACTGCTAAATAAGTTTCTTTTCAACTACGTCCATTTCAAGAATGATTTTATTAGTTATCATCACTCTTGTGAGTAAATGTGCCTTAAGAGTTTGATTGTTTTATAGGGTGTTAAGAAACACTGAAATTCTAACTAGATAGCATTGGTTTAGCGAAAACGAAAACATGGTCCCACATCACTAGTCTTATCTTTGTAATTCACTTTTGCTGTGAGTTTGGGAGGAGGATTGGCTATTTGCGCATGCTGTGTCTGAAGTTTCTCAGTCTTTTTTTATCAATTTCACAACGTCAGCAGGGATAGAACGGAATTTTGAATGATGATGTATTCCTGCACGCATCAGAGATCTGTATCTGTTAGAAAACGCTTTTTACCTTAATTTTGAACAGACGGTAATAGTAATCATTGTAATATTATCTATTTTTGTTCACAATTTATATAATGTAATATTTTGAAATTTTCCACAGCACTGTTTTAGGCAAATTGACTGACAATATTGGGCGTACATAGCGCCGTCAGGTTGGCACATTGAATGCATAAATAATAAATAGAAAATAAATCTATATCTATCTTGAATCAAAGGGAAACGAAAATGGAATATGATTGATATAATGCAAATATAACAGTCCTTAAAGGTCTGTGTGTAAGTTTCAGAGGCAACTATTGGCGATGTAGGAATTGCAAGCTACAGCTCCGCCACTCCCCCTCCCATTAGAGAGCTATGGTTGCCGTCACAGGACAAAGGGTTCCGTAAATGATAGCGGCCATTATCGGTGGTGTTGATAATTGCAATCTACGTCTCACAGGCCAACAACAGACTGAAGTTACGGACACTGGACAGAGATGTCGTCGTCTGAGAGCAGAGATTACCTTTGCAAGTCAAGTGATGAGGCTTATTTACAAGAAAATAAATAAATAAATTTACTTAATTCATCATTTACTCTAATCTTTATAGTGAATTTATTGTTACTTGTTTAACTCGCTTATTTTGCATAGCATTTTTTGGCACGGTAACTTGGTTCGTAATTTACAGCCTATTGAAACCGTTTGCTAATGCTAAAGGCGTGTAATCTAACCCGCGAAAGTCTTAGCAGACATTTTTCCTCATCATCACAGAGTCAATCAGAGGACTTAACACAGGTAGTAAGAGGGAGAGGAAGAGGGCGGAGAGGTAGGGTGTTGGAGATGCAGGCAGGGCGAAGAGACGCAGAGGAGCTTACGTTACCCGGGAGGACCGCACAAGAGATGATGTGGAAGCTTAGCAGTATTATAACTTACATAATATAACTTACACCCGATTTATGCAAATTATGATTGTTAACATGATTTCTAACTTGATTTGCACACGGCCATGCAACAAGGAATTATAGTCCAATTACAAAGTGCTAAATTTTACAAGGAAAACGCTCTTGATGATCAGCTCATCTATTAGCTAAAGCTATCAAACAAACAGTTAAATAGCAGAAATTAGACAAACTTACCGGTCCAGCAGAAAGCTGGCAACTTCGGCATCTCTTAGCAAACTCTTTTCCTGGTTCAGTGCCCTCCGTGGAAAAGCCACGCTTATGTTTATTCGGGTTTTCTGCCGTTTTTCTGTCTGGACTTCGCCTTGCTGCATCGTATTTTCTCTTTTTTGACGACACAGATTGACGCTCTGTCGGCTCTTGTGCGGAGTATGTGTGGTCCGCCATTAGCGCAAATTCACTCACTTCTTACTGCAACAAAGAACCCTTTCTATTTCTAATAAAAAACACGACAAGTATATTTTGTAATTGTTTTTCCTCTTCTTCTGCTTATCCTTCTATGTAGTGGGTTTGCAAGCTGCCTCCTAAACACAGCCGGAGAAGAAGAACATAGTCTCGTGCATCCTTCGTTTCACAAAACGCGCTCAGTTTGTCCATGTAGTGTTACTATAGAAACATGGCTGTGCAATTTTACAAATTACATGTAAGGGTGTGCCCGCGGTGTATATACATAAAATGGCTCATTGTAGGTAATATAAAATTTCGGTTCATTTGTAAGGTATTTATTCACCACTCACAACATAGTTTTGTATCATATATTACAATTTGGTAAATAAATCCTTCAAAATGACACACTGTACCTTTAAGAGAGCGAGGTGAAATGACCCAGTTTAAACTTCTGCTGCATCTTCTACTACAGGAATGTAATGAGAGACTGTTTATCGAGTACTTTGCTTACAGATCCTAAAAAAGTAACAGTATTACATCTGCAAGGGAATTGTCTTTTTTGTCGGTTCAAAATTCCAATTTGGCCATTAAATTAACACAAGTCTAATCAATCAATGTTTGTAAAAAAGTTTCAACTTTACCTGTTAGCTTGCTGAAACTGTTTGAATGGACATGTCAATGTGATGGTCATGACACAACAACATTGATCTGGATTCAAGATTTAGTAGATGGTTTTACTGAAATGTTTGGATTAACTTTAGATGATATTCACTGATCCACTGCACTCAATAAATGCTAAAATGCTTAAATGATGACCATTCACTTGAATTTGATGGAGCTATTCATTGCTGTTCTAATGAGGAAAGTCATATCTTGGATACCCTGTGAGTTAGCAAATTTTAAATGTAGTATATAATGCAAAGCCCACCTCTACATTTCTTGAGAGAAGTTTAAGAGGAAATGTCTGGCCTCTGTCTCTATCAGTCTCTCCTCTCTTCTTTCTCTGCTGATGTCCCCTCTTGGAAAAATTACTAAAATACTAACATGCTAAAATCAACAACTTGTACCCCTTTAAAACCTTCTTTGCCCTCCTGTCCCCTCACCTCCATCAGACTTAACAGCTGAGTATTTTGCATCTTTCTTCGTAATGAAAACGACCACCATCAGCAATCAGTTCTCTTCACTGCCGCCTCTTGATCACACCCAAATCTCCCGATCTGACGATGACGTGTCCAAGGTCATGTATTTTAACTACCCAACTACCTCCCCGCTAGATACTATCCCACTTGTTCCTGCTCTGATCCACATTATCAACTCATCACCAACCACTCGTACATTTCCCACAGTCTTCAAAGAGGCGCCATATTACCCCACTACTGAAGAAACCCACTCTTAATCCTGCACTGTTAGAGAACTACAGACCGGTAACTCTCCTCCCCATTGCTAAAACTCTGTTAACCACCACATCATGCGGTCGACTCTCAAGGCTATGGGTGTCTCTGGAATGGTGATACAATGGTTCAGGTCTGACCTCTCAGGTTGGTCATTTAGAGTATCCTGGAGAGATGAGGTCTATGAGTCCCAACATCTTGATACAGGGGTGCCTCGGGGCTCAGTGCTTGGACCGTGCTCTTTTCTGTATACTGACATCCCTAGGCTCTGTCATTCAGAAACATGGCTTTTCCTATGACTGCTATTCGGATGATATACAACTCCAACTTTCATTTCAGCCTGACAATCCGACTGTTTCTGCACGGATTTCAGCATGCCTAGGCGACATTCCACCCTCTATAAAGGACCATCATCTGCAACTGAACCTTGCTAAACCTGCTTGTAATCCCGGCCGACACAAAGATCCATCACGACTTTTCCATTCAACGGTTCTCATCAAACATCACATCTTCCAGAACAGCCAGAAACCTGGGAGTGGTGATCGATGATCAACTTAATTTCACAGATCAGGTTGCCAGCACCATCCCGTCCTGCAGATTCATTCTCTACAATATTAGGAAAATTAGACTTTTGTCCGAGCATGCTACGCAGGTCCTCGTCCAGGGTCTTGTTCTTTCCAGACTGGCTGGACTTACAGCTTGTACAACCGACTCTCTACAGAGGATCCAGAATGCAGCGGCAAGAGTTATCTTCAATGAACCAAAGAGAGCACTCTTCACTCTTCTCTTCATAAAAGCGGCCATGCAACCGTGTTTCATTTATACTGACTTCTTTACAATGTTAATCGAGTCTTCTCATGCTTCACATGGTCATTTGTCAAAAAACGAGGGGGCGTACTACGTAGTATTTCTCTGCTCGATACAGCCCCCAGCTATCAAACAGGTTTCGGAAAGTTTTTTCTAACATATAAAACTGTTTTGCAACAAACTTTTCTAGTCTCTTGATGGACATTCTCCCGAAATGCACACAGCACGGCCACAGGAGAGCAGGAGAAGGAGCATGGAAAGACACTTGTTAGCAGGATAGAGAGAGAGCAAAACGTTCGCGAAGTTCAGGTGCTTGTTGGTTCACTGCATTTGGGTGATGAATGTTATATAAAGTGTGGATATAACGCTGGATTTGGAGATCGCTTGAAACTGATATATGGAGCCGTCCCAGCGCTAAATGATGCCGGACATGCGGTAAGTGAAACTGATGTCTGTGTTTTTTTGAGATGGGTCGCACGTGCTTTGAGTCTACCCCTCCCCCCTGCACGCACTGTATGTTTTGGAAACAATCATATATCTGTATCTATCTTTTATAAATGTGATTAAACTAAATACTCAGAGCTTAACTAAATAATTCAGATACAAAGTATGTAATACTACGCTATAGGTACTCAAGATTAATATGAGATTGGCAGATTCCCTGTGTGTTGGGGCCGCTTTAAAGAACATTGGCTCCCTATAGTCGTTCGCATCTAATCCTCCTGACCTACAAGACCACCACTGGTTCGGCACCCCATATCTTCCCTCCCTAATACGGACATATGTACCTGCAAGATCCCTTCGCTCTGCAAACGAACGACGTCTTGTGATGCCATCCTTAAATGGTAAAAAATCTCTCACGTATCTTCTCTGATTGGTTCCACATCTGTCAAATGATCTGCCCGCTGCTACAAGATCAGCAGATTCTGTAGCCATCTTTAAGAATCATCTGAAAACACATCTCTTTTCTACTCTTCAAAAAACTAAAAATACTTAGATTTGTATACTGTGACTAAAGGAGGGGCTGTCATTCTAGAACTAGTGGACCAATGGAGAGGCTAAAGCCCGCCCCATTTACCTTGAAACTTAATCTGCAGTTTTTGGAAAAGCAATCGCAGAACGTGGAAAAACAAGCGAGGGAAAAAATAGGTCGAAAAATGAAAATGTAGGCAGAAAATATGTGAGACTACAAAAATAAAACATAAAACAACCAAGGAAACTTTATTTTTTGTGCGATGTGGACAGCTATGTCTTTATGCATCAATTCTGTAATATATAATTTAAAATGTTTTTCTTTTTTAGATTCAGGTTTATTTTTTTAATATGCCCGCAATACTTTCAGGGGAAAATGTATCACATACACGATGTCTGAATGTATCAACGGTGCACATAATTGTCCGTATAGCTGTAGGACCCAAATTGCGACTGAGAGGCCCTTGATGTGCCTACTATAAATTTGACCTCATTAGAAAATAGCATTTTCCATTTATTTATTTTAATATGTCACAAAGCTTTGCATTCCTGACAGTCGATCTTACGGTCCAAATTCACTGGTTGGTGGCCCCTGGGGACTTTTTCAATAAGAAGTTTCAACCAACACCGAGTTAAAATGTGAACTCTTGAGTTGATTTAGACTGACATGCGAAACTTTGAGGTTTTTGGTTTCAGAACAGCTGATTTGAGCTGGTTCTATCGACTCTGGATAGACTTACCTTGAGCGAAGTGCGTGGAACACGACGAAACCATGATTAATGGAGCCCGATATTACGATTCACCATGGCAACGGCACCAAAAAAGCAACATGGCTGTCAGTAAATGAATGAATGCAAAAACAGAAATTGTAAAAAAAATGTATGTGCTCTCTCCCCGTCAGATCAGAATTGGGTAGGAGTGGTTACATGTATAAGTTGGTTGTTTATTAGTTTTATCTATTTATGTCTGTTTTTATTTATGCACTTTATTTATGCACTTGATTAAGTCATTTCTCTTCCTCCATTGAAAACTACCATTTGTGAGAACATGTAAAGGACATTTCCAAAGGTTTTAGCTTTTTCAGATTCTGAACGGGGTGTGTAAACTTTTGAGCACAACTGTATCACAATGAAGATGTCTGGCTAAATATAAAGACCGAGATTTACTATTGTAGATTCATTTCTTTTTACTTCGTTTTTATGGACAAGGTGTATTTGTTGCACATTAAAAAAAGTGATCCAATGAAATCAATCCTATGTTTTTCTATCACTGCAGAAGTTACGTCAAGACATCTTACTCATGAAGCCATATTTCATCACCTGTAAGGAGGCCATGGAGGATCGACTGCTGCTGCAGGTGAGTTTGGGAATAAGTCCCTAAACACCAAGGTCAGCCTTTTAAAAATGATATCTGCATTTACACTATACACCTGGTGAAACAATCAAATGTAGACATGCTGACTCTGAAAAGCTTACGCTGTCAAGAAAGTAAAAACGTTTTAAACCATTGAAGACTCATAAAATGTAAATGTGCCAGAAAAGAAATTGTGTTTTGTGTCTATCAGTGTTCATGACCGCTTTCTTTTGACACTCGCATTATCCGATCTATCAGGCGACAGTGCAGATGCAAATATGTGTGTGCCATTCATATCCAGTTTATTTTCACATAGCAATTGAGATCAGAATCCATGTGCATATTTCCTGCTGACACGATTGTCGGTCATATGCAGTTGGAGCCACCACATAAGAGGAAAAATCAGATAGGGTCATTTGAACCAAGTTGCCTTTTATCATGTCTTGTCAATCTTCTTGTCAGTTCTGTCACCATAGTTACTGTCATGATCACATCCTGGGGTGGATTTACACTACCGTTTAACTTCAATTCTCAATCTGTCCTAGTTTATATTTGTTTTCTAAATATTGCTTCCTTAGAATAGGACAATATCTGGCAGAGATACAACCGTTTAAAACTCTGGAATCTGAGAGTGCAAAAAAGTCTAAATATTGAGAAAAATGTGTTGTTGAAGTTGTTAATCAGAGGCACTGTAGCACGCCATCCACCCACAAAAATAAAGTTTTTATATATTTAAGGTAGGAAATTTATAAAATATTTTCATCGATTTTTGGCATAAAAGAAAAATCGATCATTTTGACCCATACAATGTATTTTTGTCTTTTGCTAAAAATGTTCCCGTTCAACTTAAGTGAAAGTGAAAGTGACCTATTTGTCAGATATGGTGACCCATACCCGAAATGTGACCTCTGCTTTTAACCCATCCAGTGACTAGTGAACATACGCACAGCAAGTGGTGAACACACGTACACCCGGAGCAGTGGGCAGCTATCAGTGCAGCGCCCGGGGAGCGTGTAGGGGTTAGGTGCCTTGCTCAAGGGCACCGCAATCGTTACCTGCCGGCCCTGAGGATCGAACCGGCAACCTTCTGGTCACGAGTCCGACTCTCTAACCATTAGGCCACGATTAAGACTGGTTTTGTGATCCAGGGTCACAAATTATTAAACTATTTCTATATATATTTGGGCCACTCAGTTTATGGTCCTACACCTCCCTTAAACTCTTTATGTAGCCGAGTCTGTGCTGGTTTGTACTGGCCCCCTCCAGTTTTCCCTTTGTTATCCCTCCAGCTAATGCCGTGATTTAAGCGTGACGCTGGCCATTAAGGGGTGTATAGTTGCTTTGGATAAGACCATCTGCTACATGAATAAATGTTAATGTAAACACTACAAACTTTAACCTTTCCTAAAAGGAAAATAAAAGTTGTTTTAATCCTACATAACCCATAATTCCTTAAAAATGGAATAAATCAGGAAGGCAAAATTCCATGGTAACAATCATGTAATGTGAGCATGTAGGATTCATAGCCAATTTACAGTGTCATCACAGCACCTGTTCATTTGTATAAACTATTAGAAATGTTGAAACCTACAGTCGTGGCCAAAAGTTTTGAGAATTACATAAATATTCATTTTCAAAAAGTTTGCTGCTAAACTGCTTTTAGATTTTTGTTTCAGTTGTTTCTGTAATGTACTGAAATATAATTACAAGCACTTCATACGTTTCAAATGCTTTTTTCGACAATTACATGACATTTATGCAAAGAGTCAGTATTTGCAGTGTTGACCCTTCTTTTTCAGGACCTCTGCAATACGACTGGGCATGCTCTCAATCAACTTCTGGGCCAAATCCTGACTGATAGCAACCCATTCTTTCATAATAACTTCTTGGAGTTTGTCAGAATTAGTGGGTTTTTGTTTGTCCACCCGCCTCTTGAGGATTGACCACAAGTTCTCAATGGGATTAAGATCTGGGGAGTTTCCAGGCCATGGACCCAAAATTTCAACATTCTGGTCCCCGAGCCATTTAGTTATCACTTCTGCCTTATGGCACGGTGCTCCATCGTGCTGGAAAATGCATTGTTCTTCACCAAACTGTTGTTGGATTGTTGGAAGAAGTTGCTGTTGGATTTGGTGGCACTCCGATCCCGCAGCTGAATCCTCTTTAGGAGACGATCCTGGCGCTTGCTGGACTTTCTTGGACGCCCTGAAGCCTTCTTTACAAGAATTGAACCTCTTTCCTTGAAGTTCTTGATGAACCTATAAATTGTTGATTTAGGTGCAATCTTAGTAGCCACAATATCCTTGCCTGTGAAGCCATTTTTATGCAACGCAATGATGGCTGCACGCGTTTCTTTGCAGGTCACCATGGTTTACAATGGAAGAACAATGATTTCAAGCATCACCCTCCTTTTAACATGTGAAGTCTGCAATTCTAACCCAATCAGCCTGACATAATGATCTCCAGCCTTGTGCTTGTCAACATTCTCACCTGAGTTAACAAGATGATTACTGAAATGATCTCAGCAGGTCCTTTAATGACAGCAATGAAATGCAGTGGGAAGGTTTTTTTGGGATTAAGTTAATTTTCATGGCAAAGAAGGACTATGCAATTCATCTGATCACTCTTCATAACATTCTGGAGTATATGCAAATTGCTATTATAAAAACTTAAGCAGCAACTTTTCCAATTTCCGATATTTATGTAATTCTCAAAACTTTTGGCCACGACTGTACATGATTTGACAATAACATCGCTTAAAAATACAATTATTTTTCTTACAATTTCGATTATGTCACAGCTTCAGGACCGCCAGCACTTTGTTGAGAATGATGACATGTACAGCTTACAGGACCTGATTGACACCTCCAGCGGGCGTCTCAGTTGCTCCCTCACTGAGATTCACACAACCTTTGCCAAACATATAAAACTGGATTGTGAGGTGAGAAGCACTCATGTAAACAAGAATGAGCATAAAAACGATTGAATTCATAAATGAAATATGTAATCTAATGACATGTTCTGTCACCTTTCTTTATCTCTGTGCTATTAGAAATGCCAAGCCAAAGGCTTTATGTGTGAACTGTGTAAAGAGGGTGATATTCTCTTTCCATTCGACAGTCACACCTCTGTCTGTCACGACTGCACTGCTGTATTCCACAGGTCTGTTGGCAATCATATGTATATGGCCACTTTACATTAGATTCTACACTTGTTTGCCTTAATAAAATAAATGTCAATGTATGTTTGGATTAACTGTGTTATGTTGGCTTTTCCATGCTGTTCAGGGATTGTTACTATGATAACTCTACTACATGTCCACGCTGTGTGAGAATGCTGGAACGCAAACATGAGGAGTCTCTGAACCCATAAGGGAGCCTGACGAATCAACCAGGTCACAAACATCCTCGCAGCCAAACTTTTGTCCTTATTCTTGTGTTCTCTGTCCTGTGATCTACAGTTTATTTATGCTTGAGGATTGAATCGTGCCAAGGTCTGCGCTGAAGGAAGTGTTACAGTACTCAGTCTTTGTTTTGTTATAGTTCATGTTTAGAGGAATTTCCCTAGAAAGCACTTATAGACTATGATATTCTTCAACATGACATATTATATAAGATCAACCATTCTTAATCCACTCATTCATTGATCAAATAATGTAAAAAATCCCAATAACCCCATGTGTACTGCGAATGTGCAAATGTCATTTCTGGAATGTCAGAAACATCAAAAAATGAAATGTTCTGTACTACTATTATAATTATTTGTTGTAAAATAATATATAATCATCATGTTATTATGAATTGTCGACCTGGAACCGTATTGTATTTCCAGAAATATGTGGATCATTACATAAAGCACGAATTAAACCACTTGGAACAATCAACACTTTTTTGGGGGTTATTTGTTTTTGTTACAGAGATAACTGAAGGGCTCGTGAAGAGAGTCCCTTGTCAGAATGAAAAAAGTCAAGACTTTTTTACTGTTATTTTCTTGCAACTCGCATACTGATGAAGACACATTTCTGATCCATGTTTTAATGCGTTATTTACAACTACAGTTTGGTTCCTGTACACCAAGGCTAACCGCAAACACACCTGACCAAGCTAATTTAAGTATTCGGGATGACTTGAAAATGATAAACAGGTGGGTTGGATATGGTTTGGAACTGAACTGTGCAGCTTACTTCCCCTTCAGGACCGGAGTTGACTAGCCCTGCCGTAGTCACTGCCTAGATTTTTTCAAAATGCGTTTGTTAATACCTGAGATTTTCGAAAGTTGATTCAGGATAGAATGCAACTGTTATACCCATAAATGAATGAAGTGCATGTGTACAGAACAGGAATAAGCACTATAAGATGAAGCAAGGACTTAATACAGCTGCAATGTGTACACATCCAGAATTATTAGAGCTGCATTCCGTAACCTGCTTCTCTATCGCTATCTCGATTGAAAACATAAAACTGCAGATTTCTTGCAAAGTTAAATTCTTTACACGAGTTGTTTTTCGGCCTTTGCTGCTTTGATGAATGTGATCATATTGGTTGTCTGTGATCACAACATCAGAACGGAACTGTCATCATATATAGACATGTAAGTAAGAGGTCAGTCCTACAAGTCAGCTGATGAAATGTCACCTGAACAAGTAATAAATCTGCCATTTCTTTTTTGTCCGAATGAAATGTGTTTTGAAATAAATTACGCCACTAGTGTCTTGGCTGTTCATAACTGTCTTTAAACCAGCAGGTTCTATTCATATCAGTAAGCTTATTATAGATGAAAATTCACTCTGTAACTCTTAAAATAGCACAAAAATAGAAGAAATTTAGGAAAACCACAAAAAACTGTAAACTCTTTAATCTGTTCATCCCAAGGCAACATTTATTACAGCAATATTTGAATGCAGTAGCAACAGTTAGTATAAACTATTATCATGTAGTAGTTTCATATTTAATAAAAATCCATCATTCCAGCGTTACTCTAAATCTAAAAATCTAATTAAAATAAATACAAATAAATCAATTGAATTAGTTAACATGCCACGCTTTGTCACTTTCTGTTCTTTCTTCAAAAGACCATTTTTTTCTCATCTTGTTCACTGATATAAACAGGTTTCCTAAAATGTAGTTGCAAGTACATTCAGCATATTATATCATGTGTCACTCTCAGTTCCTACATATCACTGTACTATTGTACATCTTGATCATTTTCAGTTGCATGTGTCTCGGTCTTGTAAAGTTTCAGCATCCCTGCAGTGCTTTTGTTCTCGGGCAGGCTGTGTTTTACGGCAATGTCTCCAGGAAGGAGACGGCATGGAGACAGCATGGTGTATCAGGTGCCGACCTGCACAATACACATAAATATCATTGCTGAACTATCGTGTTGGGGTGACAGTAATACTGCATTTAATTGATTTTCTAAATACCTCAGAACACATATATTACCATAGTAGGAAAAAAGTAGTGTTCTGCTGAACACACAAGCACCCTGACTTAAGTAGCACTTGAAAATCATCTAGATCTACCAGTGCTCTGGAGTAATCGTAAAGGCCTAAGTGCATCTAAGAAGACAGCTTTATGAGGTCATCTGCAGGACAACCAGAGAATTGCACTTAAACTTAAAAACCTACATGTGACTTATCATGTTTTTTTTGTTTGTTTAAATATTTTAAATTACTTAACTTAATTAATAAAAAAAATAGAAACAAATAAAATTAAATGAATGAACATACATAAATAAACAATAAAAAAATATAGTATGGGCAAGTTTTTGGTTCTAACAAGGGATGCATGTTTGTTGCTGGATTGCTGTATTAAAGTAACTCCACATTTATGCAAAGTCTTTCTCCTGCTGGTGTTTAGTGCAGACATAATTTCCTCTTTGAGACTATTGTGAACAATCCTCTAATTATTTATCATGTGATTTAAGGTTTTCATGCTGTTACTAACCTTATATATCACATACTGCCTATCATATGTTTCAACAAATGCAGAAGGCAATGAAACTGAATGCCTGATTTGCTGAGAAAATGGATTGATTAGCTCTTCCCTTTATCGTTCTCTGTAATTGAAAGGTTCACATTCATAATGCACACACTTTGTGCTTATTATTAATAAAGTGTTGGTACTGTATGTGTACAATACACATTTTGTTAACTTGAATCTTGATATTTCCACCTACACATCAACCAAAAGTGTAATAAAATGTGGTTCAACAAACACATTTTTTTTACTTTTGATTATAATTTTTTTATTTTCCCTCGAACGTGCTAAATACATTTCCCAATTACAGTAGATAAGTCCTGTCTACACATAGAAAAAGCATTACACATTGCGCAAAAAATGTTTTAGATAACATTAAAGAATATTCACCTACCACATCCACATTGGGTGAAAACAATTAGCCTAAACATTTCGAAAATAAGCACCTGCTACAAAAGTGAGCCTGTGTAGGCTAAGGTGACATTTCAGCACGTGACAAACGGTTAGCGACAAACGTAAGTAGCACTCAAAGCATTGCTACTTGCGATCGCGTTAATTGTATTGTTGGGAAACAAATTCGCAAAATCGCTCATAGAAAACGCACTTCACTGCTAAGATCCATCGTTATCGGGAAACGCAGCCCTGTTTGGTTATAAGCATTCTTCCAAATATCGTTCTCTGTGTTCATCAGAATAAAGAAATGTATACAGTTCTACAGATTTGGAACAACTCGAAGGTGAGCAATCAATAACAGAATTTAGATTTTTGGGTGAAGTATCCCTTTAAGACTAGTCCCAGACTAAAATGAATGTTTGACCTGTCAAAAACCTAAAAATAACTTACCCTGACACATCTTAAAAAACTTGCCCGCTTTGACAGACACGACATAGCCAGGACTATCCCTTAGTTGAATTAAGATATTTATGTCTCTTTTATAAAAATCCCCAGAAGAATACATCACTGTTGAGCACCTTATAACAAACAATAGCATTGATATATTTTAAGATATTTCTAGGTTATATAAGTTATATTCAGTTAAGACATGTCACAGATTCATTTTAGTCTGGTAATAGCTTTAAGCTTTTTCTGTGAAACCGGGCCTGTATATCTTATATTTCAATATTGTTATTATTTAATATATTGTTTGTAATATGTTAAAACATATAAATAAAGTGAGGGAAATAAATACTGTATGTCAGTACCATTGTTTTGTCTCAAGATTTACTAATGTTTTTTTATAGAAGGTCTAGTCCTGGCTTAAGCTAAACCTTGTCTGTGAAACAGGGCCATTATTTTCTCAGTTATTTTGGTCAAAGCCTTATGTTTCTTACTTATAATACATTCTGTTAACATTGCAATAGCTACATTTGTTTATTTAAATGCATTTTCATCCATGGACAAATGTAATAACCTGTTCTCTGCCGTCTTGTTTAAGTTATTCTGTGTATCACTTTTTCTAAAAAGCAGTGTGATTCAGAGTGTCTTACTGAAGATAACCATCAGCA
The DNA here is from genome assembly GCA_008369825.1 of Triplophysa tibetana. NCBI lineage: Eukaryota > Metazoa > Chordata > Actinopteri > Cypriniformes > Nemacheilidae > Triplophysa > Triplophysa tibetana. Next base: position 2,635,029 of record CM017903.1, read on the forward strand.
ACAGGGTATGTTGTAACATTTGCCCTTCTGTCACTTTCTGTGTAATTGTATGAAAAGGGTATGTTCTAAAAACAAAACAATATGGCTGGAGCAAAGAGGTCTATGAGGTTTGTGTAAAAACATGATTACTTAAATAGTTTTAGCCAAACACGGCTCCATCATGTATGTTGTCTCATGTGTATCTGTATCAGATATTTCTCCTGAAATTGCTTTAAAAAGTAGAAATCAAGATGCAGAAACATTAATGAAATCCTAAATATTCTGATTTACAAAAGAAAACATTTGAGAAATAAACATTTATTTAGTGCTGTTCCTGTTGACACATTTAATATGTTTTTTATTAAGAATTTTACTTAAACCAAAAATGAATGCAGTGTGAGGATAATGAAACTCACTTGATGGCAAGTCATTGTGGTCCTCCTCTTCCAATTCAACAAAAACCTCGGAAAGTTCCTGGTCAGAAACATCAGTGAGCTCTGTCAGATCCAACAGGTCGAAGTTCACCTCGAGAGATGACACACTGCTTAATGGACCTATAAAGATTTGAAGATCAATACAGTCAGACAGGCCTGCACAATTCTCAGAACACAGAGACACTACACACTTACAGTATATAGGGCACCCCTCAGCAAAACACTGCACGGGAACCAAATTAAAGACCATTAAGCACTCTTTAAGCTTTATTTTAAACTGACAATTTAGCTGTGTAATGTCTCTTGCTTGAAAGAGTTCAGTATTTATATATTTAAGGATGTTAACCCTCATGTCTAGTGTAAGGAATATGCTGCAGACCTGTATTCCGAGGTGCCGCAGTACTGTCTCTTTTCTCCCCAGTGGGATGGTGGAAATAATCTTCTGAGCTGATGTGATCTAGCCGGCTCTTACTCTCTATGGGCTCTGTGAAAATATAAGAAAAACAGTTGAAGGTGATGCTTTATATTGTTATCCTCTTTAAATCTCCCATGATTCAAAAAATAATTCAAACTAAAAAATGAATTCTCTCATAATTTAATCACCCTCATTCCATTCGAGATGTACATGTCTTCCTTTCCTTAACTGAACACACACAGGAGTCCATCTGCCTATCCTGTCTTATCAAAGCGATGGTAGACAGTTCTGTCGATTTGTGCTACTGGAGCATTCAACAGCCCCGTGGTATCCAGCTGTTTCCTGGGTGTGCTGCTGTAGGAACGACTGTTGGTGAAACTTTGGAACACTAGTGGATGTCAAATAGGTATAACTTCAGGCCAGAGCGGTCCCAAAAGGGATTTGGACTCCAATATTGGGCGGTTACCTCCAGAATGGGGCAGAGTCGCCACTTGCGACCTCCGAAGGAATCAAGGATACAGAATTCCAGTGTCTCTGCCAATAGGAGAAAGCAACAGCCTGTTTTGGAGCTTGTTTTTTTTTAACAATTTGAACAGTAATATATAAATAAGAGTACATAAACCTATAGTCAGGGGTATCAAAATAAAAAAAAATTTAAGCTGAAAGGCCTTTTATATAAAAGCTTATTTTAATTAAATCAAATATAAACATCAAATCAATATCATCCTCCACTGAAAAACATTTAAGCAAAATATAAATTTCTAAGTAATTATTGATTTCTGTCGAGAACGTTTGTGTCTAACTGAGCGTTCACACCAGACGTGACTTGCGCAAATAAATTCCAAATGATTTTGTCCTTCATTGTTGATTCAGATTTGTGCCTCTGCTCGCTACATGGTAATCACATCACCTAGAGCAAGCTCCAGATTGATTAATGCGGCGCAAATATTCGCCACCCGAAATGCTCAATTCGCGTCGCGCAAATCGCATCATTCTTCATGCTCAGTGAGATAGAATCTAATCTTTCTAATGTTTGTCTTTGCAATGTGATAATTGAAGGACCTGTTCATCAAATATGACTCCGAGGTTCCTGGCTGTTTTGGAAGGAGTGATTGTGGTATTGCCAGGTTGGATGGTGAGATCGTGTTGCACCGTGGGTTGTGCTGGAAACACGAGTAGTTCTGTCTTGGCATGGTTCAGCTGGAGGTGATGCTCTTTCATTCAAGCTGAGATGTCTTCGAGGCAGGCTGTAATGCGAGTTGCTTCAGTGGTATCATCTAGGTGAAACTAGGTGTAGATCTGGGTGTCATAAGTATAACATTGATACTAGAAGCCATGTTGGGTCCCAATGATGTCTCGTGGATGGAAAAAAGCACCGGTCCAAGCACTGATCCCCGAGGGACCCCAGAGATATATATATATAAAGTCCCTCCTTCTGAAACACTCTTATTGGTAAAGCTGACCAGGTCAATCTTGATTTGCTCCCCGCTTAAAGTGTGTGTCTGGAGATGTCCCACCCATACCATATCAGCGACCCTTCTTCAGGCTGTTGTGATGGGTCGGTGGCCCTCTCAGTGCACGTGTATTCATAAACTTTTAACAATAAACAGTATCAATGGCATCAACTTCACTTCATGTGACACCGACAGTGACACCTGGAGGGGCGTGATTGGGAGGAACGGCCCCCCTGATTTGAACCCAAGTGGTGTTCTGTTATTGGACTTCTGTGCTAGTTACAGCTTGGCCATAACGAACACCATGTTCAAGCATAAGGGTGTCCATCAGTGCACATGGCACCAGGACACCCTTGGCCGGAGGTCGATGATTGACTTAGTGGTTGTTTCATCTGACCTCCAAATGATCACCACCTGGTGGTGAGTTGGATCCGATCGCGAGGGAGGAAGCTGGACAGACTGGGCAGACCCAAACGTACTGTGAGGGTCTGTTGGGAACGTTTGGCCGAATCCCCTGTCAAAGAGATCTTCAACTTCCACCTCCGGCAGAGCTTCGACCAGATCCCGAGGGAGTCTGGAGATATTGAGTCCGAGTGGACCATGTTCTCCACCTCAATTGTCAACGCCGCCAATCGGGGCTGTGGCCGTAAGGTCTCCGGTGCCTGTCGAGGCAGCAATCCACGAACACGGTGGTGGACACTGGAAGTAAGGGATGCCATCAAGCTGAAGAAGGAGTCCTATAGGGCCTGGCTGGCTTGTGGGACTCCCGAGGCAGCTGACAGGTACGGACAGGCCAAGCGGACTGCAGCCTGGGTGGTTGGGGAGGCAAAAACTCGGGCCTGGGAGGAGTTCGGTGAGGCCATAGAGAAGGACTATCGGTCTGCCTCGAAGAGATTCTGGCAAACCGTCCGGCGCCTCAAGAGGGGGAAGCAGTGCCCTACCAACACTGTTAACAGTGGAGGGGGCAGCTGTTGACCTCAACCGGGGATATCATCGGGCGGTGGAAGGAATACTTTGAGGATCTCCTCAATCCCGCCGTCACGTCTTCCATTGAGGAAGCAGAGGCTGAGGGCTCGGAGGCGGACTCATCCATCATCCGGGCTGAAGTCACCGAGGTAGTCAAGAAACTCCTCGGTGGCAGGGCACCGGGGGTGGACGAGATCCGCCTTGAGTACCTCAAGTCTCTGAATGTTGTGGGGCTGTCTTGGCTGACACGCCTCTGCAGCACCACATGGCGGGGGACAGTGCCCTTGGACTGGCAGACCGGGGTGGTCCCTCTTTTTATGAAGGGGGACCGGAGGGTGTGCTCCAACTATCGGGGATCACACTTCCTCCCCGGCAAAGTCTATGCCAGGGTACTTGAGAGGAAAATCCGGCCGACGGTAGAACCTCGGATTCAGGAGGAACAGAGTGGTTTCCGTCCCGGTCGTGGAACACTGGACCAGCTATATACCCTCTCCAGGGTGCTGGAGGGTTCATGGGAGTTTGCCCAACCAATCCACATGTGTCCCTCGCGGCATCTTGTGGAGGGTGATCCGGGAGTATGGGATTCGGGACCCTTTGCTAAGGGCTATCCGGTCCCTGTACGACCGGAGCAGGAGCTTGGTTCGCATTGCCGGCAGTAAGTCAGACTTGTTTCCGGTGCATGTTGGACTTCGGCAGTGCTGCCCTTTGATGCCGGTTCTGTGCATAATTTTTATGGACAGAATTTCTAGGTGCAGCCAGGGGCCGGAGGGCGTCGGGTTTGGAAATCACACAATTTCATCTCTGCTCTTTGCGGATGATGTGGTTGTGCTGGCCCCATCAGACCAGGACCTTCAGCATGCACTGGGACGGTTTGAAGCCGAGTGTGAAGCGGCTGGGATGAGAATCAGCACCTCCAAATCTGAGGCCATGGTTCTCAGTCGGAAAAGGGTGGCTTGCCCACTTCAGGTAGGTGGAGAGTTCCTGCCTCAAGTTGAGGAGTTCAAGTATCTGTGGGTCTTGTTCACGAGTGAGGGAAGGATGGAACGGGAGTTTGACAGACGGATCGGTGCAGCTTCTGCAGTAATACGGTTGCTGTACCGGTCTGTCCTGGTGAAGAAGGAGCTGAGCCGCAAGGCGAAGATCTCGATTTACCGGTCAATCTACGTTCCTACTCTCACCTATGGTCATGAGCTGTGGGTCATGACCGAAAGGACAAGATCCCAGATACAGGCGGCCGAAATGAGCTTTCTCCGCAGGGTGGCTGGGCGATCCCTTAGAGATAGGGTGAGAAGCTAGGTCACTCGGGAGGAGCTCAGAGTAGATCCGCTGCTCCTCCACATCGAAAGGTGCCAGCTGAGGTGGCTCGGTCATATTTTCCGGATGCCCCCTGGACGCCTTCCCGGGAAGGTGTTCCGGGCATGTCCCACCGGGAGGAGTCCCCGGGGAAGATCTAGGACACGCTGAAGGGACTATGTCTCCCGGCTGGCCTGGGAACACCTCGGTGTCCCCCCGGAAGAGCTGGAGGAAGTGTCTAGGGAGAGGGAAGTCTGGGCATTCCTGCTTAGACTGCTGCCCCCGCGACCCGGTCCAGGATAAGCGAAAGAAGATGGATGGATGGCTTTCAGCACCTTGTCGAATCAATGCCACGTAGAAATTAGGCAGTTCTGAAGGCGAAAGGGGGTCAAACACAGTATTAGTATGGTGTTCCTAATAATCCTTTAGGTGAGTGTATATCTAAATATATATGATTGGATTATACATTTTTTGCATTTACAAATTTGAGAAAATTATGCATTCAGGTGTGGACCCAAAGCCAGTTCATAAGTCCTCGATGTCCAGAGAGAAAGTCAAGATTTATTTCAACCTTAATCCCAACTTTAAAGGACAATGGGACTCATTTACCAATCTAACAAAGAAACGAACGCAGATCAATGAATCTGAAGAATAGAAAATAAAAATAAGTAGAAAATAAATATTAATGTTATATAATCCTAACTAAATTAAAACTTAATGTTTGGTCACTTATATACCGGTAAATTTGTGAAGCTAAAGGGTCTTTAGCATTTATGCAATTTTCGTTAATGTGTTTAATGTAAAAGATTTTGCAAGATCAGAACAAAACCTTTTCGATTTTTTCTTGTCTTGTAAATGCATTTCTTTTTGCCACAATGTTAGTGTGAAAATAAACGATAAAATCTTCTAAATCCATCTTATCTTATTTTATAGGCTCCAGCTAAAATGCGAAATAGAGTTTAATTTAACATGCATTCAAATTATTATGCATTCCTCAAGTGGAATGGATTTGACTGACGGCACTCTGTGCTGAATGAAATGGGTGTGCAAAATCAATGGTTCCGACCGCTATGCAATAGAAACTTTGAACTTGAACTTTTATAACTTGAAATGCATGAAAACGGATGTTTGTAAAATTGCCATGTAACCAGCAAACAATTGGGCCCATCAGTTTATCCATTTTATTTAGCATCCACTCTAGCTAAGAATATTAACTTCCAAACAGATACGTGGGGGTGGTTTCCTGTACAGTGATAAGTCTTGTCCTGGACTAAAATAAATGTAAGAGCATGTCCAAACTGAAAACAACTTGCACTGACATATATTAAAATACATCACTGGCATTTTTTTTTTCAAAAGGCACACAATTAATGTTTTTTTTTGTAAGGCATGTTTGTTAAAACTACTTACATTTTCTAATTAAACTAAGGCCAGTCCTGTTTTAAACTAATCCCTATGTCCGGGAAACCGCCCCTTTATCTTTCTCGTACTGTTAACAGTTACAAATGACAACTCACCATCCAGCTCTCTCCCTTCCACTAAGCATTTCTTAAAATATACGTCATAACAAGCTGGTTATGTAGATGAACTGAAATGAGCCAGATGCTGTACCTGAGCTAGCTGCTTCATCCTCTGCCTTTGCCTCCATCCGGCAAGCCAAGAGTGTGAGTTTGGGTTTTGTACAGCAGAAGATACAGCAGTGCAACACAAAGAGAGGCTCAAAGAATGGAGACGGAGCAGCATTGGACACAGGGTGTAGGGGATAGAGAGACAGAGACCTCTCTTCTCTGTAAACAGTATTGTAAATCGGGCTACTCAGTATAGACCAGCAATTCATCTAGAGATACAATCCAACACACTGGTTCACTTGCTCAGAAAAATAATGCAATATCAAACTTCCTCTAAACACAGTTGCCTCAACAATAAATCATAATTTGTTCCATAGGCATTATGAACTGTAATTTGAATGTGTCAAGCGAAGTAAACAAGCCATTTGTATGTTAAAAGGTGTAAAAACTGTCTCAATGACAGTTAATAATGAGAAATGTATTACATTACAGGCACACTTCATTAACTTACATTTATGCATTTGGCCAACGTTTTTATCCAAAGCGACATTGCATTTTGCTGTACATTTATTCACAGGTATGTGCAATCCCCTGGGATCGAGCCCACAACCTTGCATTGTTGATGCAATGCTCTTTCCGCCGATCTACAGGAAACTTTTATTGTGTTAAAAGTTTATAAGGTAAATAAGCAATACAATATAAATATAACATTTGAGAACAAAATGTAATTGTTACATTAATTGTTTATTACAATGAAATTGAATTATTTTCAAATCTGTTTTTGTTTTGTGTGTAATTATAACATGTAATTGTTTTCATTTTAAAACTTACATTGGAGTTCATCTGGCTGAACACTATTGGGTTTGTGATTGTGATTGTTGCTTTCTGTCACACTGTACAAACACAATCCCAGCAAAAAGCAAGGTCACACTCTGGGATATCAGTTATTGCAATTTACTGCAGCTTAACCTGTCAAAAACTGATCTTCCCATCCACTTCATCAGAATGGCACAGGCATACTATCCACCTTATCAACATGACATTCCAACTTTTTAAAGAGGAAAATAAACACATTTTTTATTTGAAGATATGTTATCTCACCATACAAGTAATTTAATAAATGCACGCTTAAAAAAATCTCAATTTGTTTTAAACAGAAATGTGTTTAAATTAAATTGAATTCTATAGAATGTATATAGGCCTAGTGCTTTTTGCAATGTCCATTGTTCCAAAGCAGCTTTACAGGAGAAAAAAACAGAAACACACAGAAAACATAAAACTGTCTACCAGGGGAAAGGATAAGATGTACACCACAATAGACCGCTCAATGGGTTTTAATGCCAAAAGGCAAGTAAAACAGGGGCCGTTTTAATAAGGAGGTTCAAGCTAATTTAATTTAAAATGTGAACTCTGAGTTGATTTACTCTGAGATGCAAAACTTTGAGTTTTTGGTCTCGGAACAGCTCATTTGAGTTGGTTCTATTAGCTCTGGGTAGACTTACCTTGAGTTAAGCGTTTGCACCACGATAACGACAAGCCATTATCAATGGAGCTCCGATATTATGATTCACTTTGGCAACGGCACCAAAAAAGGCAACATGGCAGCATAAAGCACTTGAGAGCGGGGCACAGTTTCCGTTCTGCATTAAGTGGATTTACAAATGTGCTGAAATAAGATTAAATTAATCAATAGAGAAATTTATCAGTAATTTAATGAAGCAACAGAAATAAATAAAAAATTATAGAAAATGTTATGTTGCTCTTCTGACGAGTGTGAGATGTCATCGGACACTTGTAAGGGTGTCAGACTATCATGTCAAAGTCAGACTGACCACCGGTCTGAACACTGCTTGGAGCAGATTTGGGTAGGAAAGGCTGCGTATGACTTGTTTATTACCTTTGTCCCTTCATCTCTGCATTTATGTCTTTATTTATTGAACCCGACCCGAGAGACCAACAGCGCACACTCTGGCGCGCGTGCTCTGGCAAACACACACAAAGTCACACGCTTCTTAGAGGTATACTTTTATTATAGGCCTGAAACATAAATATCATCTCCGACAATCATGCCCACAAATATCAATACACACTGTCCATCACAGAAAAGCCAACGTGGAGTCAATGGAATTCGTGAAAAGCATATCGGCATGCAGTATAGAACATATAGCCAAGCTACATGATCCAGGAGCAAATAAGAGAATATTCCTTCCTTCAGACCTTCCTTCCCTAATGTTAAGTAACTGAAGAACAAGGTTTCAAAGGCCTTTTCGCCAACTGGTTAAGTTTGAATAATAATAGAAAAACTAATAAATCCTTTGAATTATAGGCATGTACGGAGACAGTGTTTTAAATAACTTTTCGCCAACTGCTATCGTTAAATAGTAGCCTAATACAAAAATAAATAAATCTGTGGAACTGTTGGCATGTGTTCATACAGTGGTCATCTTTCACTGTTTATTTATGCGTGTTGTGAAGAAAAAGATTAGCATCCACCGCTGAAGGCTTCAGAGATGTTCTCTGCTATTGCTAATGCGTGCGTGACCGTGTGTGTATTGCGTATGCGTTGGTAGGTGATGTATAATATTTACAATATGTATATATCAATATAACATATTTCATACAGTAGCCTATGTGTGATCACTGCTCTGCAAGTATATGGGCATAATAAAAGGAGAGAAGCTAAATGAGCCAGAGTCCGACCCGATCCCGATCTGAAGAAAAAAAAAACTGCCCGAGCCGACCGGAATGAATCGCTGTGTCGCGCCTCCTTCGGGACCCGACGGGATTGCAGACCTCTACGATGAATGAATGAATGAGCTACACCACTTGCGCTTTAAAAAGGGGAGGAGTTCGAAATAAACTCTGGGTTTACCAAAGAAAACCTGCTCCCTGTCAGGTTAGATTCACAGAGTAATTTACCACGGTTACTGACTCTGAGTATAAGTAACCTCTCTTTTAGAATAGGGCTTGAGCTGGCCCGTTTCCTTGGGTTTGTCATTCGAGGGCTCCAGAACAGAGATTTGGACTGCTTACCGATCATGGTGTTTGGGGATGTAGAGCTAGTGCTAACACTTGTAGTGAAATCTCTTGGGTCTCTTGAGCCAACACCTCAGATAAATAATCCTCCATGGTCTTCTGTTTTGGGATCGGTAGATGGATAGATCCGTCCTTTGGGCATGGGAGATCCAGGCAGAAGCTCGATGGCGCAGTCCCGTGGCCGGTGAAGGGCAAGTAAGGCTGCCAGATGTCCTGGAACGCCTTGTCTTCCTCTGGAATCTGAACTCGACATAGCGTCTTGGGGCTTACTAATGAAATCGAAATCCCAGATGTGGTCTACTGATAGGGGAGTACAAGTGAGTCTGAAAGGAGGCTTTTTAATTTGTTGGTATCACCCCAGCTTAGAATCTGACTAGAGTTCCAGTCAATGTGGGATTGGTGATGTTATAACCCATTGCGTCCCAGGACGATGTCAGCAGTGGAACCACCGGTACCCAAAAAGAGATTTCCTCTGTGTGCTTGGATCCAACTCAGAGCATAGTTGTGGGGGTGTGATGGCAGATCAGACCCTGACCCAGCGGTTTTCCGAAAATGTTGTGTATCTTCAAGTTCTGACTCTTGCGCCTCCAAGGTAGCTGAAGGTTCTTTTACAGAGAGTAAAGATGCAATTCCCTGCACCTCCGGAGTGTATGAGGGCTTGGCTAAAACAGACAGGGAGAAATCACTATAACATCTACTAGTGAGAGATCCAATGATGTGACAGGAGGTTGAATTGTATTCATCGCAGGTTGGGCAGGACAGATCGCACAGGTGGCTATCATGTGTCCTGCTGCCCTACAATACAGACACAACCAGTTGGTATTGCAGTGAGCTTGTTCTTCATGGAAGAGTCGAGTTTGATGTACTTGCATGCAGTGAGCTGTTGAGATAAGTGCACTGAGTACTGAATTAAACTTCCCAGTCCTACTGTGTCATCATAGATGGTAAGATGCATCCATACAGCTGTTTCCAGCCCCTTTGGATAGACTGAGAGGAGAGCCAAATATTTTCAGCCACTGTTGGTAGCGAGGGTCCTGAACTGAATGGCGTAATCAGCGACTGCAGATCTGCCCTGTCTCAGATGGAGTACTGAACTTGAACAGACAGAGGGTATGCAGATTGACCGAACACTTCTTGAAAGTGCAGTAGAAATGTGTTGAGAGTAGAGATGATAGGACCAATAGATTCCCAAATGTTCTTTGCCGTGTTCAGGACCCTACCGGTCAAGAGAGAGATGACGTTGGCGATCTTGGAAAAGGGGTTGGGTTGAACTGGTTGGGCTTCATTTCAAAGTAGAGTTAACCCTGGAGGATAAACCTGCTGCATTTTTCTGCTGACCCAGAATATCTGTGCGGTGTGGCCTTGGGAGTGGATGTGGGTGTGGGTTTAACCGTGGCGGAGGGTGAAGTGAGTTGCTTGCAGAGGAGATGGACCAGTACACCTGGATATGATGCTCACCACAACAGAAGGTTCAAAGGGTTTGAATCCCAATAGGTGAGTACAACAGGTCAACTGGATAGGAGATAATCCACTTCGTGAGTACAAACAGGTAACATCCACTAGTGAGTATTGAACAAGTAACATCCATGGGTAAGTTCAAACAAACAGGTAACATCCACGGGTAAATGTAGTTTAATTGGTCGGAACTAGTCACAGCATATAAACACCAACTAGACCTGACAAAGAACATCAAACAAAGGTTAGTATAAATACAGTCCAAGGGCGATGAGCTGCAGGTGTTAGTGTAATCATGGGGATGTCTTGTGCAATTGTGTACACCACACCTTCTTCTTTTGGAGCACTCATCACTTGATTAACCACTGGGCTTCACAGGTCATGGATTTTATGGTGGCCTCTTACCCCATAATCACAGAGATATTCCAACAGCCCTTCACCAGTGGTCTATTTTTGACATGGTTATCATGTTGGAATTTACGTCTGTCAGCCATGACCTGCAACCCCTCAATTGCACCTGCAAAGGCAAAACGCTGCCTAGGTTGATGCTCCAAGACCAAGTCATAAATGCTTCCTTCCCTAGGTTGTGGAATTCTCCCTAGCAGGAAGTCTACTACCAAGCATGCCTCATACCAAGCATTAAAAAGTGTGGCAATTCCGGCTCTGATTGGTAAAGCTGACCAGGTCTGTCGTGATTTGTTCCCTGCTTAGAGTGTGTGTGTAAGGATGTCCCAACCATACCATATCAGCGAGCTTCCTTCAGTCTGTTGTGATTGGTTGGTGGCTCGCTCAGTGCACGTGTATTTATAAACTTCTAGCAATAAACAGTAAAAATGGCGTCAAATTCACTTCTCGGTTAAAAACATGCGGATCGATTGAAGTGTAACGGAGGTCTGCAAGTGCATGTGCAAGCATCAATCTTTGTTAGAGATCACATTTTTTTCCAACTATGGCGAGGGAAATTACACCTGGCCGAATGGCGTCAGACCGGTTATGTTAATTAAAAGTAGTAACAGAAAGGTTAGTTTTGCCTTTTTATATTGGACCCGAGTTGGATAATAAAACAAGCAGATTGATCAGGAGACTTTTGCAAACAGGACTTCAGAGGGCGTTTCATAGAAGTGTTCAAGAGGTGTGCACACATACACGCAATATCTGTGTTTTACAGAGAACAGCTTTCACAGCCGTTGTGAAAGTAACGGAAGCTGTTATTTGACCGTAGCTTTTCTTAGAATGTGTTGCTGAATTCTTATGACCAGCCATAGGACTGTGATGAAAGTTAAAGAAGTTTAGCACGTAGCTCAGTAAAATGTTTACAATCTCTGATAACCATACACTCCTTGGGAAGTAGAGGGCTGTAGTCCGATCCAGCTGTTCTCTGTAGTCCTTGAAAAGTGAAGACAATTCACGCTTGACACTGACCTTTGAGCTTTATCATTTTTTATCACTTTTTATCATTTTATTATTTTTTATGCTCTAACCACAACATTACACACTAGCTAAAGGTTGGAAAAGGGATTGCGGGGAACGTGCTCTTTAATATAAAGATCAGCAATGTTGAGGTGCTTTGCATTGACTATTTCTGGATAAAAATCTGGCACATATAGGGCGGGGTATGAGGATGATTCGCGTGTGCACACTTGCAAGAGATCTGTGATTTACCAATCGAATATTGCTCACAGGTGTGCGTATGCACAGCTTTATAAGTCTGAATATTTTTGATTTTAAGACGCAGTCATATTTTTGGAGAAGTCGTTTTGTTATTGTGTTTGTTCCCTTGTGTAACTGCTGTTTGCACCTGGGTCCTCTATTAAAATTCATGACCCATTAGACAGCAAAAGAATTGGACAGCTTCTTGCGGGATTAGAGACTTCGCCCGGGAGTTTGTGGCTGCAGCGGGAGAGACTGAGTTCGGTAAGGCAGAGCTCAAGGTTATTTTTAACTGCTGACTCGGCGAGCCTCTCAAGCGGGCCGAGATGGAGATGTTGAGTTCCCTTTGGTTGGGTGACGTGATGAGGTATGTGGTCAACCAGGATGATCTCTGGCCTTGGCTACCGTCCCGGAGGATCGCGTCCTGGCCACCCTTACTCTGGGGAATCGGCACCACCATCCGCATCATCCTACCCAGTCACCCTCTGTGGCAAGCGGGGGAGGAGAGTGTCCTTGGTGTCCTCTTCAGAGGCATCCCAGCCGGAGCCAGCCGCGGCCTTCACCTCCTTCTGGCAACCAGGCTAGTGGGCAATGGTGAGGGGCGACGTTGAGGGGCGCGGAGTCTTGTGCAGCCGGCGTCCATTCTGGTGTAACCGGTGATCCAGCCGGCATCCAGTGTTATTGTGTTTATTTCTCCACCGAGGGTTTTTGTTTTACCTTTTAATAAAGTTTTCTGTTAACCCCGTAACTGCTGTCTGCACCTGGGTCCTCAATGAAAATTAATGACATAATTAGCTCTCCTTATTTTTCAAAAACATTTACTTAGTAACTTTTAATTTAAGTCAGTGAGTGCAGCTGTGACACGTTAGAGGAGACGTGGCCCTCCTGACTGAGATTGGTTTCTTCCAAAGTTTTTTTCACCATTTATTTATCATTGGAGTTTGGGTTCCTGGCCAAAGTGCCTTGTTGACATGCTCACCGGGAGACAGCATTTTATTATATATTGTTTACTAGAATGATCTTGCTTGTTCTATAAACACCATCCACTTTGCTGTGTTTTAACTTTTGTGTGATTTTCTGTTTTTCTTTATCTCCCGGTGCAAATTTGGGTAACCTGGCACCCCTGTTATATTGTCGGCTCTTTCTGTCCTGGGCCTATAGCAAATTCTCATTCGGGAGCCGCCCCAGCGTGTCGAGTTTTGCTCTCAGGTCGAGGACATACTGAATTTGTTTTTTGCTGTCGGACGGTCCGTCCTCCCAAGCTTCCCTTACGACGTCCGGCACCCCACGGGGCTGACGTCCATAGAGTAGCTTGAAGGGGGAAAACACCTTGGAGGCTTGGGGGTACCCTCGCGGTCAGAATACTTGACCCGTACTGCAACGATGAGACTTCAGCGGGGATGGGGTAATACTTTCTCTTCAGAGGAAAACCCGATGAACTCAATCCAGATTAGCCGTCCTCTGGAGATTTATGCTGAGGAGTTTGTTGAGTTGTGTTATCGGGTGAGTTGGAGCGATCCCTTTTTAAACCGCTTGTTTTTGACTGGTTTGGATGATGATCTGCTCGCCCTCATCATGCTCCCCGACATGGGGGAATATCCGCTAGAGGACCTAGTTAATTTTGTCCTCCAAGCGATGGGTTCCGAATTCCGCGTCGGGGGTACTGATCGGGACTTGTGCGATCATCATCCAGTACCGGTCAAGAGCGGGGGATCGGTTCCAACTCACCCCATGGCCGCTCAGCACTCTTTCAAGAGCCCTCATCACCGTAGAAACCGGTGACGGGTTAAAGGGGACCTACTCGCCGGGCCGGTACCGTCCAGCCTCCCGATGCTCTCGGAGCTGGTCCCGTTTGGTCTTCCAGAGCCCCTCTAGCCGGTCCCGTCCGGCCTTCCAGAGCCCCTCCAGCCGGTCCCATCCGGCCACCCTGTGGTTTCCGATCCGTTCCGAGCCACCAAAGCCTGCTCCCTGGTTGCTGAAGTCTTGAATCCCTGTGGCCTCTAAGCCTTCTGAGCCAGCCTTCCAGAGCCCCTCCAGCCGGTCCCTTCCGGCCTTCCAGAGGCCCTCCAGCCGGTCCCGTCTGGCCTTCCAGAGGCCCTCCTGCTGGTCCCGTCCGGCACTCCAGTGGTCTCCGAGCGGCCGTCACCCTCCAGGCTCCCGAGCACCTGTCACCCTCCTGGAGGCTTCCTGTCTCCTGTGCCCTGTCCCTTGTATCCCGCACGAGCCTCCAGGACTGCCAACCCCCCTCCCCAGTTGTTGTTCGTAGGCGCGAGGACGCGCCTTCTGGGAAGGGGGAGTACTATAACACTCCTTTTTGCCCCTTCCCTTGTTTTCCCCATTTTCCTTCATGGACTGCTGTTTGCACACACTCCCTCATCATTGACTATCTTCACCTGTTCTTCATTATTAGTTAATCCCCAGCACCTGTTGATCCCTTGTTCTCTGTTGTATTTAAGTATTTAGTATTGTATTGTAAACCTGGTTGTGTCTCCCATGTTCTCCTGCCTATGTGTTGTCATGTACCCCTCGATAAGACCTTTTGGTTTGATTGTATTCTTAATTTTCTTTGTCCAAAGTAAGTTGTAGGCACGTTCGATTGAGCTGAGGATTTGCATGTTCAGTACAAACTTCCGCTCTCGTCTTTTAAATACAAACGTATGCTGCTTTGCCGTAAGCAAAGCACACAAAAATACGACAGACTCGCAATGGTTTCCCTCCACGTAAATCTTTAGTAAAAGGCGAAAGATTTAAGCGTAGATGAAGAAAAACTCAAGCTATACCTACCAACACTTGAACCGGAGCACTCACCATTTAACACCTTCATGTTTAAACATTTTACATTTACATTTAGGCATTTAGCAGACGCTTTTATCCAAAGCGACTTACATTGCTTTATCCTATTCATTTTACATAGGTATTTGCAATCCCCTGGGATCGAACCCACAACCATGCGTTGTTAACGCAATGCTCTTACCACTGAGCTACAGGAAAGCTGAGGGTGGTTTAAAGAGGGTGATCTCTGGTGAACGCTCCCCAGAACATTGCAATTAGGAAAAGCGAAAGAAAGTCAGCACAAGAATGCAGTGCTTCACACAAGCCTATGGTGGCGTTCCGTCGTGGGGTGGAGTCTGAAGTGCTACCATCGTTTTTCCTTAGGATCGAGTCTTTCTTACTTTATACTGCACAAGGAATGACCTAGGCTCTGCAAAAACCAACAAAGCCGCCCTTCAAAATACACAAGAAGCCTTGATTCAACAGTTGCAGTTTGACAGGCGATGACTACACATTCCAACCGTTAAAGAGATGCATTTAACAGCACTCTCTCTATCTATCTCACAAGAATGCGCTGGCTGGGAAACGAACCTGGGTCAACTGCTTGGAAGGCAGCTATGCTCACCACTATACCACCAACGCATTCAAATTGGAGCTGGCTTGCTTGATTTCCAAATCTACTGAATACAGTGCTGTTAGACAACGCGACGATCAGCAGGCATATAAAGGAAAACTTTAACTATGTGTTTGTCTTATTAAAAATCCCTGTAGATTATTCCTGTTGCGTCTCCGTTCGTCTACATCCATGACACCAAACAGCACAGTGACTACTTTTCTCTATTAAAACAGGCTGAATGACTGATTACAAGAGTGGATACATGTGTGATATAATTAAAGAAACTCATTAGTTTGAAATATCACAATTATCAAATTATGTATTATCTTTTATAAGGGGTACCAACAAATGTGTCCAGACCATTTTAGAATGTCTTTGTAGAATAAGCAATAATTCATCTCTTTCCACAGCTTCGTTGCATTATTTGTTGACATACCAAAGGCATTTTAGTATACATGATATAATAGATTTTAATTTCATTACTCTTCAGGAGGATTGAAGCATTATTTCAATGAGCTGTAAGGGAAGGAACAAATTTGAGCACGTTCTTTATATTTATGTGTGTGTATGCGTATGTACAGTATATAAAACAAATTCCCTGTTCTTTTGTCACAGCTATCATGTTGTCTAAATTACAATCTAAATAATAAATTTGAAATTGTTACATTTGCGACATACATTGTTACAACATAAAATGTTAATTGTTTAATTGAGTAAATATTTTGGGCAGCTTTTACACTACAGGACAACTATGTCACATGACAACGCAAACATGGCAGATAAATTCTATAGGCCTACTACACATGCTAATCATATCATACATGAACAATCCGTAAAGGTGCATGAATGTTTTATTACTGCCACAGTATAAACTCTAAAATGAAAAGTTTGCCAAATCCCCCAGCAAACTTCTGATCATCATCACTGTAACAATTTCTTTTAAGGTGCTCTTGTAACACACGTTACATGTATTTACTATAGATTATGCATACTTACATTTAATAAACCCTAAACCACACACCCTAAACTTAACCCTACAGTTGGTGAATTTTCACCTTATTAATATGGGAGAATTAAGGGTAGCTCCGCTCTTTGATGTACATGGCAGAACTGTATTTTGCATGTGCAAAGAATCTAAGAATCCTATATCATAAAGTTTAATAGTCATGATTCCTGTTATAATCCCTGAATATGTCAGAACACAGATAGGTTGTTGTTGTAACATGGCGCCAATTCTATTACAATACAAATGCTAGCACAAAGTCATAAATGCTATGTGCATGTATTTACTGAGTCTTCACATAGTATAGTACACTAAACAAGTGCCGTTTATTTGGAATGAATGGGAAACCCAGAAAAAAGCCTCTGCAATAATGACGGTGTTAATATGTAAGACTCAGTGAGACTTACAATATTTATCTACTTTATAGGAGGATGTAACTGGAAACGTGTACAAAATGGGAATACTGAATAAATCTTGACAGTATACATCCACATACATTTACATTTGATTATTTACAAGACGCTTAAATTCAAAGGGACATAAAAATATGAAAACATATATACCATACATGATTCCTCGCTAAGTGAATAAATGTAAATCTAACATTAATTGTAGTCGAAATAATTAAAGTGTTTCATAAACAACCCCAGAGAATTGAACAGGTGTTTGGCGCCATCATATGGGCAGACGTAGTATATACCTCAATCAGTCCTCAATCAGAATATATAAAAGCATTTAGAACGGAATAGAACAAAAAAATAACTTAATCGACATTCTACACCGTAAAACAAAACGAGAATAATTGACTGAACACTGTACGGTTAGTCTTATGTTAAATATGCAGTAGGTATATTTACTCTGTGTTCCGAATAACTCGCCGACTTAGACCATTGGATTCACTGCAGAATGATCACATCAATACCGCAAACGATTTGAGAACTGGTTCTGCATTATTTTCAAGAAATAAATATTAAGGTTCTATAGGAGAGACTCACTACGGTTTAGAACTTGATTCCGTTCGATCTGTTCTATCAATTCGAATGCAAAAAAATATCCTAGATAAATTCAATTGCACTTGTAATTATAAGAACTACAACTCTATTTTCTGGATATCCCAGAGCCTTTATTTATACGCTTTATACTGACAGTATATATTGGCATTTCAGTTTATTAATGTGCCTTGAAGACCCACTAAGAAATACAGACAACGAACTAAAACATTTAACGCTTTGTGTGTGAGTGTGTTTGAGGGAGAGAGAGAGAGATACAGAGAGAGAGGTCAGAGAGAGAGGTCACACACTCCTGAGCTCCTGCAACAAACATATTTTACTACTGGATTAACTTGAACTTCCTTGGATATTTTTACAAAGAAGACATACACAAACCTTCATTGACAGAACCAGTTGCTTTTTGAATCAAACTTTTTCACTTAATCTGGATTTCTGGAACAATATATCAGAAAAGGACACAAAGGACACCAACCCAACAATCCTGCTCTACAAACAAACCAAAAATAACAAGAGGACTAGATTATCAATGACTATCTGCAACCAGGTACCAAAGTAAGTACTTTATCAACACTCTGTGCCAAATACTCGACAATAACTACAATCAAACAAACAAAAAAAGCAAAAGAAAAGAAAAGAAAGTTAAAGTTTTACTCAAATAGACAATAGTGTTACTGAGGCAGCAAACTCTGCTCGACCACACGCCCCACGCCTCAGAGGTGTGAATTGGAAGGTGAGACAACGACTGAGCCAAACAAAGGAGATTCCTCAACCAACGCCCACACAGGTGTGAACGGCCCATTTCACCATGGATGCACAACCCCAATGTGTGGAGGCCATTCCTCTACACTACCCAAAAGAGGTTACAAATGAAACAGCAAGGAAAGTCTACAAAAACAAAAGACTCACAGAAAACTCAGAAACTTTATTCGCAGACCTTCATAAAGATGGTTCCATCAGTAACCTGATTTTCTACACCAACCGACCTCATTCATGGCACAAAGCCATCATCGCAGAATTCCCAAACGCTGAAAGAAAAGGCATCTGTGGGGGTTTCCAGCTAAAAATCAAAAATGAGGATGATGTAACAACGATCAATGTTAACATCTACAAAACAACAGGGATAGTTGTAGTGAAAAGCACTCAAGGACTATTCGAACAAAACTTCCTCAGTATCAAAGGAAGATTACAGCTGGAACCCAACAATGAGCAACCCACCACAGAGGAATCAGACAGAACCCCAGTTTCTGATGAGCAGCAAGAACAAAGAGATCTTCCTAACGCAGAACAAACAAAGGAGCTCCATTCACACTGCTACTGTACTGACATGAGAGAGAGATTCACAGCCCTGGAGGGGGAGCTAGTACAGCTCAAAGAAATTACCCTTTCTCTTCAAACCATACAGACCTCAGACCAATCTGGCAACAACCCCACAGCCAAGCAAAAAGAGGGAGACAACATCAGGAAAGAACTGTCTTCACTTCAGGCCGAAGTGAAGCAGCTAGTGCAAGAGAGGGAGAGGCTCAAGGTTCAGCTGGCTTCACTGGAAACCCAGCTCACACAGCAGACAGAGAGTCACTGGACCCAGCTAACTGCTTTAAGAGAGGAGATAAGAGAACTTAAGCCTGATAAAGATACCCATCTCACAGCCCTCAACTCCAAAAATGGTACAGAACAACAGGTCACCCTTCAAACGGACCCGAGCTCACAGACCTCAGTGTCACAACCCAGCCAAAACCGTCCATCTTCACCAAACCCTTTGCCCAGTACAGAACAACGCGATGAACCTGACAACGCTCCAACACCCACAGAGGATGCACAGAAAACAGATATCGTCCTTCTGATAGACTCAAATGGGAAATTTATAGACGAAAAAAAGCTCTTCCCCAAACAAAGGGTGGCCAAACTCTGGTGCCCAAACACGCACAGTGCCCTCAGACTACTGAACGAGGACAACCTAGGATCACCCAGCCACATAATAATCCACACTGGCACAAACGACCTGAGAGCACAACAAGAAAGAGTGGCCACAGCACTAGAGAGGGTAATCGAAAAAGCTACAACCACCTTCCCAAATGCCAAAATCACCATCTCGACACTGCTACCACGGAAAGACTTCCACCCAGACACAATTCAACAGATAAACGCAAATCTCTCTAGAACTTGTGCACTCAAACCTCAAGTGCACCTGGCACATCATCCCACCTTGGACCTCACATGCCTCTATGACCATGTACACCTATACAGAGCATCTGTCCCCATCTTTGCAAAGAAATTAAAAGATGTTGCTCTTAACCGCAGCACCAACAACCCCCCTAGAAACAACAGAGCAAGGCAGCACCTACCCAGACCATGGATGAACCACACCGCACCTTCAAACAACAGCCAAAGACAGGGACCCCTTTCCTGCCAAAACAACAGCCAACAGACCAGAGCACCACCGCTGCTGCCTACACCCCCCACCCGGCATATGCAACAGAACTCCAGCAGCCTAAGCTATGCCCAGACAGTGAGCAGAAACTCCACACCGACATCTGCGCAAGCTCCAACAGCCGAGCTAAAAGACATCCATCAGATGCTGAACCTGATCTGCTCACACCTTCTGTCTCAAGACAAAATCTGCAATAAATAAATAAATACCTTATGGATAACAAAGCATTTACCATATCATGTTGGAATATTCAAGGCCTGAGGTCATCTGCTTTTGGACTGAAAAGCAAAAACATAGACTTCAGCTCTGAAACAAAAAACTCAGACATCCTCATCCTACAGGAGACATGGAGTAGAGGAGACGGACCCACTGGTCGCCCTACAAACTACAGAGAATTCATCATTCCATCCGTCAAACTACCTGGCGTCACACAGGGAAGAGACTCAGGCGGAATGCTGATCTGGCATAAGTCCGAATACGCCCACTCAATAAAAATGATTAAAACTGGCCAGTTTTACACATGGATAGAAATCAACAAGACCATCACTTCAACAGATAAGAATATCTTCCTGTGTGCAACCTACATCCCCCCAGCAGAGTCACCCTACTTCAATGAGGACAGTTTCACGATCCTGGAAGAGGAGATCAACTCCTTCCAGTCACAGGGCAACGTTCTGATCTGCGGAGACCTAAATGCCAGGACAGGCGAAGAATCAGACTCGGTCCACTCCAAGGGAGACAAACACATTCCAGGAGGAGATGTCCTTCCCACACCTACTCACACACAAAGACTAAACTACGATAAAACAACAAACAAAAATGGATTAAGACTTCTCCATCTTTGTCGCACACTGGGTCTGTGCATGGTCAACGGTAGACTACGAGGAGATTCATATGGTAGGTACACCTATAGTTCTAAGCTGGGTAACAGTACGGTAGACTATTTCATAACGGATCTGAATCCTAACTCCCTCAGAGCGTTCACAGTCAGCCCACCATCCCCATTGTCAGATCACAGTAAAATCACTCTCTACCTCAATAGATCCAAACCTAACACAGAGGCATCAAAACAAACTCACCTCCATACCCTAAAACAAACATTCAGGTGGAAACAAAATTGCGAAGATACATACAAAAGCATAACTCGTGAACCAAAAATTCAAAACCTACTGAATAAATTCCTAGATACCCCATTTCCACACAATAACGAAGGTGTAAATTTAGCAGTAGACAGGATTAACCAAATTTTTACAATATCTGCAACGCTATCTAACCTAAAAACCACTAACACAAAACCAAACAAAAAGCCTGTAAAGGAGAAATGGTTTGATAAGGAGTGTAAAAACCTTAGAAAAGAAGTAAGAATTCTATCAAATCAGAAACACAGAGATGCTGACAATGTAAACACACGCCAACTCTACCATGAAAAAGTTAAACAATATAAGGACACACTAAGGAAGAAAAAGAAACAAGATACACAAAACCAGTTAAAAGCAATTGAAGAATCTCTAGAAACAAATCGCTTCTGGGAACATTGGAACACACTTAACAAATCCCACCATGAAGATCTTCCCATTCAGAACGGAGACGTATGGATAAAGCACTTCTCAAACCTCTTTAGTAAAATAACCAAGAATCAAGAACAAACTAACCTACACAACAAACTAGGCACTCTGGAGTCAACAATTAAAGATTACCAAAACCCTTTAGACTATCCAATTACACTCGCTGAGCTAGGCCAGAATATACCAAAACTTAAATCCCAAAAAGCAAGTGGTATCGACGGTATCCTAAACGAGATGATTAAATACGCAGACCAAAAACTTACACTCGCCATCCTCAAACTGTTTAATATCATCTTAAGTACAGGTATATTTCCCACAATCTGGAACCAAGGTCTCATAACTCCAATCCATAAAAGTGGAGACAAATTCGACCCTAATAATTACCGCGGAATATGTGTAAACAGCAACCTAGGTAAACTCCTCTGTAACATTCTTAACAGCAGACTTCTCCAATATCTAAACAACCAAAACATCCTGAGAAAATGCCAAATTGGTTTCCAACCCAAATACCGCACATCCGATCATATATACACTCTTCGTACCTTAATTGACAAAGAAACAAACCAAAAGAAAAGAAAGCTCTACTCATGCTTTGTTGACTTCAAAAAAGCTTTTGACTCAATCTGGCATGAGGGACTTTTTCTTCAGTTGATTCAATGTGGCATCGGAGGAAAAACCTACGACATCATCAAATCAATGTACACCAATAACACATTTGCAGTTAAAATTGGCAACAAGCACACAGACTTTCTCTCCCAGAGTCGTGGAGTGAGACAGGGCTGTAGTCTAAGTCCTACACTATTTAACATTTACATGAATGAACTAGCTGGAGCTCTAGAACAGTCACCAGCACCTGGTCCGACCTTACAAGACACCGAAGTGAAATGCCTCCTGTTTGCAGACGATCTGGTGCTGCTGTCACCCACAAAAGAGGGTCTACAGCAACATCTGGACACCCTGCACACTTTCTGCCAAACCTGGGCCCTATCGGTTAACCTTAAAAAGACTCGAGTCATGATATTCCAAAAAAAGCAAAGCAGCCAAAACCAACATAACCGTTTCAAACTAAACAACGTGCCCCTAGAACACACCAAGAACTACACATATCTTGGTATAAACATAAGTAACACCGGAAACTTAAACAAGGCTGTAAATGACCTGAGAGACAAGGCACGAAGAGCCTTTTACGCAATCAAAAAGAATATCAAAATTGACATCCCAACCGTAATCTGGCTGAAAATAATACAATCAATTATAGAACCGATCGCGCTGTATGGAAGTGAGGTTTGGGGTCCTCTCGCCAACCAAGAGTTCAGCAGATGGGACAAACACCCAATAGAGATTCTGCAAACAGAAATGTGTAAAAACATTCTACGGGTACAGAGAAAAACTCCAAACAACGCCTGCAGAGCAGAATTAGGACTGTATCCTCTAATCATTAAAATACAAAAAAGAGCTTTAAAATTCTACACGCACCTTAAGAACAGCGACACAGACACACTCCATCACAAAGCCTTAAGCCATCAAGAGCTGAGCCCAGAGAGAAACCCCTTCATCCAACTGATCTCACAACTAACTCTACAACCCCAAACATGCCCAAGACAACCCCAAACCCCAGCCAGACTAAACCAAATGATCAAAAGACAAAAAGAGAAATATCTCCAACACTGGACAGAAGCAACAGCTCAGCAAAGTAAACTGGAATGCTATCTGTCGCTAAAGAGAGAATATAAAGTGTCAGAATACCTCATAAGCGTATCAGATCCTAAACTAAGAAAAGTGTTGAGCATGTACAGACTCAGTGATCACCAGCTCACTGTAGAGACGGGCAGACACAGACAAACATGGACACCGAGAGAAGAGCGACTGTGTCCACACTGCACACACAATCAAGTGGAAACAGAGCTGCACTTTCTCCTCTCCTGTCCCAACTACACACACATCAGAGAAACATTCTTCCCCCAGTTTACAAACTTACACAAAGACTTTGACCAGTTTCAACAAAAGGACAAGATCTCATACATACTGGGAGAAAACTCAAGAAGCTCAAACCTGGCCGCAAGATATGTCAAGTCCTGCCACGAGCAAAGAACAAGCAGCACAACACAAAACAACACTGACAGAACAACACACACAAACTGACACTATCACCCTCATTGAGAACTTTAATTAAAGCTCTTTTTCTGTTTATATTGAGATGTTTATATATATATATTTTTACTTATAGACTTTTAATTTTATTCCATCTTATTTTTTATCTTAATCTGTATTGGTGCATGTTTATATTTAATCTTGTGCTTTGGCAATGTAAATTTTCTTTTATCATGCCAATAAAGCTCCTTTGAATCTTGAATCTTGAATCTTGAGAGAGAGAGAGGGAGAGGGAGAGGGAGAGAGAGAGAGAGGGAGAGGGAGAGGGAGAGGGAGAGGGAGAGAGAGAGAGGCGGTTTGTCTCTGTAGGGACACCGTATGTTGTTCCTTCAGAGCAAACACGAGGATCTTTTTTAGCAAGTTTATAGCGGATTGCCTAGCGTTGAACGACAATGCAGCCAGTGATACAGATTAATCAAGGTGCATTGTAAAGTAATTTGTCGTATTCTTTATTAGATTAGATTAAATTTGATTAAGTTTGTCTTTAAATGCTGTTTTCTTTTACCTCACAGAAGACAACAAATGGGACATTCGCCATAAAGTGTGGGATTACATTGAGAACAAAAATCTGGCAAATTTCCCTCGACCTGTACACAACAGAATTCCCAACTTTAAGGTACTCTGAATAGTCGTCTCCGTTTTTACTACAATGAGTCGTTTTTCAAATGTGGCTTTTTTAGAAAGTTACAACGAGGATAACTAAAGACGACATATTTCTCTTTATTTGCCATTAAATTGTATTTCTGTTGATTTTATCTTTTCAGTTGAGATAATGCTCTAATAAGTGCTTTGGAATAAATGTTTAGGATGCAAGTCATGCTTGTAACAGACTCACAGATCTGCACAAGTTCAGGTCCAGCAGAATGGTTAAAGTGAACCCGGACAGACCTCAGGAGCAGTCACGCTTCATTACTTTATTTGTAAGTCCAGTTAAAATCTAATCCAAAGTCAACCTTCTTTGTAGGGGGCTCTGGAGGCCTGTAGTGTGTTGTCAAACTTGGAGGCCTTTACAAAAACCACTGCGGTAAAGGTGGATCCTGATAAACCACTAGAAGGGGTTCGATTAGCTGCTCTGCAGGTATATTGTTTGGATCTGTTAACAAACGTAGAATGCAAGGTTATTTTGTGTTCATAAATTTAACATAGCCTAGCCAGCCTTCACCATATTTTGTTGTTTCATATAGTTCTCTCTTAATGCATATCCTGTTGACTCAAAGTGGGTCAAATATAAGCAAGGGATAATCCATGGCTAGCCGTGCATTGAAGGATTTTAATGCAAGATGTGGAGGCCAAGAACCACCAGACTAAGGGCTAAGGGGGGTTTTGAATGTAATACCAATGCAAGGCTAGCCGTGGATTATTCTGATTATACCATGATCATTTGCAAAGTAAAAGCAGTTATTAGTGTTTGATCAGACAGGTGAAATTGACTGTTATTTTTGTCAGTAAATTTCAAATGTTGATCAAACTGACTGGAACTACCAGTGCAATCAACTGTTTTAATGCACACCTTCCAGCCAATCAGAATCAAGTATTTGGAAAAATATCGCTCTCACGAACCTTCTCTGGATCAGTTCCACATTTGTGGAATGATCTGCCTTCTGCTTTAAGATCAGCAGATTCTGTAGCCATCTTTAAGAATCGGCTGAAAAACACATCTCTTCCGTCTGCACCTGACTGATCATTTCTGATTTCTTTATCTTTTCTACAATATCCAAAAAACAAACATGCATTCTTATTTAAACTTCGATAAACTAAACTTTGTTGTGTACACTGTAGTAGGCTTTGTCAGACATTTTTTCATTGCTCTTATGCTTTTGTTGTCCTAATGTTTGACCCAATTGCTTCCATTCTTTACCCAGCTTGTAAGTCGTTTTGGATAAAAGCGTCTGCTAAATGTAAATGTATTTTAACAGACCATGGTGTAATCGAAGGCAATACGATTTATGCTTTGTGCTTTTGTCCAAAGTGACGGTGCTATACATTTTATCAGGATGTGTGTTCTCCATGATCTTTGCACCACAAATGCAATGTTCAAAACCAGTTGGGCTACTCAATCACAATTAATTCATATCCCATTTTATGTTCAAATACAGGCAAGAAAAACATTGCTTGTTCCAACACCTCGTCTGAAAACAGGACTGTTTAACAAGATTGTTCCTCCAAAAGGCGCAACCAAACAAGTATTGCATGTTTGTTCAACTTCACAGGTAACTTCATTACACATGCATGCTTTCTCTGAGGTTAGATGATCTGTAGCAGGGATCTCCAACCCTGCTTCAGCACATCTGGCTGTAAACAGCCACCCTGAACACCTTGATTAGCTGCTTCAGCTGTGTTTCATTGGGGTTGGAGCTGCAGTCTGCAGGATGATATAATCCTCTAGGAACACGGTTGGAGATCCCTGATATTCAGTTGAGGTTTTAATCAAAATTCTCTGTGATTTCAGGGCATTAAAGAGTTCGGTGTCCCTGTTGGTTTGGAAGACAGTGTTCAGGTGAATCTTGTCGTGATTGGATCTGTTGCTGTATCTGAAAATGGTAAATCTCACTATATCTGTCCTATGTCCCAGATGTTCCTAGGTTATGGAAACAATAACACTTTTTTTTATAACATATATTTATGTGGCTAAGGCCCCGATGTCCACTAGAGCTAGCAGAGTTAGTGATATGGGGACCTCTGCGAGCGTAAACCCGCCAGCCAAGCGTTCACGGGGCCGCTCGCACCCCGCCTCGCTCATCTGATCGTTCAACCAACCGACGGTGGCAAACTGTCCGGATCCTCAGCCACTTATTTGGAAACGATGCATGACGATGATGAGATGTCGCTTGCAGCATCAGAGGGAGACTTGTTGGCATTCGATGCTGAATACTCCGAGCTCCCCCTCAAGGGTTGATGAGCTCAGGAGGAAGCAGATGTTGAGATGTCACGGTGCACCTGTGCCCGCTGACGGCTGCCACCTGGAGGAATCGGCCACGCCTACCGTCTAAAGTGTGTAAGACTTTGGCATCACTGGTGTAGGCCAGGCTGCCTCCTCTCTTCAGGCCATGGCCGTCCTGCAGCCCCACCAGGCCAAAGCGTAAAGAGAGCTCCACGAGGGTAGGGCCGACCCGGGTACTATGCAGGATCTCCATGCCGCAACTGACCTCGCCCTACGGGCGACCAAGCTGACAGCACGGGCCCTGGGTCGGACGATGTCCACGCTAGGGAGAGGAAGTCAAGTGGGAACCTCCACCTCGCATCAACCTTCCCACAAGAAGCGCCCCTGATGGGAAGACCCCATGGAGAACAATATCGGGTCCGACCATCACAGCCACACCTCTGAGCGGTTGGTGTGAGAGGGTTCCTGCCTCATCTCCACGCCGTGCCCATCTCAGGGCCTGGCACCCACTTACACACAAAGAGAGTTTCCGTTCTCCCTGGGTGTCCCTTGCAGCCAATTTCACACTCCACTGGACTGTGTTTGGCAACCCAACCTTACGTCTTGGCTAGACGTAAGGTTGAATAGAGATTAAAGTCGCCACCACTCTCAAACTGTCAGTGAGTGCAGCTGTTCCGCCAGGAACCTTCACAAGCTGCCGTTCAGGATGCTCATGCAGAGGCGCATCCTGACATCCATTAGGTGTCAGGATTTGTTTGTGGCAATCGACCTGAAGGACGCTTACTTTCATAACTCGATCCTCCCTCAACACCGGCCGTTCCTACAGTTCGCGTTCGAGGGGCGGGCATATCAGTACAGAGTCCTCCCTTTTGGTCTGTCCCTGTCCCCACGGGTCTTCACGAAGATCGTGGAAGCCGCCCTGAGGGGAGAAAGATGTTCGGGTACTGAACTATCTCGACGACAGGGTTATCACCGGCGCACCGGCAGCAGGCGCATGGTGATAACGCCCTTCTGCTGACGTACCCTAACCCCCTTGTCTTCCATGACCTTTCTCCGGACTGGGGTCCCTCTTGGGCAGGTTACGAGGCATGTCGTAGTGACGACGGACGCCTCCCTGCAGAGGCGGGGTACAGTGTGCAACGGGCACGCATTGCCGGGGTGTTGGACGAGCCTATGCACTGGCATATCAATTACTAAGAGCTGTGGGCTGTGCCACCTGCAATGAGGAGGCTACGGCCACTCTTGCAAAACAAGCATGTGCTAGTCCGCCCAGACATCACTACAGCATTTGCGTACATCAATCGTCAGGTTGGCGCACACTCACGACAGCTGACACGACTTACCCGACGCCTCCTCCTGTGGAGTCAACAGGTGATCCGCTCACTGCGGTCCACACACATCCCAGGCAAACTGAACCAGACAACCAATGCGCTTTCTCGTCAGTATACGCCTCGTGGAGAGTTGCGACTCCACCCCCACGCAGTCCAAGGGAAGAGGAGCACAAAGTGTTATTGGTTGCGCCACACTGGCCCAACCGCACTTGGTTGTCAGAGCTGATGCTCTTGACAACAATCCCCCCTGGCCCATTCCCCTGACGGAGAACTTGCTCTCTCAGGGGAAGGGCACGTTCTGTCATCCCAGACCAGACCTCTGGAGCCTCCATGTCTGGTCTCTAGACGGGAGGAGGAGATCCTGACTAGGGTACCCCCTCTGTGGCGGAGACCATCACCCAGGCTAGGGCCCCATCTACTAGGCTGTTACACACCTTTAGATGGCGCCTCTTCTCGTCCTGGTGTCTCTCTCAACGAGAAGACCAATGGAGACGCTCGATCGGGATCGTGTTGTCCCTCTTAAGAGACTAAGGGGCGCGAGAAGGCGCAATCCGCCTCGTCTCTGCTCCATACCCTCTTGGAACCTTGATGCTACGCCCGACGCCTTCGCATGGTTTTACAGCCTTCGTGTAAACCCGGTGTCAGCCCACAACCTGCGTGGCAACATGTAGGACTACCATCCGGCGGGGCGTATGCCTGCGAAAGCACCTCCCACCCTCCAGCAGGTTGGGTCAGTGTGCTATCTACATCGTTTCTTACCCAATCACATGGTTAAGAACAGTAATTTCATCCATCACTAAGCAAGCACCCCCTACTCAGTCCGCATGTTCCATGCGATCTCCCCTAAGGGCGAGACCATATCTAAATCCCCTGTGTTCCTCCCCCCGGGTGGGAAGTGGCCTCTGCAGCGCATCCCTTATTAAGGAAGTCACGCTCACCCAGTGTAAACCTGATCCAGACAGGCTCTCGCCAGTAGAGAGCTAAGACCTCCGTCCATGAAAGGTTACCGGTCAGGGTGTTCCCATCTTTCTCCAAGAAATCACTAGGACCCCCCGACCATCACAACGGAAAGTTTCCCCGAAAGCCTCGTACTGACACGCCCAGGCCTGCTACCGTCGCTTCACTAGAGATTGTGACACATTCCTGGTCTGTTACGTGTGTAACCTCAGTTCCCTGATGGAGGGAACGAGACGTTGTGTCCCTTATACCACAACACTTATCGTCCTCTGCTGCAGTCGTGAGAGGCTCTCAGGCTCTTCAGAACAAAAGGTCAATGAATAATGCACGCCGTCTTCCTTTCATCGGCATGCAAATTTCATTCGCCAAATTTCATTGGCCTCTTCTATAATAGACAGAGTTGATAGGTTCTCAAGGGCGAACCCCATCTGTCGGCTCGTACAATGTCTTGTTCCCTCCATCAGGGAACTGAGGTTACAGATGTAACCGAGACGTTTTTACAGTGTTACAAATTAAAGCAAAATGGAAGGCTTCGTTTTATGTTCTTACGATGATTTTTTGTGTATTAAACTTTCCTCATGTTCACAACACGTAACATCAAATATAATTTCACATACTATTCGCCTGTCTTTCGTTCTTGTGGTGAATGGATTTGAAATGATTCAGCGATGTCTCAAATATTCCACAGATATATTAAGTTTCCTTAACTCCTCCTCGGTTAAGTTTCGTTTTAAACGTCTCCTATATCAAATTGTTCGTCCGCGGGTTCAAGAAATCAGTAACCGCAAACAGCAACTCGGAGTAATGCGTGCACGTTGTGTGTGTGTTTGTGTAAACTGGTTAATGAGGATCTGGAGTCTGCACGTCCGCGGCAGCGGGAAACATCAGTGACATGTGAGTGACCCACGCACTGATGCGCAGTTGTCTTTCAAACACCGCCTGCACTGGTGGCAGGCTGGTGCTTCTTCTCGTTTTTCCAGATGAACTGAAAACTAGAAGAAATTCCAATGGTCGCACATGGGCGAGTACTTGCAAAAAATTAACGCACTGTCTTGATAACTGGTCGCAAAATGCGACCATTTAGTCGCAGTCTGGAGCCCTGCATTAATTTTAGTGATTGAGACAAGGTGAGAAATGTGAATAATATTTAACGTTTTTACAACTATATTAACAGACCGTTTACAACTGTTAGTGCTGTTTAAGTGCTCATTTGACTAAAACATATCTGTAACGAGATTCAAAGTAGGGAAGGAAGGAGACGGGAACCGGCAAACATTTAAACATTGTAATAAAAATAATAACAGCCGGCGGCCCCTCACGGACGACTGCCGGCTAACAAACAAACCAAAACATAACAGCCGGCGGCCCCTCACGGACGACCGCCGGCGAACAACAACACAGTAAAACATAAATACATACACAAACATGTTCGGGCCCGGTCCTCTCTCTTCGAAGGTTCGGTCGCTCGTTCTCTTATATGCTCTCATCTCCTCCGTGATTCGAGCCCGGTGTGTGCACAGCTGGTGCTAATTCACAATTACTCACTGGCGCGAACCACGGTCTCGCCCCGCCTACTCTACTACGATATCTTATTAAGACCCTTTTTTATAGCGAAAAATTGGTTCTGAAGTGAGTGAGTGAGTGAACAATCTTTTGTAAAAAAGCTATTTTTGCTGTATTGTCATTTCACAATTTTCATGTCCGTAGAATTTGTTTACCTACTTTTTAAATAAAAATAAACAGAATTCTATTGTCTCAGTGGTTAAAAATAAAACATGAGGCAATTAAAATTGGGATTGGGATGCATGGAGAGAGCTAACTAAATAAAGCTTTTTGTTGCTACCTAGACTAATACTGTTTACCTCAATATAATTTATAACGTAATATATTCCATACTGTAACACAACTAAACTTGCTTTAAACCCCTGTAAAATGCAATTGAACCTTAATAAAACTTTGTTACCTAAAAATCTAATTTATCTAGTTTTGCAATATTATCAGGTTACAGAATTGGAAAAGGTGAGGGTTTCGCCGACATGGAATATGCTATGATGGCATGCATGGGAGCTGTGTGTGACTCCACCGTGATCGTCACTATCGTTCATGACTGCCAGGTTAGCAATGTAACTTTAACCGGTCATAAATCATAAAAGTTATTACTTTATAAAACAATAACAGTTTTACTTTATAAAACAATAACAGTTTTAACATCTAAACCAAGTATTACAGTGATAATGATGTGTTTGCCTAATTTCTTAAGGTCATGGACATTCCAGAGAAACTCATTGAAGATCATGACCTCACAGTTGACTTTATTCTAACACCTACGAGAATCATCCAAACTGAATGTAAACGGCCAAAACCTCAGGGCATCATTTGGTCAAAGGTATAGTTGTTGTGTACTCTTTCTTTCACTATGAGAAATAGCACACCCTCGCGTTATCATGGTGTGGGATGAAGTACTATGAATACAATATTAATAATTGTGGTTTTAAATTTTAGGTCAGAATAAATGGTAACTCCTTTAGAAGTGATTAAAATGATGCCTCTTTGTTGTAGGATCAGAGCACAGTTACAGTCAAGACCACCTAAACCAAGATAAAAACTGAAACCAATCAAGCCGTGGAAACGCTGTTTTTTTACCCAAACAAGTGATTTACTTACAAAAATAACGTTTACTCAAAAAAGCTTATATTCCGATAACGCATTAATAATATGATTCTAAATGTGACGGAACAAACTAAAAAGTACATATTATCATGGGCAAACCAAATGGACAAATACTGAATTGTAAATCTGTACTGGAGAATTGCTTTTTAATTCGTATTCATTAAAGATATAGTTTGTAACAATTATGCAGTAAAATATCCAAAAATCACTAGGCCAGTGTTATATATTTTGTTCAGCTGAGTACTTACAATATCTCAAAAGTTTCCAACTACTTGTAAATCCTGAGAAAATTGCCATTCTAAACAGTGACACGGGGCTGTGGAGTCGCCTGGGAATGAGAATTATCCCACAACGGACTAAGAAAAATTTTGACAAAACAGTTTTGTTTGTTCGAAAAGAACTTTCCAAAACCTGTACAATCGCTGGGGCAATGTATCAAGCATAGAAATACTACGTAATATGACCGGCTCGTTTTTTGACAAGTTAAACAATTTTGTTTAATATTGTTAACAAAAATAAAGAAACGTGTATAAATGGTGTCGTTTTATGGACAAGGAAAGAAAAGATGAGGAGAATGTGAAAGTTAAACGATAGCGGGCCCAGATAACATTTGGATAACATCCGTGTTAAAACATACTTAGAACATTAAAAAAAAATACAAAATTAAAAGCTCTGAATCTGCTGTACTTGAAGAAAATTTAAATATTTGTTTCATTTGTTGTTTACTTGTACAAAACCTGTGTTACTTTGTTAAAGCAACCCATCTCTCATAACTTCAGTTGTTGTGCTTGTTATAACATCACTTGGCAAATCTCTGGCCCACACTCCAGTCCTGTAGGTGGCAGATATGCACCTCAAAAGTAAGTTGCCATTGAAAAGGAAACGAAGAAGATTACGGCTGGATTGTGTTCATACTACACCCATTCAGGCAAAACAGTACTCACCCATTTAGCCTTCTTTAAGTAGATACTTACTGAAATTGAGTACCTACTTATTGAGTATACCATTTCCGATGCAGCTGGTGGCTCAGTAGAACGTCAAAAATAAACATGAACCCTTTCTCTCAACAGGAAGTGGTCTAGCTTTTGTGGAAACCAGGAATGTTCTATTATTACCTTTCGTATTATTGCTCCTGTATGACATATCGCTTATTGCTCCCTGAACTCCCTCTAAGTCACTTTGGATAAAAGCCTCTGCGAAATGACTAAATGGAAATTATCTGTGATGATAGTTCTGCAGTCTATTCAATTCTTCCATGCTAATAAGACAGACTATGCACACACAGTCATATCTTATGCCTCATATGCTATAATCTTATCTATTTCAGTGCATTTCTTAAATTATGTCACAAACCATTTTTCAGTTTTTCAAAGTTTTAAACAGCAAAACTCACAAAAGTTACGTATTTTGCATCTCTATCGTACACCCGGGGCAATGTGGCGCAAGTCGCAGTGCAGGTGTTTTTTCTAGTCTCAGCCTAGTTCTCATTTTCTGGTCCTCCGCCGCGTTGTTTAAATAGCAAATGCACTTGTGCTCATTTGTGCGCCCATCGGTGTGCTGGTCAAAAAAAGAGGTGTTTTCAGGCGCAGTCTCGGTGCATTGCTATTTTGACGGACTGAAAATAGACTGCATCATAGACCAACTCAAACCTGGTCTACAGCCAATGGCACAATATTTTATTTGTTTAAAAAATTGGCGCATTAGTAGAAAATGCCTCTCTGGGCAGGTCTACAGTGCGCTTTCACTTTATACTTGTATACATGCCAAATATAAACATTAAATGAATTACAGTGTAAAATATTATTATTATGTACATAAAGATAAAAATCCGGATTGTCTTGTAGATGATCTGCTCGCGCGCTTTAAACTCACACACAAGCAAATGTGTTTCCGCTCTAGAGAAGCTCTGATTGGTTTATTGCAAGTTTCGGCAAAAAAACAACCATTACTTATTAGGAGAATCAGGTCAACCCATTTAGACCATGTGCCCAGGTGCCGGCTTTACCTGTTGTTAATCTAGCAAAAGTGGATTCGGAAACACCCTGAGTTCACTTGCGCCCTGCAGTTTAGACAAATTGCTCAAATTGCGAATATAGGGCCCTGTATCTTACAATTACATTTTTTTTTTGAAAAACCGTTGGCTTTAATTTTATTGATCAATCTTCTGACATTCACAAGCACTTGTTACCACTGCTGCAACCCCTGGGACAGAGAAATCACAACAGCCAGGTAGTGGTATGGCAGTACATTCGCAAGCACAAACACATGGTTTTTTGTCGGCTGCGCCCACAAGACTGAGAGGTGTAATATTATGGCTTCTGGCTTTTTGTACTGAGTGGGCCGGCCCACATTTGCCACTGGCCCACTGGTAAAACTCCCGGTGCTCTAGATGGCCAGTTCGGCTCTTTTACAAGCTCATGCGCTAAAAACTCAAACCCTGCACATTATAAACTCTCTAAGGCACGAGAAAAAGCCTAAGCCAGTTCGCATTGCAAGCTCTCTTGCAGGAAGAAATCCGCAATGTGTGTTTGTAATATTAATTTGCTACATTTATTGACAAATAGCCAACCAACCATCGTTGGCTCAGCTATCGGCAAAACTACTGACTATCATAGATACACAAAAGTATCCTCAATCGGAACAACCCTAGCGCAAGATAAGAAAGTGAACTTCCACCTGCAATTGCTTTTAAAATTCTAGGTATTACCAACTGACCGGTGGCCTGAGAACATAATGAACGTGAAGGACTGTAAGACAAGAGAAGCTCTCTCAGGTACTGAGGAGTTAAACCATGTAGGGCTTTGAAGGTAATCAGTAAGATTTTCAAGTTAATGCAAGCTTAGTAGTTAACCAGTCAAATGATGATAGAACCGGGCTAATATGCTAATACTTTTTTCTTTGTGTGAGAATTGAACTGCTGCATTTTGAACTAGCTGGAGTTTTGTAATAATAAGTTATATTAATATTAAATTGTCAGCGAGAATCTGGATATGGGCTGGAAAACTAAGTTTTCTTTAGGAGCTCTTTGAAGGCATCCAACTAAACAGACGGCTGCCACACAAGTTAAGTACCTAGCATATGTTTTTTTAGGCCCTACTTTGGTTTATGGAGTGTCCAACAACAAGTTTCTGTAAATACAATGTGTTTAAACACTCTAATGTCGTAATAATAGGCAGTTATTCGTACCTTAGTTCTTGACTGACTCTCAAATGATTCGTTCCGCGATTCATCTGTGTAGGCCCCGCCTACCCGCTAACCTTGTGTCATGTGATTGGTATGATGGTGTAGTCTGTTGTTATTGGTCAAACGCGTTCATCATTTGTTGCAAATGGAACCCCACTACCATCATAACAGGATTACGATTCACATGTGGTTGGATGTCACGTATATTATATGTGTAGCTAGAGATGGCGGCGATTTTACCAATTTGAGCCCGAGTCTGACGAGGAAGGATAAGACGACGCTAATCCACAACAAACTCCACCACGACTGGAGCAGGATGTTTGTCAGTGGCAAGTGACAACTCTTGTCATAAAATCTCCCAGTGTGACAACAAGCATGTTGTGCTTTTGCTCATCAATGAAATAAAATATCCTTTTTTCTTAAAATAAGGTTAATACGTTATTAATACTATTATTTTGTTTTAACTGTGCGTTGTCATGGTACACAGAGCATTTCAGAAGGTCGACGTTATGAGAAATTATATGAATCCCAAATATAACTATATAGGCGCACATAAGGAAAATGTGTCTAAATGCAAGGTTAATAGCCAGATAAAAAAACTGTAACACCCCAGAAATAACCGTATATGCTAATGTTAGCGATATATGCATTAGGTAAACACAGACATAAGGTACAAAAATATTTGTCGAAGTTAAGACAAAAATGAATAGACACACTTACAGGTTGTGATTCGGTTGAGCTAACAGGTCCAAATAGAGTTGGTATTGCCCATCTTTCAAGGATCGTCGTTTCACATACCCTGCAGTGAACGCGCCAAGATTATTAAACCAATCTTCGGTGAAATGACGCGCGCACAGTTAAACCCAGGGGTTATACTTCTTTGGTATCATTTGAAAAATTAATTGTAACCATTTTTCCCTCAGACGTTCTTCCTTTGGTAGTTGAAATAAGACCGATTTAGTGTGACACCGAACACAGACTCTAGACATGATACACATGCATCACGAAGAGGAACAGTGTTTGGGGGAGGAGAAACACGTTTTTGCGTCAGTCTCAGCAAAACGTAGGCGGGGACTATGTATAGTGACGTAGATTTGCGGTTGTACTAGTCCACGTCTCGTTTGTATGATTCAGAGTCGACTCCCATTTTTACAAGCAAATAACTTTATTTATTCACCTTGGGACTTATAACTTGCCAGACAGCTTACTTTCAAACACCGCAACATAACACACTGCATGAAATGTCATTTTCATGATCTCATGCTACTTACTCTTTAATTATTGGACCTTAAATATTGTTTTAAAATATTATCAAAGTCAAACCATCAGCAGGAAAAAACATTTCCTATCAAGTTTTCCAGAAATCATTTGTTTTTATTACTTTAAAATACTAGACTTTAAGAGAAATCTGTAAAAATAGGGCACAATATACTGTATTAATGTGAAATACATTTTCTGTATTCATT
The DNA here is from genome assembly GCA_008369825.1 of Triplophysa tibetana. Taxonomy (NCBI): domain Eukaryota; kingdom Metazoa; phylum Chordata; class Actinopteri; order Cypriniformes; family Nemacheilidae; genus Triplophysa; species Triplophysa tibetana. Next base: position 2,671,312 of record CM017903.1, read on the forward strand.
TTAAGTTGTTTTACCTGTATTTAATATTTTGCACTGCATTAAGTTACATTTCAGCATTAATAAATGTCCGTAAAATTAAAGGAAAATGTACTGGTAGTTTTCTGCGAGTACTTTATCCTTTTTACGGGATTTTTTAACAGTGTATTCAATTTCCAGTTTATTGAGTTATGTTACATGTCATTTCAATTGTTTTATAAGTTTACAACAATTAATATTCCATAATCATACTTGGTAAATCTTCATAAAAAATAACCAGAAAAGTAGTCTATTTCAATACTAAAAATGAACAAAAAGTTATATCAATACCTTACTGATAAAGGTATATCAGATACTAACATTGTCCTCACAACGACATTGGTGATGTGATTGCTGCCTTTTTTCTGAGGCTCCTATTTGTGAAATAATGTAATATGATTTCTTCCTCTAAATGTATGTGGTGAAATGTAATCAGTAAACAATATAGATAGTTTCATTTTTGGAGCATTTAAAAAGACCATTAAGTTTCATTTTGATCAGAGTGTATTGTGTTTTGGCAGAAGTCCTGGTACTGCCTTGACCAAAACCATCACAGCTCGATTTTCTTAATCTATTTCTGTGTTTTTTTTCCCAGCTGGACACAGAAGTGCTGACAAAAATACCTATTTTGAAGAAACTAAGATTACTTGAGCAGACAGCGGGAAAAGATGTGACATTAAAAACACCACCTGCTGGAGAATATGAGAATAACAACTTGCAAGAGGCCTGTCAAAGTAAAATCCAGCCTGAGCTAAAATGTGAACCTAATTGTGATCCTAAAAGTAAGCAGCAGTATGGACATTTGACTTATGAAGATGACAAACATGCTAGATTTAAGGATAAGTTTCATATATGTCCCAGCAGCACTATATACCTTGGCGACATTCCCGCAAGGTTGCGTGTCAGTGAGCTGAAAAACCTGCTGAAAGAACAGGAAGCCGTTCCATTGAGAATCAACTGGCAGGGGGCGCAGCACAGAGCCTTCCTGCGTTACGCTGACAGCGCTAGAGCCGAGCATGCTCTCCAAGTTCTAAAAACCTCACTGTTCACGGCAACACCCTGCGAGCTGAATATGCCAAGAGTCAGAACACCAAATAAAAGGAGGGAATTAAGATAAAAGGCTTCCAGGATGTATAAAATCATCCATTATCTAATATTGTTATATTATTACCTGATATCATTTCTACACCATTATTGATGTATTAAAGCAGTAAAAACATGTTTTGCAGAATGATAGTTAAGTCCTGACGACATTAAAGTTTTACCAGTGTGTGTTCTGAACTACTTTACTTTCTGTATGACGTTTGAACAGTGTGTGAAACTTTTCGTAAGCAAATGTACATGTGATTGGTCATGGCTTCTTACAAGCCATGATGGTCTGTTGGGTGCTTCATGTGTGTTCGATGTACTCAAACTTACAGAAAACATCAAATATACATTTGATTGTAAAAGTATGTTTGAAAAAAAGTTAGAAAGTTTAAGGAAAACTTGTAAACCAGTGGTAAATGTCAGGAACTGTTAAGTATAGCCTACACAAATTATTGTTTAGGTGTATAAAATGAGAATGATTTTGTTTTCTACATTCATTAATTTCTACATTTCTGTCGTTCTTAATATAATGTATCGTCATATTTATAACTTGACAAACAAGTAGTAGTTCTTTTTTGCCACACTAGCATACAACCGTGAACTAATGGAGGTAGATCTATTTTAGAAATGTCCAGTCATAATGTCATGTGTCTTTAAACATAATCATATACAATTCAGCAATTATTTTTGACTTTGTATGTTTGACCCTTTTCCATGTTTTGGGTAGTATTTGTAATTGAAAGCTGGCGCTGGATTTTTTTCGTTAACTACTGTTCTGTTAGATGTGTCATTTTTCTTAACGATATTAATCAAAATTGTTCTAAAGATTTGAGGAAGCTTACGTTTTTATTGAGGTTTTAAAAGTATTTTTAGCAATAAGCTGTGAAAGGCTGTTCCCAACATGGTAAGTGCCTTTCGCTTTTCAGAAATTATAATTTGTATCTGTACAATATAAATTAACCTAAAATCTATGACCCAGGCAGATGCTGCCAAACATATAAAACTGCTCAAAATAACACGTAGGAGGTTATTTTTTAGATTAAGGATGACGGGCCCTGTGAATATATAAGTGATTTGGTGCGAGTTCACATATGGTCAAAGCACATTGGTACTCGAAGACATCTTTGAACCTCACCCAATACTGATTTGAACTTTTTGTTCTTTATTTCAGTATTGCTCATACTGTACTTGAAAACTTCACAATGAGAATTTGTATTTGTTTCAATATGTACAATCTATTGAACATGTTCAGTAGTGATAGCATCAACGCTTCCTCGTTGTAATCAAATTATGTTTAAAAAACAGCAACAATACCTTAATAGAAATAGTAGGCCCATATGTCTGTCAATAAATGAAATAAAAGCTTTTGTTCTCCAAGGATTCTCTGAATCAATCTCAGACCTTTGGCCGCATAGACATTAGATGGCTATATAGCCTCTGTATTTTATTTTATTTACATTCTCTATTTCTACTCAAATGTTAATGAGTATATTTTGTTACTTGTCACTTCATTTTTTATTCTATAGGCTATGATGATTCTTTTATTCTGTGTTTGTTTGTGTTACGTTTATTTTAATGCAGTAATGCTAATTTATATTATGCTCAAATAAACGTATGATCAAATCCACAAAACCTGTGACGTAAAGAAAAAATCACGTTTTGAACAGTTTTTGCAAACTCCATGCCATTACTTTTTAATTTTCATAGAAGTGTTACACAACATTTAAAGCCTGCGGAAAAGAAAAACACTACTATAAGATATTTCCTACACCATGTACAGTTTATATACAGTGCTTGGGGAATAAGACGTGTCAATGTGGGTAGGTACAACTAAGTAAACACAATCAAAATAACTAACAGTGCTTATAATATATCTTCATGTTACATTGGGCAAATATTGCCAATAAAACGGTCAATACTGCGGCTATAACTGTAGCCTAAAGTTTTACGTTTGAACAGAATAAATAAGTTGCGCTTTCGAGTTTAAAAGTGCCTTCATTCACCGTCTTAAAGCGAAAAGAAATGGTTCATTGACAAACGTTCGTCCTTAAGATACCAGCTCCTCTTGAAGGACAATGCAACATTAAAATACAGTAAGACCGGCCTTTTTACTCATCTTTTCATCTCAAAGAGTGGCGGTCATCCGGCAGCAGAGTTAGTACCGAGCTGTTGGGAATGACATGCTCTGGCTTTTAAAGGCTGAAGCTTTCCTTGTGAAGTTCTCTGGAAGTTCATTTGTAAGTCCCTTTGGATAAAAGCGTCTGCAAAATGACTAAATGTAAATGTAAATGAAGTACCGAGCCGTCTCCTTCATGACGAGTTTGTCATGTTTAAATCGATGCTTCATTTGTCAGCTTCTGAATAGTCGTTACGGTCATTTTTAATCCGTGTCCCTTTCCACGGGAGCCCAAAAGAGCATTCCGTGGTTTGAGTTTCTCGTTGTTCGCGCCTGCTTGTTATAATGAGCTTTGTATGTTGTAATGATGTCACATCACACAGGGTTTGATATCCTGATAGGCGACCTGCTGGTGGTGGTAGTACGAGCTGCTCCCTGGTGAATGCATCGATGAGGAGGTCATGGCGTTAAAAGAGAAGACAAACTCCTTTCTGTCACACATGCTGGGAGACTGGGAATGATAGCGGGGAATACCTGCCGAGACAAAAGAAGTTATTATAAATTCACTTGGAAATAATTAATTAGTTCCATTTACCATGTCTTAAATTTAGTTACCAGGAAATGCCTAATTATTCTTGACATGAAGATTACGTAACGTAATATACTTACGACGGTAATAACTTTAAATATACAATAAAAATAACTTTTTAGGTTATTGTTATTGTTTCAGAGATACACTCGTCATGCATCCGTGGCATTATTATGGATCCATTGCATTTCTTAATATCATCTAATCGTGAATATAAAACGATTTCTTGGTAATTTCAACGACGGGTGTAAGAGAAAACAATCCTTTTATTTGAAAAGCGCCATAAACATGTCAATGTCTTTTGAAAAGCATACAATTTTATCAAAGGTAAGAAGAATGAACACTTGTTAGGCCTGGTTAATTTTTATAGTAATTTAAACAAACCACTTTACAATAATGTAGATTAGTAGTTAAATGTCAAGAGTAGTAGGCCTAAAAAATGTAATCAAGGCTATATCCTATTTATATTTAAAAGTATTGTATTAACTAAAATGTTTAAATTATATACTACAAAATAAAAATTAAATAGGGCTTATTTCTGAAATAGCCTGTACCTGATTTCAAATCGTTTTAATTTAAAGTGTCTTGTTTACGACGCAGGAGCTTCGTAAATGTCTTACAAATTGTTTTAAATAGCTTGAATTATTGCAATAAGTTGTGTGCGATATGTCTTATCTTATTAATGTCTTAATGGAGTGAGCTAAAAGATTGGGAAGTTTAAAGATCTGGGTGGGATCGTATTTAATTGACGGCTGGACTGCTTGCACGCAAATCCCCACGGACACACACATGCTGCGGGGCTCGTGGCGAAACTTTTTTTTGCTATTGCCCAGCAGGCGGGCATAGAACTTCTGTCTGTACATATGTAGTATGTTGCAGTACGAAGTTATTTTTTATAGATACACAGTGTTTTACCCTCTTTTAACCTACAACATCGCACCTTAAGAAATGTTAATATGCCTAAATTTACACTTATACCTATTTCGGCTTATAACCCTTATGCGTTTAAAGCATTAACCAGTGATTCTATATGACATATTTAGTACTTATCGAAATACACAGTAACGTAAATATACGGATTGTTTGCGCAACATGTATTAACAGAAAAATCTTCTTCTAAAAGGCGCAAATACTTCCATTGGAAGGCTAAAATCAGTTTGCCGTAAGATCGTAAAAGGATATGAAACGTGTTAATAAAAGAGAGTGTTTTTAATACACATATCATCCTTACCTTGAAGGTCGGTGGTGCCATGCCCGTTGTGGTGCAGGTAAGACTGTTCCAGAGAGTGTGTGGGTAAACTGGGTTGCAGCGGGTTGGCTCCGGGGTTGCACGGAGAGCGGGCTGCTGTTTGATATAAGACGCCCCGTTGTTGAGAGAGTTGGAGGGCGCCGGAGGCCAGGCCGACGCCGTGGTGGAGTACACGGGATGGGGCTCCATAACTCCCCCGTTGGGGAGAAGCGGCGAAGCAGAGCTGTCGTGGTGGGGGTACTCGCTCCCCGAGGATCCTGTGCAACTCCCCATGTAGGAATGTCCACTGTTCGTTGACAGATGTGACATGGAGTGTCCTGCCAAGCCCATTCCTTCCATATTGCTGGCCAAATGTCCATTCATCATCCCAATCCCACTCTCCAAAGATAAACTGTTTGGAGGACAAGACAGGCCCCCCCGCCGCCCCCTGAAAGTTGTAGGACTCGGGTATGTGATTAAATGCCAGTCCGTTCATCATGCTGTACATGGAGGGTTTGAGAGCCTGACATTTGCGTCTGAAGCCTCGCGGCCTCCTACGGAAAGATCCCTCCTCAAACATGAACTCACTGGCCGGGTCGATGGTCCAGTAGTGACCCTTTCCAGGTCTACCCAGACCCTTGGGTAGTTTAATAAAGCACTCGTTCAGAGACAAGTTGTGGCGTACGGAGTTCTTCCAGCCTTGATACGAGCCTCGGAAAAACGGGAAGCGGCTTTGGAGAATTGGTATATTTCACTAAGAGTAAGCCGCTTGGTTGGAGAGCTCTGTATGGCCATTACAATGAGCGCAATGTAGGAGTACGGCGGCTTCTCAGGACGCCGAATTCCAGCGTTCGTCTTTTTGGTTTTGGTGCTGGTGGAGGACGATGAGGTTTCCATCACAGGCGTCTGTCCGTGCGGTTTTTCCGACATAGGGCTGCTGTGGGCAGGGGTCTGCACGGAGGGCTGTTGCACTTCAGCCGTCATTCTTCAGACACGCAGACAAAATCCACAATAGTTTTTACTACGTAGCTCTCATAAATTACACACAGAAGATGAATATGTGTCCCCAGTGAAGTCCCTCTGTTTATGGGCTGCCCCTGTAATAGTACTACCCACCTTATAACTGAACTCTGACGGGAAAAGGGAGCTTCTTTCTGCTTGAGATCCTGTCTTCTTGTTCTTCCTTTAGGAGTTGAGCTTTTACTTATCTGTTTTCATCAGCTCCTCTCAGACTCTTGAGCATGGGCAAGTCAGAGACGCACAGGGGGCCGCCAGTGTCCCTCCCACTTTCAGCTCTGCCGGGGTGGGCTTTGCAACATCTGCACACACTCACGCAAAACTAGACCCCTTTTAAAATAAAGAGCGCCTTTATAGTCTTAATATTGTAAATTATATAGCACCATACAGCATCATAGTGCATATAGGTTTATTGCTGCTTTTTAAATGTTAAGTTCAAAAGCAGTCTGTGATGAATTTAAAAATATATTTTCAAAATGACATCAGTAAACTGGAGGATCGCGGTATTTTTGCCTTTTATAAATTTTATAATTTTAATTGTTTATGTATTTTAAAGCATTCTTGTACAGTTAGAGCAATAAAACATGTAAATAGACACGTTTAAAAAACTTCTAAAAAGGTTCTTTAAATTATAAATATAAAAAATATATATTCAACATTTAGATAAAAACACATAAAATATCCATAAACAGATTCAAAGCACGTTTCTTTGTAGGCAGACAGGAACATGGGCAGGATGTTTATACTCCAGAATGTAAACATTTTCCATGAGCTTCTTTAAATCAAAATTCAAGCAAAAAACTTCGCTAGTGTAGCTAATTCACGAGAGCCACTCCGTTCTAATTTTTAATATCGAGAATAATGTCGAGATTTCTGAAGTTGTGGTTTCCAGTCGAGCGCGTCCATGGAAATTCATTTGACGACTGCAGTCCACATTCAACTACATCGCCGCATTACTCCATAAAGGCAAGTTCATTCAGCAGACATCACACAGATCCTGACTTTCTGTTTTGTTTGAGTTTCATTTTAAACAACTGACCTGATGAGTGCCTAATGTGAGCATTAAGACACGTGCCTTTGTCATATTATCCTGTAGAAAAAATAAAAGCGTTATTAGCAAGTTTGTAAATAGCCTACTCAAATAGGTCTCAGTATGGACAAAAGCAGTTTTGATGGAAGCAATCTCCGTAGTGAAATCTCTGTTTTGCCGTGTCCTGGTTGGGCTATTCACTCCAGTGGTGGCTTAATTTTTCCGGACATTGATAACCAAGATTAAATAATATTGTAGGATTTGATACTGACTAGGTCTTTATTCTATATTCGATAGATACACGTGCTTTGAGTTACCACGGCATAGAGGGCTGTGTCTAAAGACAGGATACTATAAATAATATTTTTGTTTTTTACATTTTCTAGCCATGTACACAACTTGCATAAACAAGTTCAAGCACTTTGTGAGAAAGTAATCTAAATACATTTTGCGGATTTTACACTTATTTTTAGAGGAATTGCATTATTGACAGAGACACATGCTTACATATCTCGA